>CM054117.1:114972353-115434853 GCA_028673005.1 Tanypteryx hageni | reverse complement strand
AATTTCCGTTCGGGAAACGAGTGGTCCGCGGAGCTGTGAAGCCATGAGGTAGCCGCGGAAAATTAGTGGCATTGTATCGGCCCTCGCCCCCCCTCGCCGCTTCCTCACCGAAACTAAGAGTTGTTGTTAATAAGGTTTCGACTACCGCCCTCCTTGACTCGGGCGCTTTCCATTCCTGCGTGGCCAACGCCTTTTTGCAGAAAATGGACCTATCTCGGTGCAATATTACGAAGGTTGACGTTACCTGCTGCGGAATCGGTTCCTCTCCCTGTAAAATTGAGAATAAGGTGGAACTTACAGTCCACATAGACGGCTTGTCGTGGAAACAAGAATTTTTAATTCTAGCGGATTCTCCGCTCGAGATCGTTTTAGGCGCTGATTTTATGAATCGTACGGGTATGATTATTAACTTTGTCAATCGAACCTTCCGGTTCGCCTTTCGGCCCAGAGTGAATGCGGCCCTAATTGAGGAGAGGCCGGATCAGGTATCGTCGGAAAGCAATCGAGAGTCCGGGATTTCTACTCATCTGACACCTGAGCAGCACGCGCGCGTAAGTACCGTGCTTGGGCGATATAACGACGTGATTACAGAGGCCTTGGGGTGCACTGATTTATTAGAATACAACCTGGGGTTAACCGATAACGAACCGGTCAGATCACCGCCCTTCCAATGTAATCCCGCGAAAATGCGGGAATTGAAGGAACAAGTCGACAAGCTCTTGCGAGAAAAAATTATCGTCGAGTCCGAGTCGCCGTACGCGAGTCCGGCGTTTCTAATACCAAAAAAAGGAAAAACCTCGCGATTGGTGGTAGATTACCGACGCCTTAACCGTAAGGTGAGTTTGGATGCCTTCCCATTGCCTACGGTGGAGAACGCGTTAATGTACTTTGGGAAAGCGAAATATTTTACTATTTTAGACTTGAATTCCGCCTACCATCAAATCCCTCTGTCTCCGGACAGTAGAAGAGCGACGGCGTTTATTACTCCATTTGGACTATATGAATACAACAGGCTGCCGTTCGGAATTTGTACGGGGGGCCAAACCTTATCCAGGTTGATAGATAAAATATTTAGTGGCATCAAATACGAATTCGTCTTGAACTATTTCGACGATGTCGTCGTGTTTAGTGAGACCTTTGAAGAGCATTTGGCGCATTTAGGGGAGGTTTTAACAAGATTAAAAAAGGCGAAGGTTACGGTAAACCCGAGAAAGATATCCGTTGCTCTAAGGGAAATTAAGTACTTGGGTCATATAGTTTCGAGTAAGGGCATTAAGATAGATCCCGAGAGAGCGTCGACGATTAATAGTTTTCCTACGCCTTGCAGCCTTAAAGCTGCTAAACGTTTTTTAGGCATGTGCTCTTATTATGCGCGTTTTATTCCCGCCTTCTCGGAAATAGCGGCCCCTCTCAATCAGTTGAAAAAGAAAAACAGTCGTTTTGTTTGGGGCCGCGCGCAACAACAAGCCTTCGAAAATTTAAAGGATAAAATTACGACACCGCCGGTCTTGCGCATTCCCGATTTTACTAAGAGCTTCGTGCTGCATACGGACGCGTCGTCTAACGCAGTGGCGGGGGGTACTATCGCAGGAGGCCGAGGGGCATCTTGCTCCCGTCGCGTTTGCTAGCCGCACGCTTACCGAGTCCGAAAGGAAATACACCACCTACGAGGGGGAATGCCTCGCGGTCATTTTCGCCGTGGAAAAATTTGAACAATATTTACGGGGTCGGGAGTTTAAATTGTATACGGATAATCAAGCCTTGTCATGGATGCGGAGTCATCCTAAGCAGCTGGGGAAAGTAGGACGTTGGATATTGCGCCTGTCACCATATAAATTTCAAACCAAACATATAAAGGGGGCAGATAATGTAGTCGCGGATTGCTTGTCCCGAATGTTCGAGGAGGAGACACGGCCGTGTGAGGATAATGTAGAGTCCGGGGTATGCGTGTTGCAGGACACGCCGATATCCTTTACCTCCATTAAGGATTATCAGAACAGAGACCCGGTATGCCGCGAGCAAAAGGAAAGGTTAAAACGAGGAGAAAAAGTAAGGAATTTACGGTTGAGACGCGAACTTTTAGTGTTCCGCACACCTAGGGGAAGGCGAAATCGGGTCTACATCCCGGAGGAGATTCGGTGCATGGTGATTGCGTATTTCCATGACTCTCCCGTCGGAGGGCACTTGGGCTATAAAAAAACTAAGGAAAAGATAAGTCGAGATTTTTTTTGGCCAAATATGCACCGAGAAATTTTAAATTACGTAAGGTCTTGTGCCGAGTGTCAACGCGCCAAGCCTGCGCGGGACACTCAAGTGGGATACCATTCCGTGGATGTGGCGACGGAGCCTTGGCAAAAAATATTCGTAGATTATATGGGGCCGTTAACGCGCACGCGCTCGGGAAATAGCGTGATCCTGGTCATCATCGATGCCTTTACCAAGTTCGTGTTTATGATCCCTATGCGGAAGATGACAGCAGCGGCCACGGTCCAATGTTTAAAACACAGAGTGTTTAGCATAGCGGGGGTTCCGCAATATTTAGTTTCAGATAATGCATCGGTATTCACGGCGAAAGAGTTTAACGATATGTGCTTCTCCTGGGGGATTAAACACGTTACTACCTCGCCCTATTATCCGCAACCATCGCATGTAGAGCGGTTTAATAGAAATTTAAAAGCAGCTCTTACGGTGTTCCATCACGACTCGCAACTCAACTGGGACGAGAGCCTGCATACTCTAGCGATTGCTTTCAATTCGGCGTTTCACGAGAGCACTAAATGTACTCCCGCAAGCCTATTTTTTGGACGAGAATTGAATCACCCCTTAAAGGCCCAATGGGGCATCGACGAAAGTATATCGCAATCGGGGGACAATAAAAGACTCGAGGAAAGGTGGACGGACGCGCTTCAATGTCTGAGACGAGCCAATAAATTAGTAGCTGCTCGGTATAACCTTAAGAGGAGGGATCAACCTTTTTCGACGGGTCAAGTCGTCTCTTATAAGCTGCATCCGGTGAGTTCGGCCCCGAATAAAATTTCCGGCAAATTGCTACCGAAGTGGTCTGGCCCACTTCGCATTATTAGATTTAGTAGTCCGGTGACGGTCGAGTTGGGCGATCTGGGGACGGACGAACCTAAGCGTAAATGCCATGTCTCGCAGATTAAACCATTTCACCAGAGGTAATTCAGTGTCCTTCCTAATCCCTAACCCCTATTTTTACCCTTTTCGTTTATAACTCTCTTGGAGGGGCGAGCGATTGAAAGAAGCAGCGGGGCCGAGTATCGCGTGGGTTCTTTCTCGTTTGTTGTCTCTGTCGGGCTGGGGCCATGTTTTGGGGGTTGTTATGTTTGTTCCTTTCTGGCCTAAGGAATCTGCAATTGTTATAGTGAAAAGTATGTCTAGTCCAGAAAGTTACTGGAGGTGTTTGTTTTCTGCATTTGTAAAACTTAATTTTCTTTGTTAAAACTTACTTATTATGGTATGTGAATAAGGGATCTGGCTTGGGAAAACAAATAATTTTGTTCTGATATGCTTAAGAAGGAATACTGTGGACTAGCAGTGAAATGATTTCAGTGTAGAGTGAAATGATAATAAGATGCATTGGTATTGTTTATGCAGGACGATCAGAGTGCCTTGTAAAGTTGTAAACTAGGTGTAAAACATGCTAATTAAACTTTGTGTACAAAAGATTTTTCATCTGAAGAAACAAGTGCTTTCAGTTTATAAACTAAATGTGATCAAAGACATATATTGTCTCAAGATGGGCTACCTATTTTTTTAAGTTCTCTTGTGATGTTGGAATTATTCATCTATTTTAATATTGAGAGTGTGTGGAAGACACCTGTTTGTGGGAGGGGGCCGAAAAGGTGTGCTGGCGCCTTGGACTCCTATGAAAATTTTTGAGTGGTTAAGTGTTGTGAAGGGCTGGTGGAGGTGTTGAAGCCCTGCTGATAAGCCTGAGTGTTAAACGTTGAGTGGAGTGTGGAAAACCGAAAGGTATCGACGCTGGAATCGGACCGAGGTCTACGCCTGTCGGCTGGAGCCGGAAGCGACGCCCCTTCCTTCATTCGACGGGGGAGAAAGGCGGAGGGAGTAGAGACGGAGGATGAACCGTTCGCGCGGGCCGGTTCGACCCCTCTAGGACCTGTGTCCGGAGAAAGAAAGGGACATCCCCGCGGCGGTGAGGTCATGAGTATCCTGGCCTGTGACGGAATCGCTTAATGGGCCCGCCACCGGCTCGGGGCCTATAAAAGCCATCGAGAGGACGACCTCGAGGCCTGTTTTTGTCTGAGCGCCGTGGCGACTGCACGCGCCCGTGACCAGGTGACCGCTCGGCGCTGCTGCTCCTGTTTCTCGCTCGCCGGCTCAGGAGGTTGGAGAGAAGACCGCCTGCCACTCTGCCTATTTCACTGTAACCTCTGGGTTCCTTGTTAGTTAGGTTATCATACTGCATTTGTAATTAAGTTAGGGTTATTAAATGGTTTTGGGGCTCCTCACGATTCATAAAGAATAGTTCAGGAGAGAGAGAGGGAGCTGTGGAGAGAGGGGGAGAGAGGGGGAGAGAGAGGGGGAGAGAGAGGGGGAGAGAAGGGGAGAGAGGGGGAGAGAGAGGGGGAGAGAGAGGGGGAGAGAGTGGGAGAGAGAGGGGGGATAGGGAGAGAGAAAGAGAGGGATAGGAAGAGAGAGAGGGGGGAGAAATGAAGGGGGAAGAGGGGAAGAGGGAGGGGGAAGAGGGGGGGGGAGAGGGGGGAGAGAGATAGGGGAGAGACAGGGGGGAGAGAGAGGGGGGGAGGGGGGAGAGAGGGGGGAGAGAGAGGGGGAGAGAGATAGGGGAGAGAGAGAGGGGGGGAGAGGGGGGAGAGAGGGGGGAGAGAGGGGGGAGAAAGAGAGGGGAAGAGAGGGTGGGGAGGGGAGAGAAAGAAGGGGAGGGAGCTGGGGAGAGAGAGAGAGGGAGGGCTGGAGAGAGGGGGAGAGGGAGGGGGAGAGAGAGGGGGAGAGAGAGGGGGAGAGAGATGGAGAGAGAGGGGAGAGAGGGAGAGATGGGGAGAGAGAGGGGTATGGTGAGGGGGAAGAGAGGTAGGGGGAAGAGAGAGGGAGGGAAAGAGAGAGGGGGGAAGAGGGAGGGAGGGGGGAAGAGAGATGGAGGGGGGAAGAGAGAGGGAGGGGGAAGAGAGAGGGAGGGTAGAAAGAGAGGTAGGAGAGGGGTGGGGAGAAAGGGGGGAGGGAGTGATGAGAGGGGGAGGGGGGAGAGAGGGGGTAGGTGGGGAGAGAGAGAGAGAGGGGTAGGTGGGTAGAGAGAGAGGGGGGGTGTGGTGGGTCGAGAGAGGGGTGGGGTGGGGATAGAGAGGGGTGGGGTGGGGAGTGAGGGGTGGGGTGAGGAGAGGTGCGGGGTGAGGAGAGATGGATGGGGTGAGGAGGGAGGGATGGGGTGAGGAGGGAGGGATGGGGTGAGGAGAAAGGTGTGGGGAGAGAGAGGAGTGGGTAGCAAAAAGTTGGGGAACTACAACTTGTAAAAGGGACATAATTTAGGTAGCAATGCGAGTCCATAAGATATGTTCAAAATATCAAAAAGTCCCAATGTAATTCTTGCATGTACCTGCATTAAAATGGCCCGATAGAGTGGCAGAGATAGACCTTGAGATGGAGCAGCAGTTCCAAACTTGGGGTTGTCGGACTAAAACTGGGATATGGGAATGAGAACTACTAAGATAAAGGACAGCATTCATTTTTAGGTAGCAAACGACACTCGACACTCAACGTTCAATGCTCTACATCAGGGGTCGGCAACCTTTTCACCTACGAGAGCGCAATTTATATTACTGAGGGCATGAAGGGCGCATAGCAAGATCAGTTGATATCTCTCTGTATATTTAATTATTGGGATCGTGAAGTGAAGTAACAATAGTAGATGTGTACCAATATTTATTAGAATGATATTTTTGTATATAAAAGAGAAAAACTATTAAAGAGTTTATTATAAAAACATGAAAAAAAATCAATGTGAGTTTTGGGATTGCATATCTTCAGCCAACTTGCTATAATTTGGCACATAACTCGAGATACCTGATCTTAGGCAGTTGTCTAAATTGTAATTGGTGAGTCTCGATCGGTACTTGGATTTAAAGTGTTTCATGCTTGAAAAAATGGACTCGCAAGTGTATGTTGAAGCACAGTAAGAATATATTTTAGGGCACATTTTCTTAATAAGCGATTTTCGTCAACTAAATTTCAAAAGTTTTAATCATTTTTATGTGACCTTAAAATAATATCATTCTGCATATTTATTATTTCTATTTCTAAGTCCTCGGCGTTAATGATATTAAAGTAAGTTCCAATATTAACAGACATGTCATTGTCCGTAAAATTGAACGGATTAGCAAAGAATGTTATTATGGGTTCTACTTCAGAAAACTGACGAAACCTAAAATTAAATTCCTTCAGGAGTTGCAATGTGTTGTGAAAATGGTTCAGTGGTAACATTTTCATCAGTCAGACTCTCAATAATATATTTTAAATTCGGAAAATGTGATAATGAATTTCTCTCTAGGTGAGACTTCCACAATGGCAATTTACATTTGAATGCATCTACTGCACTTATCATTTTTGCAATGTGTTGATTTTTCCCTTGCATCTCCATATTCAGTTCGTTCAATTTTATAGTTATATCAACAAGAAATCCGAAATCCATCCATCAACCAAGCTTTGTCATCCAACTGTGCATAATATTCATTTCTTGACGTGAGAAATTCCTTTACCTCCTTTATGAGATTTATAAACCTCACAAGAATTTTGCCTCTGCTGAGCCATCTAACTTCGAAATGTAAAAGGAGATCATCGAATTCGGCATCTTCACCTTGTAAAAGCAGTTTAAACAATCGGTGTTGCATTGGTACGGCTCTTATGGAATTTATTATTTTTGTTACTGTTTTCACGACATGTTGAAAATGAAGAATGTTTGTGCATAACATTTCTTGGTATATAATGCAGTGATATTAAATAAATTTTGGAAAGAGGGGTTCTTCTTTACATAGCGCAATAAATCCATTTTTACAACCTGTCATCGAAAGTGCACCATCTGTAGTAATTGCGGTCAACTTCATTAATGGTATATTACTTTTTTGGACATATTTTTTAAAAGCTGAAAAAATGTCTTCACCTCTTGTTTGTCCCTTTAATGGAAGAATTTTAAGAAATTCTTCCTTTCCTGAAACACCATCTTCACAACCATAGGCAATTGAGATGTGTCTGATATGTCTGTTGACTCATCTAGTTGCAACGAGAAGAAAATACATTTTTGTAAATCATTTACCAACTCTTTCTCCATATTGCTTGCAATAACTTCAATTCTTCTTGTAACTGTTCTTGCTGATAACTGAATCATGTTGATTGCTGAGGTAATTTCATTTTTATTTTTAAAATCTTCGAAAAGTGAGTCAGCAATTGGTAACATGGCTTCTTTTACAATCTCGCCATCTTCAAAGGACTTTTTCCACTTGGCCAACAAATGCGAAATTTCAAGCGATGCAATCGTTGCTCTTTTTGACTGCTGCGCTGGTCTGGTAAAAATACTCTGCTGTTTAGTTAAAATACATTTCATACCAGAAATTTTCTTTTTCCTGATCTCCGAGTTTAACGGATAACTAGTATTAAAATTTCCGTGGACCATATTAAAATGTCTTTCAACATGACTTTTCTTTGAAAGTGTGACACAATTATTGCACAATAAACAAACACTTTCCTTTCAAATCAATAAAACAATTGTTCTTCCCAATCAACATTTACGTAATATGTCCTTTGCCTCTTATTACTCACAATGGAGATGAAAATTTCTACAAATGAATTAATAACACAACACACTAAATATCAGAAAAATATCAGCAACATTGTGAACTGTTGGTCAATTTGAATTGATTTATGTTTAACCAATGAAGAGGGATATGAGCTATCACTGGCTGATATTGTAAGAGATGAAGAAAAATCTCCCAAACCCTGTACTTTGTATACTAAGCGAAGAAAAGAACTTCGAAACCAACGACTCACAACAATAACTCAAGCCAAGTTATGCTACAAGACGGAGGACAGAACTCCGAGACTAATGACTTTCAACAATAACTTGAGGCAAGTTATGCCACAAAACGGAGGACAGAACTCTGAAACCAATGACTTTTGACAAGAATTTAGGAGTTTCACGCGACATAGGGAAATAGTTTTCCCGTATCGAACGCATACCTCCAAATAGTCTGAACCGGCTAACGGAGCTATAGTACACGACGGGTTGAGAACAAGGATCTCAGTTAGCCTTGCACCCGTAATAGCGATTGAAGGCGACAGGACACCTTCACCTAGCATAAACTAGGGGCGGAGAATTCCCTATCTTTTCGTACAGTTTGTACGAAAACGTTTTTATGAATTGTCAGCACAGGCACGGCAATCACACAAACACGATAACTGCAGAGTCTGGTGGAAGCCAGTCATCACCGGCTTTCCTCAATCAACTTTCCAGCATCGCTACTAAGCTGTCAGTAGTGATTTTATTAATTACTTAAGTTTTGCCCATCGGCAAGTTATAGGCACCATGGCAGGCTGTGAAGCCGCACTTGGTCCTAAGTCATCTGCATTTCATAAGAGAAGGGCGGAGAGAAACCCAGTGCCGGCATTAGGCTGTGAAGGATGTATTTATACTAGGGCAGGGTAGGGAGAAGGGAAAGGGGCATGGATAAACAAGAGAGGGGTAACGGAGGAGTCATTATGAAAAGAACTCTGTTAATGACAACAATGTCTTTATCCAACAATGTATGTCCCCATTCTGTTCGCTTATAAGTCCTGACCTTGACGATGTTATTTTGTAACAGACATACGATTCGGCTCGGTGTGATGTACATCTACATATTACCCTGCAAGTCACCTTGACGGTGGATGGCAGGGGGTGCCGTGCACCAAGTTCCTAACTAATTATTATTCACAGTTATCTATTGTGGTCACGTATTGTCCTAGGGAAAAAGGACTCCTTATACCTCTCCGTCCTACTATCTATTTCGCGAATCTTGTCGTCATTATCCCTCCGTCCGATATACGTTGGTTGTCGAATAATATCCTTCATTTCATTTACGAATATCTCCGACCTATATTTATCTAGAAGTTTAAGTCTCGCCTGTAATCTACGATCTTTCAACGATGGCCAACTCAACTCATCAATGAGTAACGTAACGCTCTGTTTTTTATCGTAATTCTTTTTCACGAATCTAGCTGCTCGCCGCTGTATTTTTTCTAAATCCTTTATGAGTCCCCTCTGATATGGATCCCAAACCGCTGCTGCGTATTCCATTTGAGGTCTAACCAAGGATAAATAACAGGATTCTCTCACCTTTTCCGTGCTTTTCCTGACTATTCTACGCACAAAAGCCAACTTCTTATTTGCCGCACCTATCACTCGTCTTATGTGGGTGTCCCAAGACAGGTCACGATTCAAGGTTACCCCGAGGTATTTCACGGATTCCGAAACAGGAATGCTCTCA
Source organism: Tanypteryx hageni (assembly GCA_028673005.1). Classification (NCBI taxonomy): domain Eukaryota; kingdom Metazoa; phylum Arthropoda; class Insecta; order Odonata; family Petaluridae; genus Tanypteryx; species Tanypteryx hageni. The sequence continues at coordinate 115,425,338 of CM054117.1, read as the reverse complement.
CCATCTATTGAGTAGGTAAACACGGATGATGGGCTTCTAGATTTCCAAAAGTTTAGAACGTTACTCTTTTTCTGATTGATTTCTAGCTGCCATTCCTTGCACCAAACAGATAACGCATCCAGATCATCCTGAAGCTGACGATGGCCGCTAGGACCACGAATTTCTCTATAGACTAGGTTGTCATCCGCAAAAAGCCTGATATTACTTTTCACAACTGAACTGATGTCGTTTATTTAAAGCAAGAAAAGTCTGTATTGGCCCCTGCAAACGTTATGTTAAAAATAGAGTTTTTGTGGGTTGTTTTTACCGTACTCCAGCTAGTGATCTAGCAGTACTTGAAAACTGTTTTTCGTCTATTTTGAATGTTTTACCCCTTGGTCATGTTGTGCTTTTTGGTGACTTTAACCTCTTTATTCTGTGGGATTCCTCATCGTGTGGCACTACAAATTGCTTGTCACCCCCTACTACCTCCTCTCTGAACCTGGATAATGATGATTCTCTCTCACCTGTTTGTAACTTTTCTCTGAGAAACAAAAATCATGCCTGGTATCTGTGGAAAGCCTACCCTAGTGAAGAATCTCGCAAATCTTTTTCCGACTTACGGCGATATTCCAAGCTTTTAATTCGCCGCGACTACGCTGAGCATACGAAGAATATATCCGACTCTATGTCCTCCAATCCCAGGAAATTTTGGTGTTTCGTTAACGGCCGCCGCAATTATTCTAGGATCCCAGAAGAAATTTATTATGAAAATACGAATGCCGAGGGATCTCGTAGATCTGCTTTATTTCGTAATTTCTTTTCTAATTGCTTGTCACCCCCTACTACCTCCCTTCTGAACCTGGATAATGATGATTCTCTCTCACCTGTTTGTAACTTTTCTCTATCTCAACTTCAAACAACCCCTCAAGAAGTTTTTGAATTCCTCTGTAAAATTTCCCCCTACCGTACTCCGGGCCCTGATGGTATCAGCCCTCTATTTCTTCGTAAATGCGCTTCTTCTCTTTCTATTCCTCTATGTATTATTTTTAACCGCTGTTTCTCTCTGGGCACTTTTCCCTCCCAGTGGAAATCTGCTAACATAATTCCCATTCACAAGTCTGGTTCAAAATACGATGTAACTAATTACCGTCCTATATCTATCCTCCCTATTGTCTCTAGTATCTGTGAAAGAATCATCCTTAACCGACTTTACTATTTTACATCCCCTCACCTATCAACTAGGCAACATGGTTTTCTTACTGGCCGCTCTTGCCTAACTAATTTAGCAGTTTATCAACACCATGCTGTTGATGCCATAATAAATAGGGCTCAGTTAGATACTGTCTACTTGGACTTCTCAAAAGCTTTCGTCTCTCTAGATCATAAATTACTCACTTATAAACTTAGTCAACGGTACAATATCCATGGTAATTTTCTTAATTTGTTAAAAAGTTTTTTAAATAACCGCGTACAACGTGTTGTCTTAGCTGGAATTGCCTCGGACTGGTTGACTGTCACTTCAGGAGTCCCACAAGGGAGTGTCTTAGGACCTTATTTATTTAACTTATATGTCGATGATTTGGCTACCCTCATCCTTTCTCCCACAGCAGATATATTGCTTTATGCTGATGATTGCAAAATTTTTAAAGTGATTTCCGGTATGGCTGATTGTGTGTCTTTCCAATCGGCACTTAATCTGGTAGGTAATTGGTGTGGTTTCTGGAAACTTAAATAAAATACAAATAAATGTAATGTAATGTCCATCTCTCTTCTTAAAAATGTAATAAATTTTAATTATACACTAAATGTTGTTCCATTGGTTAGAGTGTCCAAACAGAAAGACCTTGGCGTAGTCTTTGATACTAAACTTGGCTTCTCTGATCATATTTTGAAAATAAAGCAATGTCTCTCCTGGGAATATTATATCGTTTTACGGACATTACTGATCCACTGGCTCTTAGATTGTATTTTTCTTCTTTTATTTTACCTGTGGTTAACTATTGTTCTCCTATTTGGTCAATGTCTTCTGTTTCCAACCTTGCCTCTTTGGATTGTGTCATTAATTTTTTTCTGAGAATTGTTAAATCCCGTGTGCCCTCCTTTCGCCAACTCTCTAATAGTAAGATCTTATCTTCCCTTTCTTTGGATTATCCCTCTGTTCATCGAACTAAGTCTGATCTTTCTTTTATATACAATATACTAAACTCTATTACTGACTGTCCTGAGTTACTTGCTCAATTTAATTTCCGTGTTCCTAATAGATCTACTCGCTCTTCTTTCTCATTTCACTACCCCGCCCCCAGAATTTCACTTGCTAAACGTTCTCTTTTCTTTCGTCTCCCCTCCCTTTTAAACTCACTTTCCCCTAATGTAGATCCTTTTTCAATGTCCAAAGAGTCTTTTCTTAAAAACGGAATGTCATGTTGTCGCACAACTTAATTTTATTGACTGCTCCTGCATACACTTATATTATATTGTATTTCATTTTATATTATTTGTACTTTATTTTGGTTATGTTGTTAATTTTTTAATGTTTAATTTTCACTTTAAATTGGCGGTATCGCTGTATGTGAAAAAATGATTAAATAAATATATAAATAAATAGTTGATTTTTTTTATAATTTCAAAGTTAATGGACAAGGCTGACAAGGAGAGGCTATGGGCTGTAAATCACAGATTCGGTTCATCTTCTACCAGCGGCCAGTTTAGGTCATTATAAGAATATCTTTTTGGAATTTGCAGTCAATAGCTTTTAGTTTAAGATAAATAATTAATCAAAAAGTACAAAAATTTCCATAAATGTTTGTAGCTTCGCTTTTATTCTCAATAGAAGATGTAGCCTAGGGGTAACGTGTAAGGTTTGTTTCTCATACTTTTGGCATTCGAGACTTCCGATTGTCGAATTATTTTCTCCCACAATATGTTCTTCTTCTTAATGGTTTATATATCCCAATCTTCAGGAAATAATTATTCACAGCTAATTTTATTTTTATGTAGGAGAATTTTTTTTCTGAAACTTGTTCTAAAGGCTTTCCCCCAATACTTATGTTCAGATTCTCTTCATTGCCCGATATTCGAATGACCTTGGATTTTTCTGTATTTATTTCCATACCATATTTTCTACCAGTTATCACTAGTCTATTTATCATTTTTTGTAGCTCCTCTTCCTTTCTTGCTAGAAGTACTTGATCATCTGCGTATTTTACTGTTCTTATAATCCTTCCTCCAATTTTGAAATCCCCTGTGCCTTCTAAAGCTTCTTGCATTAGACTTTCTCCATATATATTGAATAGGGTTGGCGATAGGCAACAGCCTTGTCTTACTCCTCTACCGATATTTATTCCGCAGGTGTTAGTCATTCTCCGACCTGACCTTTACAACTTGATTCACATATAGATTCCTAATCAGTCTCCTGTCTTTCCAGTCTACACCTATATCCTTTAATATCTTCATCAACTTTACCAAATTTACTCTATCAAAGGCCTTCTGCCATTCTACGAAACATGCGCAAATATCTTGACTGTACTCTATTGCCCTTTCTGATATGATTCTAACTACTCCTATAGCATCTCTAGTTCCTCATCCTATTCTGAAACCGAATTGATCTTCCCCTAGTATTTCTTATGCCTTTTTCTCCAGCATTTTATTAAGAATCCTTGTGATGATCTTCAATGTGTGTGACATAAGGCTTATCGTACTGTAATCTTTACACTGCATTGCCTTTGGCTTATTCTTTAGAGGGATCATTGTTACTTCTAGGAAATCCCGAGGACACTCTCCCATGTCGTAAATCTTATTAATTAATTTCGTGATCGCTTTTAGTCCTTCTGATCCTATGATGATCTCAGCCGGTATTCCATCGCTGCCCGTGGCTTTCCCCTTCTTTAGTTCCACTATCAATTTTTCTACTTCGCTCTCCATAATACTTGGTCCTAAGTTGTCTTCTTCAATGTTTTCCTCATCTTCCAGTTCTATTTTTGCCGCTCCTGCCTGTTTGCTGTATAATTCCTTAATGTATTCTCCCCCATACCTGTGCTACATCCTTTGTTTCTGAGACTATCTTCCCATTCGTATTCATAATTCCCATACCATGAATTCCATTAGATTTTTTATCTTCTAACTAGAGTGCTCTAGTGTACATCATATCGTACCATCCTAACTTCTCCATTTGTTCTATTTCATCACATTTTCCTTTTATCCAATTTTCTCTAGCTTTATCTGATACCCTTCTCAACTCATTGTTTATACACCTATAGTTGGCTCTACCTTCTTCAGTGTTAACGTTTTTCCATTTTCATCTCTCATTCATTTTCTCCAGCATTTCCTTCGTGATCCATCATTTTGATTTTATTCTCTTGTTTTCCAATCTCTTTATCCAAGGTATCCTTGATACTGGTTTTAATTTCATCCCATTCTATATCAACGGTCTTCGGTTTGTTGTCCAACTCTCTTAGGTTATCTTCCAACTTCATGCTGACTACATCCTGCCTCTCTTTCAGTTTTTCTAGATCCCAGGTCTGTCTTTCTCTTCTCGTTTTTCTTATTTGTTTGAGCTTTGTACTCACGTCAAGTATTAGAAGGCTGTGATCTGAATCAATGTCCGCTCCTTGAAATGCCTTGGGGTTCTTTATGCTGTTCCTGAATCTTTGTTTTACAAGGATGTAATCTATTTGGCATCTCATTCTATCTCCTGGGCTTTTCCATGTGTATAACCTTCGTTTATGGTTTTTGAACCGTGTATTAGTCACTACAAGGTCATTATTGATGCAGAATTCTACGAGTTTCTCCCCTCCTCGATTTCTCTTCCCAAGTCCGTATTGCCCGACAACATTTTCTTCCTGTCCTTCTCCGACTATGCTGTTCCAATCTCCCATTATTATGCAGATTACCTTTCCTCTTCCGTCTTCTTCGTAAATTTCATTAATTTGCTCATAAATCTCATGGATTTCTTCATCTTTATGAGCTGACATTGGCATATATACCTGGATTATCAACACGTCCACTGGGACTGCTTTTAGCTTTATTGCCATCAGTCTATTGTTCGCTGCTATTATCTTTGTCATGCTTTTCATCATATCTTTCCTAAATACCAGAGCTACTCCCCTTTTCCCACTATTTCCTCGAGAATAAACTACCGTGAATTCTTCCGAGTCGAACTGTCCTTCTCCCTCCCATCTAGTTTTGCTTAGTCTTATAATGTCAACTCTATTTCTTCTCATTTCTTCTTTCAAGTTCTCCAGCTTTCCTGCTTTTCTCATAGTTCTTACGTTTCAAGTCCCTATTCGTAAATTACTTTCAACAAATGTTTTCTTCAAGGCAGTCCCCGCCCGGAGATCCGATTGGGAGACTATTTTACCTCCGGATTGTTTTACTTAGATAGAACTCATATTGTCCAACCATGTAATCATTACTAGGGATTGTAATGTGGTAGTTTCCCTCTTGCTTTCCACATCGCAGTAATGTAGCCGTTCAAATCGTCCTGATCACGCCTACAGATGTATTGGATATAGACCCAACCAACATCATTTGTATTTGAGTCATTCCATGCCAAATCACTCAGTCCACAACTTTACATCCTCTGATCTTAATGAAATTTGTCACATCTGTAGACCTTGTAAAAATAAATATTCATACCAAATTATAGTTACCTAAGTGTTATACTTTAAGGAATACAAGAAATTAAATAATTGAAAATATGAAGAATTTTTGCGTAAAAGGCTTCCTATTTATTGGTCTAACTCAGGCATTAATTAACGTACAGAATTGAGAGTGGTCTCAATCAAAAGCTAATGAAAGTACCTTTGAAATGACACACAACACAACTGTTTGTAATTATTTAGTATTCAAGGTCACATAATTTGACCTTTGACCTTGAATTACTCAAAACATGTCATCTCAAAAAATTGTGAAAAAATATATATGATTGATCATATCTAACTTTATTATTACCCTGAATATCAAGCTGGGACACAAACATACGTCGGTGAAATAATATTTTATATAGCAGAAGGCACATCAGATTGTAATATAGACAGTATTTTACCAATTTACAGGAACAGGTTTCATATTAACTAGGTACAATTTCAAGTTAAAACAAGTAAAAATGATAAAGAGATAGCCACAGCTCTTAATTTACCTTAATACTGGCTTGCGAGAGTTACAACTCTTTGTGTTTCTTGTGGTGACATAACATAAGTTCCTCCTGTTGGTGTTTTTATATCAACTTTTGTAAGGATGGCTGTCTTTTCCACATTGAATATGTCAGGTTTTTCAGGATATGTAAATGAACGTATAGGTCCATAAGGATGTAGAAAGCTTATTTTAACCTCATCTGTATCTTCGTTCACATTCAAAACACACCCTAGACACCAGTGACCATCATACATGCATGCAACAAACCCTGTTATATCAGTGAGCTCTGGTTCATGTTGCTTTGTTGTCAGTGATTCCTCTTTTACTTCATGAGAATTTGAAAAGTCTTTCACTTTAACGGTATTATGGCTAGCTGGCATAACACAGTGTAGCTTTTGTTTACCTGCAATTGTGCGAATGTTTTCCAAACGCTTTTGAAGGAGGGAATCCTCTTCATCATATTCCATATTAGTGGTATAATGAAAGTGACACAATGTAATGTTTTTTGAACACCATTCAAATAATTGTCTTGGTGTCATGATCTGCAAGTTGTATGAACACTTCAAACTGGCACGGGCAGCAAGTCTCTTGACAGTACCTGCTATACCATCACATGGTCCTTTGCCGTGTGATGTGGCAAAGAAATGCCACTCTGCTGAGACATTGAAATCTGTATGATGGTAACATGGGTTAACAAAATTCTTCCGGTTTTTATATTGCGCTGCAGAACCATCAGAAAAGTAATAAATATGCTTAGGTGTTCTATTGAAATTGGACCTCAGAAACTTTATTAAATGGCATTGGAAAAGATACACATTGACAGTATCATGCTGAAGGCATTCTGATATTATAACAAAAGAAATGTGATCTATTGCAAAGGTTTCAGGATTTCTGTAATGAGCTACAAAGGGATGAATTGTGGATTGTGCATTGTTCCAATGGAACCCCTGCACCTCATGCTGAAGTACAAATGCATAATTCTCTGCAAAATCACATATAGAAACAAAATCCTTCTTCCCAGGCAAACAGCAGCTTATGTCATCAGTTATAGAATGCTCTCACATGGGTCACGATATTCTCACTCAGAATTTGTCCAGGTCTAGGATTAGGGGTTGCTAATATGCCACATTCCTTTATTAATTGTTTTGCTTTTCTCACTAAATAATTTGAAGCTTAAAATTCTTTTTCAATCCGTCGAATGCTCCAGCTTTTCGGCAAAACTGTCGGTATTTGAATCTTTTCACTATTTGTGAGACTACTTTGAAATTTATCTCTTAGTTGGCTTATAATTTCAGATTCCTGATTTTTCCCATAAAAAGCCATATCTTCTGTTTCCAGACTGGATACATAAGTATTTTTCAGTACCTCAGTAACTTTATCAAACTTTTTCTTAGGGGTTTTTCTTGCAATCTTTTCTTTTCAACTGGTGACTCACCAAGAGATGTAAGACTCTCATTTAATGCATGTAAAGCTAAATGTGGGGCTACTAATGTGTCGGAGTCATCTCCTGAAGTCAGTGAACTAGACGACTCTAGTTAGTGAACTAGACGACTGTAGTTCTGTACTTCCTATATCTTTGGATGAACTTGGAGCTGAGAAATGTGTTGATGACTCTTGAATCTCTGATAGTTTTTTCCTACATCTGACACATTTTTTGCCCTGTATTTATACCACAGATCTTCTGAAGCATCCACATTTGCACTTTTCAGAGATCTTCTTAAATCTTTTGTGTCCATCTTCCTTAAAAGGATTACAGCAATAAAGCACTTTCTCAAAATCCATCTTCTGAGTAACAGTTTTCTCATTAACACATTTAAATATTATCTCATGTGTATTTATCACAGGAACTGACAATATCTAATATTACTTGATCCAAGCTTGGCAACATGCAGTTAACAAATAGTAATACCTCACTGGTATTTAATTATACACTGACTGGTAGTGAGTGATGAATACTTGAATTCCTAGACTGGCCTTCATAACTTGTACTGTGATTGGTCATAATAAGAATGTATGTTATTGGCTAGCTGACATTCACAGCTTACTGTGATAGGTGGTAATAAGAACATATGTTAATGGTTAGTTGGTCTACATGATTACTCAGTAATTACAACATTTGTGCAATAGGCTTTAAAGTGAACCACATTATGATCTAAAATTGCCTCTGCTACTGGCAGAGTGGCCTTAAATAATGTTCAGAAAAGAGTAAAATAGTAATGTACTTGATTTGTGTCATAAATTCCATTATTGTAAACATCTGAAGGTGTGCTTTCTATGAAAAAATGAAGATGTTTATGTGAAACAATTTACAATATGTCATAACATTTCTTGTGTCCCAATTTGATATTATGGGGATTAATAGAGAACTATTAGATCAATTATATATATTTTTTCAGAATTTTTTGAGATGACATGTTTTGAGTAATTCAAGGTCAAAGGTCAAATTATGTGACCCTGAATACTAAATAATTACAAACATAGTTGTGTTGCCTGTCATTTTAAAGGTACTCTCATTAGCTTTTTATTGATACCACTCTCAACTCAGTGAGCCAATTAGCAAAAAAGTTATACTATTTAATGGAAAAGGTTTTACTGGAAAAAAAAACATTTTTTTCAAGAGTTTGATTCACTGTAATTCATAAAGTAGAAGACATAGAAAGCTAAAATTTTGTACAAATACATATTTCTATAGTGTCTATAGACTCACAAAATTTCATGGAAATCAAAAGGGGTCAGGTTGAAAATTGCACTTGACTGTGTTGATTTGGCATGGAATGACTCATTTGGCTCTATACCATACTGACAGTACTGCTGCCCACAGCCAGGCACTGATAATAGTTTTTTTATTTTTTATAAAACCTCCATTCGAGGGGTTTGAACCACTGAACTTTGCAATATGAAATTATTACGCTTTAAAAGGTATAGGTGTGTTGAAAGATTACAGTCCCTAAATTTGCAAACTGCCATGTATTGTAGGGGAAGACGTTTAAGGGGAGGGAAAGTGAAGGGGAAATGAATCACCTGGGGATACAGCTCGACAGTTTGGCCAACTAAACCCTAACGCATCGAGGCTAAGTATTTAGCCACCGGTATTTTCTCATGCCCACTTTCTTTTTCGGCCAGATTGTCCTTCCTTACAAATAAAGGCCACATATTTTGCTCCTTTATTAGAATTTTGAACAAGTTTTGAAAAATAAATGAGAAATGTTTGATCACGCAATATAAGTAAAAGTTACAAATGAATTATTACAGTCCCTAACTTAGAAGTGATAGGATCAGTATTCATGTTAATAATAAATTAAATAAAAATGGAAAACAAAGTAACGAGTACAAAAATGCAATATCAAAATGAAAGAAAAACAAAAACAAATACACGAGACTAACACACCGATTAAAACTACGATAACAAATGACGATATCAACAATAAGTATTAACAAAGAAAACAATAGCTAACATAAAATGCGATAACAAACTATAATCGAACAGCGATAAAAAATAAATAATTAAAATCTGTACAAAAGTTTACGAGACCAAAAATCATTTTAAAAATTTTTGTCTATATTGGCAGAAACAAGGAATTCTTCCATCTTCTTGACTGCTTCATCAGCTGCAAAACTCGCGAACATCGAAAGAAATGAGCTTCACTGTCAAGGGCGGTGTCAAATCTTTAAGTTTTTTAGAAAGTTCAGTGGAGTTTTTAATAACATATTTATGGGAAAAGACAGAAAAGCTATAAATAAAATCATTAACTTTGATGGCTAACTTGTGTGATGGGGATGAAATGCCAGACACTATGGGTGTGCTCGGGAAAATATTGCTCCAGAATAGCCAATTCATTTAAATACCTCCTGGATGGGTTTGATTTAAATCCTACCATAGTTCTGGATAATTGATAGTAGCTCAATAACTTTGGCCAAAACTAACAAAAGTGGAATACTCCTTTGCAGCCCTCTAGTTGTTTTGGCTAAAGGAGTATTCCACTTTTGTCACGCTTCTGGAGTTAACCATTGAATGCTGCATGTGCCTGTGTGGGCACACAAAATGTAATCGCTCATGGATGCACATTTTGTATAATATTTTCTCGACTTGTTTCTCTCATCTGAAAAACAGAAGCATGCAATTTGTCTTTAGTATTACTATAAAATGCTTTTTATTTGAACATTTTACTAACAAAAGTTCATGAAATATGCGATTTTTCCATAAAACTAACAAAAATAGCTCAAAATAAATAAAGCATTAAAAGGTTAAATTAAAATCAAGACACTTCTCATTTTCTCTTCCTCTCATTTTCCCTTTAATGAAATTAGTTTAAGGTTGCCAAATGTTCTGTATTGACCAGGATTTCACAAATTTTAACAATTGTCCCATGCACCATGTTGGAAAGTAGCCATTTTAAGTTCCGCTTGGATCATCTTATTAAAATTAACAATAAGTATTTTATTCTCTCTTACATTTTTTTGCAAATGTTAACTGATTGTTTCTCTGAATAAAGGTTAAAAATTATTTATTTTATCTTTCTTTCTCCCTCCCACAAAGCTGTTCCATATTTTGAAACCTAATTTTAAATATGGTACATTCATTTTACAGTATATACATATATAAAATTTTTTCGTGTTTATTTCTGTTTACAAATTCTTAGCATGAAAAATATGCACTTTCTATAGTTCTCACATGCTTTTCTGGACTTTTTTCAATTTTTTTGTGTCCCCCACATCTTACCCATATTTTAATGTAGACTTTCTTTACATATCCCATATTCTCAAAACTGAAAGTTGGCAACCCTAGTTTAGTTTCTATTTACTAGGCCAGTGTGAAATATAACCAAAGGGCTTAAATTGCACAAAATTAACATGAGCTAACCAGTCAACAATTCAATACATAATATGAGTGAAAAGTTTAAAAAAGTATCCTATACATCATTAGCCCCTTCGCAACAGGCTAGATTTATATACCACTCTACCATATGGCTGGCAGGTATTTAAATTAAATGGCTGATTTTGATGTAGTTCATTATAAAAATTTATAGCGTTTTACCTAATAATTGGATTTATGTGAAAATTTTGGAATATCTATGCCATAGTACATGTTATATAGCTTATTTTTTACATAATTCTATTTCAATAAGTTTATGAATTATTGCATGATGATGTAATAATGGTATATACTACACAAATGTTTAACTCTTAATCACTGCTTTTAGTGCTAGAATAGTTCCCATGGACTTCAACTCCATTTGAATAATGCAGTCAAGTTCTCGGTAAATATTAAGCTTGCCGCTTCATTCTCCTTACAACGCAGTAGCTGAGAGTCTCCTCCTACTTTATCTCTTCCAAACAGACATTGTGGCACTCGAGAACTGTTTACGAATAATGGTACATTTTATGAAAACGAGAATGAATCATCTCTAGCTGTCCCCTATTCCCCTTCATCTCATAGTGCCTTAGCGACCTTGGCCACTATTAATTCCTATTGATTGAGAACACTCACCTTGTATTCTGTATCTTTGATCGTATTCTTTCTGAAGACTGGATTTTCTGATGAAAATTATTGACTTTTAAAAAAATTATTTCCTTACACAAAGAATAAGCTAATTTCTAAAGTAATTTAGAGTCCTAAATAAATTTTTAGGAATTGAGAGAGATTCAGGGTGAAGAAATACTGCAACTCAATTTTACTTGCGTCAACCAGCATAGCAGATGTCACACCAGATGGAATTTAATTTTGAGTAACCAAAATGGTTAGAAAAATGTTGTATTCAATGTCTTCTTAAGGTGAAAACCTTTCTATGTAATAATGTGAAAGCCAATTTTTAAAAAAATAAAAACTTGGAACTCTAAGGCAAATTAAAATCAGCATGGCATGGGTCCATACCCAGGGCTGTGCAAAGGGGGGGGGTGCACCGGGGGCATTGCCCCTGGGCCCCACAAGTGAAGGGGACCCTTTTGAAGTCTTCGTTCCAGTATGTGAACTATGGGCTAGGAATTTAAGGGCGATTAAGGTACTTGTTATATTGGTATAGCATTGAAATTTTTATGAAATTATTGTAAGTGAAGTACTTTTATCTACACAAGTATATGCATTGAAGTGATAAATAAATTTGTTTAGGGAAGGTCAGTTGGTTCAATAATGCGGGTTTAATAGATCAGTATTTCTGGTGCTTTTGCTTTCCAAAAGGTTTCTAATGGTTTCTAAACAATGAGTAATACAATCAGTTTGTGTTGGACACTTCACTCGAAATTCAAATGTTACAGTAGCAATATGTGCAAGGTAGAACTGCATTAATGTTTGGTGCCTGAGAGCTTGACTAAAACAAGGTGTTTATTATTCCCACTACTATAATCATGAATTTTCTCACTTAAATTTCTAGGTTTATTAATTACGAATGGAATAACTTTTTGTTAACAACATGTTACGGTGACCTATTTTTAGTTATTTATGAGATTGCAGATTATCAGCGTAATATTATTTGTTAGAGAGCATAAAATTAAAATATATAACCAGATTGCGTGGTAAGATTTTGTGCGTGTGACTATTTACTTTTATCCCCAGTTTTAAACTCATTAATAATTAATTATATTATTTTTTATTTGGATTTAGGAGTATGCCTCAAAAATGAACATATCTTTCAAGAGCAACCAAGAGAAAACTTAAAAAAGAAGGTGGGAGAGGACAGATTGATATATCAAACTGGTTTAAAACAGTAGATGGGCAGAATAGTACACAAGGGGAAGTGGATGCTAATAATTTACTTGTGGATTTTGCATCCGCCGTTCCCGTGGGTGAAAATAAAGGAAATGATACCTCTACGATTACGGCAGAGGATTCTGTATCGCAAAATTGTGATGAACTCATATCCAATGATGGCAATACAGGTGATTGTGATAAAACAATAATTAGTGATGATCCAGCCACGTGGCCAAAAGTCATATGCGATGACTTAAGGATCAAACTGGTAAACCAAGGACCACAGCAAATAACAGATGTTGATTTTCCTAAAAATTATGCTAGTAACAGGAAATTCTCAGTTTGTTACTATAAACAGACTTTAAAAAATGTTGAACCAATGCCATGAAAATGGTTACTTTATTCAGTTTATTGCTTCTGTTGCATGCTGTTTAAAAGCTCCAACAATGTTAATGTTCAAAATAACGGATTTCTAAAGGGTTATAACAATTGGAAAAACCTTGGTATTGCACTTGAAGAACATGAACTTGGAGTCAGCCATATAAACTGTTGTCAGTGGCAAGAACTGCACAAAAGATTAGATTTAGAAAAAAACAATAGCTAGTAGTGCTTTAAAAATGTTAAAGAAAAAGAAGTTAAAATTGTTGTATGAACGAATAATTGCTGTAATATTATTTCTATGGAGAATAAATTTAGTATTCAGGGGAAGTGATGATCATCTTGGCTCTAATAGTAATGGGAATTTTTTAGGATTACTTGAACTAATGGCAAAATATGATGTCTTTCTGGAGGACTATTTATCTAATATTCAAGAAAGCAAAGCACGTATTCAGCATCGTCTTTCTAATAGATCTCAAAATAGGTTTTTACAAGACCTTAGTGAAGAAGTATTGAAAACAATGTTAGAAATGCAAAATATTACAGTTTGCAAATGGACTGTACACCAGATGTTTCACACAAAGAACACGTCAATAATACTAAGACATGTTCATATTGATAAGAACTCCAGTGAGATAAAAATTCTTGAAAATTTTATAGGGTTTTTTGAAGCTTTAGATCACATTGGTGAATGTCTTGCAAATCTGCTGTTAAATACTTTAGAACAGTATAATAATAATAATAATAATATATTTATTATTCTGTTGAGGTCACAAATAATGATATGGAAGTCGTCAGTCAAAATGTTAATTACAATATTTTAGATAATGAATTTTTACTACACAGACATTTTCACAGAAATACTAACAAAATATCAAAATTATGTGCACAAAATACAAAATTCATTACAAAATTTCTGCTGGATCAACTAGTAGGCCATAAATTCATCCACACTGTAATAGCATTTAGCAAGTAATAGATTTTTTCACCTTGTTTTTTAAGGCGATTAGAGAGGAAAGCGATTTAATGTCAGTGGGCAGATGATTAAAAATTAGGGATGCAGAGTGGTGAGGGCCTTTTTGGCATGAAGAGTAGGAGTAGCCATTGATATGAACATCATCCCTTGAGCGAGTACCATAGTTGTGGTATTCAGTATTTGTGAGGAATTGGTTGCGGTTATTTTTTACAAAAGTAGCACATTGTAATATGTACATCGAGGGAAGGGTAAGTACGAGGCACGTCCAGAAAGTAAGTACTGATTGCACATACCGGACTCACAAGTGGCAGGAGTGGGGATATGCCGGCACAGTGATGTCTCACGAGTAAAAAAGGGAACATCAGACACCCTGTCAGTTCTCGTTCTTTGTTTATAAGTTTGCCATCTTGTCTTAAAAAGAGTCAAACAATCGAAAATCCTGCCAGTTGTAAGATATAGTCGGTGATCAAATTTTTGAATGCCAAAAATGTTCACCCAGCTGAAGTTTATCAGCAAGTTTGTTAAGTTTATGGGGAAAATGCGATGAGTGAGGGAATAGTGAGAAGATGGTGTAGGCTGTTCAATGAAGGGAGGACGAATGTGCACAATGAAGATTGAAGTGGCCACCCATCGTTAGTCACTGCCGATCTGCTTGACCAGGTGAATGAGAAAATTTGAGCGAACAGAAGATTCACCATTTCTGAGTTGATTACACATTTCCTGCAAATTTCTCATTCTTGACTGCATAAAATCGTCATGGAACACTTGCAGTATCACAAATTGTGTTCAAGATGGGTGCCAAAAATGCTCACAGATGTTTATGAAACAAATTGCATGGAGGCAGCACTGAACTTTTTGGAACAGTATCACAATTAAGTTGATGAGTTTTTGGACCACATGGTGACAGAAGATGAAACTTGGATTGCCCATGTGACACCAGAGAGTAAGCAGCAGTCAATGCAATGGTGGCATAGTGGATCTCCAAAGGCAAAAATATTCAAGCAGATGCTTTCTGCCAGGAAGATCATGTGTACCATGTTTTGGGACAGAAGTGATGTTTGGTCATTGATTTCATGCCTCAAGGAACAACAATAAATGCAGATGTTTACTGTGAGACTCAAAAGAAGCTACGGTCGGCAATTCAAAACAAAAGATGAGGTCTACTCAGCTCTGGAGTTGTTTTAGTTTATGACAACGCACGACTGCACACTGCTGCTCAAACACAAAAACCGCTCGAACAATTCCAGTGGGAAGTCTTCGAACACCTACAGCCCCGACCTTGCACCCAGTGACTTCCATATTTTTCTTCACTTGAAGAGATTTTTAGCGACCGAGTGATTCAACAGCAATGATGAGGTGAAGACAACTGTGCAGGATTGGGTCAAAACGTTGGCAACAGACTTCTTTGATGAGGGAATACAAAAACTTATGCCCTGATATGACAAATGTCTAAATTCAGAGGGCAATTATGTTGAGAAGTAGCTTAAAGTATGTGTAAACTTGTGACAATAAAGAAATATTTTTAAAAATTTTCTTTTTCTTTACAGCCAATCTGTACTTACTTCCTGGATGCGGAATAGAGGCCTATCAGGAGTGCGGTAAGAAACTTTAAGTATTGCCTTGATGGCTTGTTCTGGTGTGGAGAAAGCTTTAATAAACATAATATAGACATTAACAATTGCAGAGGGCAATGTTATGATAATGGGCCAAATATGAAGGGGATATACAAAGGTGTTCAAGCCCGAATAATGAACATTAATCCTAAAGCAGTATACATTCCATGTGTAGGTCATTCTTTTATCCTTTTACTTTGTGATGCAGCTGCAAGTAGTACAGCGTGAAAACTTTTCTTCAATACAATCCATTTATATGCAATATTTTCTGCATCAACCATTCGGTGGGACATATTATGTAGACATTTAAGAATAACATTAAAGACACTAAGCAACACTTGATGGGTAGTATGAATAGAATCAGTTAAAGCCATTTGCTTTCAGTTAAAAGAAACTTACCAGGCTTTAGAAGAACTAATTTGTACAGCTAAGGATAATGCAACTGTATCAGAAGCCAATAGTTTACTAAAGCAGGTTCAGAAACTGCCCTTTATCATTTCTATAACTGTATGATATGATAATCTAAATGATGCAAACAAAATTAATAAATATATGCAATCATCTGAAGCAACAATGGACTGTGCACAAACTCTAATTCAAGTATAAAAAGAGAAGTTCTGTGAAAAAAGGAGCAAATTCAGTGATATATTGGAATTGTCTAAATATGAGGCCCATCAATTGGGAATAAGTACAGAATTTACAGATACTTGCATTAGGAAAAAGAAAAGCCATTTTGATGAAACTTGTGAGGATGAATCATTAAGTAATGCAGAGGAAAACTCTTAAGTCTCATTTTACTCAACGTTAGTCGACACTAATAAGTCAGAACAATGTTTTGGTAATCTCCCTATGATAGTTGACAAATATGATTTTATGTCATAGATTAAAACTGCTAACACTACCGATTTAGTAGAGAGTGTAAAAGAATTCCACTATGAATATTCTAATGACGTTTCTGATGAAATCTTCTCAGAAGTATCGATCCTCCAAGCTATGTTAAAAACTGAAACTATCTTGAAACCTATAGATATACATAATAAGAAATAACTTGGAAGAAATATTTCCAAATATGGTAATAGCTATTAGAATATTTTCATCTCTTCCTCTAACAGTGGCAGAAGCTGAGCGATCGTTCAGTAAATTAAAGTTAATAAAGACATATCTAACCATTTCACAGGAAATATTATGCCTGTGCCATTTAATCAATTGAAAGAAAAATGGTCGAAACATGTTCTTTTCAAAATGTAATTGAGAAATGGGTCGATTCTTCTGTAAATAAACAGTAAATAAATAGTGAATAAGCTTCCCTGTGATTAGAAATAATGTACATAATTATATTGTATTCAAATTATATTAATTTATATCTAAAGTCTAATAACAATGTACTCATATTTCATTCTAAACTTTCTGTTTTCTTGCATTAAATCAAAATAAGAATTTAGAAGTATAGATGATTTTAATTTTAATTTCATTCTTAAGCAATAATAATAATAATAATAATAATAATAATAATAATAATAATAAACACCCGCATTCAGAAACAGGAAAGATTATCTGCTACGATAGTTCAGTGGTAGAATATCTGCCCAGAAAGTGGAAGGCCCGTGTTTGATTCCCGGTCATAGCAGAATTTTTTCTGCTTCAAAGTTGTTCCCAATAATAATAATAATAATGTTATTGAGATTGGATCATTGCCATTTGCTGCTATTCGGTTTTAGACATTAACCACGGTGGTGTCCCCTCCCTCCACAAGGCGTTCGAATGCCTTCTCCAGGATCTCCTCTCTTTCGCGGTCCTCAAAGCCCATTTTCAGTCTGAAGTCAAAGGATATGCTCTCCAGGGTTCTTTTCAAGACAATCGATTGGATGTATGCTTTATGTTCATGCCTATGCCAAGTGCCTTTTTATAGGAGTCGTGATATTTTGCTACAATACTGTCCCACGTCAAGACATATGGGACAATCCTAGTTTTACATCTGTATATGAGTAAGAGCTCCTTTGCTAAAATAACATATTTTCTCGATTTTTCAGATTCTACCTTGTAAAGCAGTTCCTGTGAGGTTATACCTACTTCAATGAGAGTAATCTCATATTTTCTTTTGTTGTATATAAAAATGTCTGGTTCATTGTGTTTTACTCACGTGTCAGGGTTTATTCTCGTGTCCACTCTTATTTCTGCTTCCTCGTTCTCACATATTTCTTGGATGGGATGGGTTTTAATATGCTTCAATTTTTTAAATCCAAACATTTTACACATTAATAAGTGGAGATACTGTACAACCTCATTGTGTTTTAGGGATAATAATAATAATAGCAAAATAGAAACAATAATACAATAACGAAAATTATCAAAAATATTGGAGGGGGCCCTGAATGGAGCTTTGACCCCAGGCCCCCAGATACCTTTGCATGGCCCTGTCCATACCACGCATAGAGGTTGGCAATACAGTAAGAATCAGAGGTCCATACCATGCACAGAGTCCAAGTTAAGCAGAGTAAAGGGTATTTACCTAATTTAGCTTGATATTCATCATGCAGTGCCTCCTCTCTCTTCTGTGCATCTCTTTCCATTTGTTCTTTGACCAATTCAAGAGTGGTTCTAGTGGAGCTGAGTTGCATTTGCCAGTTTTGTTCTACAGCTGCCATGCGCTGTTCTGCTTCTTCATTTAATATTTCTAAATAGTTTAAATGTAAATATTAAAATTTTATAATGATATACATACATACAAAAATAAATAAATATATACACAGACAGTCCTCTACTTATGAACATCTGACTTATGAATATCCACACTTACGAATGTCCATCCATATGAATATCGACCTCTAAAAAACCGAATGGAGTTCTGTGCTTACAAACCAACTGAGGCTTCTAGACTTCTGCAAGTTAGAGCATCACAAGTTTTCTCATTCTTACTCAGTTTGCATCCCATATCATGGGTTCATTCTCAGACCGTTCGCAGCCTCACTTCTCTATGCATTTACTGGCGTATTTTGTGCATTAGTTTTTTGCTACACCATGTACTACATATGCAGAGTAATTCCTCATGTGCCTCTCTGTACATTTACTTTGTGCCACATTGTGTGCTTTTATTAAATTTGCTTTTGTATTTAATTATGCGATTCTTTTTGTTACTTAGTACTACTTTGTTGTTCATTGTGCATTTTTCGTGCACTTACTTTGTGCTTTGTTCTAATGATGGCTGATAAGAGATAGATAAATGAAAGTGACGGTGCTCCTTCATAGAAAAGAAGGATAATAACATTTGAGACTAAACTGGTTATGAATTTTCGGATTTAAAAAATTAATTTTTGGAGGTTTTTATGTAAAATTGGATTTGCATAAGTCAAGTTTTGCATAACCCAGAAAGTGTCTGTATTTATTTATGGTACTGTAGTTAATATCTAACATGACAATGTAATTCTAAAATTTTGTTCTTATATCCCTCAAAATCTAGGGTGCGAGTTATACACAGGATATATGAAAAAGTCGGGATTTTTAGGCAAAAAGTGTGGGTGTGCATTACACATGGGCACTGCCCCTACATGCTACATATGTAAACTCCACCCTCTGCACACTCCAGGAACTTCGGCACTATGTGGCTCACTAAGCTGTAAATAATTTTTTGGGATAGTACTTATAAAGTTGCATATTTTTGGTTCATGAATTTTTTTTCGGACATACCATTTCCGAAATATAAATTTTTAAATAACTTAAACAGCTACCATTTTATTTCAGGATGGCAGGTGAAAATGAAATAATTTTCCTGGGGTCTCCTTTATTAAGCGTTCTTTATCAGTGAAACAATAATAGCAGAATGCCTTATGGGTATGTCACCTCCATCCATCCATCTGCATATTTAATCTCCAAAACTGCTGGGCCTATTTTAATTTAATGAAGAATTAGTGTTCCTTATTAAAATTTATTGCTCAATTGTGATTTTGAACTTCATTTGTCAATTATAACTTCCACTTTATAAAAGCATATAAATAAATGTATACTCATATCTTATTAAATGGCATCCTTAAACAACAATTAAATGCCATATTTTTCTCTTCCAAGCTCTTATATAATCTTTAAGATATCAATTACAAAATTTATTCAGATGGAGGACAACATTTACCACAATCAAGTCCTCAAGATTACATAATTATGACTTATAAAAATTCAAGAATATCCCAAGCATAATATTATAATTGCACTTCGCGACAAACGTTTTACAACTATTACTTGTTTTGCGCTGATTAAATTGCATTATTTATGATAAAAAGTTACATCTGATTATTAACACTATTACATTTGCAGGAAAATAAATATTGGTGAACATAAAAGCAGAAATCTGATGTGGCCACCACATGACTTTCTCGATATTTGCTATAATTCTAAAAATTCCAAATAGATTACATAATAATAAATATTTTAAGAAACTGCGAGAAAATTTTAGACTTGACAAAAAACAAATCAACTCAAACCATAGCCTTCTGATATTGATTATAGCCACAAAGCTCCTACAATTAAGAAAAGGAAAGGTAGCGTTACTAAGTTGTAACTAAGCATCAATTGTTAATGGTAATCAATAAGTGGCATGGTGGTTGCAGCTAAAAATATAAGATATCTCTTAAACAATACATTATATGGAAAAATGTTTCAAACAAAGGTTTTGGAAAATTAAATTTCCTACAACTTTTCCAATAAATTTTTACATATATCAAATATTAAAGCAAATATTTCAAAATAATGGATGTGACAAGAGTAAACAACTACTTCTGGTTGACTGATTTTTACCAAAAACTAATCAGTTCTTCTAACTTTTATAAAAATGTTAAATATAAAATTTCACGTTGACCTGATTAATAGTTTTTGAGTTAGAGCACCCACAAAAATGTTATCACATATACATCCAGACATCATCGATAAAATGGTCAAAACGTGTTCAGGAGACCTTAAAACATGTATTTCCATTGAAATATCTAAGTCAATTTTTTTCATAAAAACAATATTTTCCCCTATACTGCGTATGGAGAAAGTAAAATTTAAACTTTTTCTAAATTTATTCTTGCATTTAATTGTACTCATTTACAATTCTTATACAATCCAAGCATTCGTCACAAATTGTTTTCATGTGCTTTATACACATTTTCCAAGAATATAACACAAAATGTTTTGCACATAATGTCTTTATTACTTTCTCCATATATGTAGTGTAGGGGAAAGTATTGTTTACATGAAAAAAATCGATTTCAAGATTTCAGCGGAAATACATGTTTTGAAGTCCCCTGAACGTTTTTATCATTTTCTCGATGATGTCTGTGTGTGTGTGATAGCTTTTTGTGGGTGCTCTAATTCAAAAACTATTAATTGCTGAAATACCTGTGAATATGCTGTCTCGGATATGGACTAAAGAGGATTATTATTTTGACATCTGCAGGGCAGTCAATGGTGCTCACATTGGCGCTAAATGAAACTAAAACTTGAGAGAGATTCCCTACTGGATTTTGTGAACAACAAGATTGTGTGTTAAAGCAGTGAATAAATATTTACAAATGAAACTCTGGAGTTCTATCTTGGACACCCTGTATAAGAAAAAACTGTATTATATAAAGCTCTGTACACACCTACAAACTTTGTTGACAAATAATGTTTGCAAACAGTTTGCTGACTATATTTGCAGATTGTTGGCTGATTATTCAGATACAGACTGCAAACAAAGTTTTGCATTCAGACCTATCACTGACCCGTCAGTTAAAAACATCATGTCATAGAGTGAAGTTACTACTGGGGATTGTCCTGGATATATATTTCTAGCATTAAATGATAGGTGGAAAAGAAAAAATCCTAGATGTTGGTGGGCACTAACATCATATTTTTAATCAGTGAATCCAAGGCATCATCCTTTCTGTTCTGACCTTTTTATCTACATGTCACATCCCACAAACATAGCGGCGAATGTAGGTCCTCAATTAATTTTAATATATTCTCATTTGACCATATTACAAAAATAACTTTTCCACTTTCTGAAGTGAACTCTGAGACTGATTGGGTAGGGGAGATAATGTTGTCCGTATCTGCAAACATCATCGTTTGTTTCACATTAAGAATGGAAAACAGAAGCCATCGAATATTTGTTTGCCGACTGCCTGGAAACAGTTGGCAAACAACTGACAAACAATCGGCAAACACAGTTGAAACTTATATACAAACTGTTTGCAAATACTGTTTGCTAACGTTTGTAGGTGTTCAAGGCATTATACAAGGTTAAAAACATAAAGGTTGTATAATAAGAATTTTGAATTATTCTAAACGAGTTTTTAAGACTTTTAACCATCTCCCATGAACTCGAAATACTTTTCTCTCTCTCTTAGGGTTTAATACATTTAATTTTAAAGTAGGCTGGAACTATAAACTACATTTCTTTATAATTGATTTTTTTATTTTCCCAATGGATTTCCAAAATACTTTTAGGTTAGAAACATGAAATTAATATATTATTTAGAAAATAATACTATAATTCTCTAATTAGAAAAATGTGGTTAAATAAAATGTAACCAAATTGCAAGTATGCTTTACAACAAAATCTGTAGAAAGAGGATGACAAGTAACCTGTGCTACACTATCTGTGGGAGAGGGTTAAACGACTAATTTATAGATTCTCATTGTACATATTTTCATGTGAAATGGAAGTTTTTTCTTTAAATTATTTTTATATCTTTCATTTGGGAGGAAGTAATATGTATTATGAGATGTTACTTAAGGTTATTTTTCATAGACATATGAACCTTTAAGTCTATTATATTTATCCATGGTACTTAGTCCAAGCAAATTTAGCATAAGTGAACTTTAATTACCGAGTTCTCTTTGATGTTTGGCTGTCATATTTTCTATCTGGTCCTGATAGGACATGTCTAATTTGTCCAGCTTCCTGCGGAGATCTAAAATGTCACGGTCAGAATTGGCCTGGGTTTTTTCTAGATCCCTCCTCCAGCTTGCCTCCTTACCCTCAAGAGTGGTTTTGAGCTGAATTATCTGTTATACAAGGACAAGAATATGTAATTTAATGCATACAAAAGTAGAAATAAGAGTGAAATAAAATAATGTAAATGTATGTTTATATAGGCTTTTACTTAACACAGCAGTTCCCAAATGTTATGCACTGTGACTCTCTCATAAGGGAGCTGATTTTATCATCACCCGCTTATCCCCATCCCTCGATGAATAAATTTAAAATGTAGTGCTAATTTCAAAATAATACATATTTATTTTATTTGTGCAAAGATTAATTCTATTCCAAATATTTTCAAACAAAGTTAAAAAATAAAACAAAAAAATTTCATCTTCACACCAATTAAGAACTTACGAGACCCGCCCAATTTAGGAAACATTGACTTAAAAAATTAAATATTCACTGCTTAGAAAAAATGGAAATAAAGAAAACAAAATATAAGTTCCATACCATTTCTATTATTAAATTATTGTTTTCATTACATTTTTATAATAAATCTACTTTTGTTCTTAAAAAAGTTCTGGAATTAAAAAAAACTTTGGGTTATAACACTGGGAAGCAGTTTTTCTTCTCTTATGTCTTATTATTATTTCCTTTCCAGTTATTAGTCTGTGGCAGCTCTGGAATGGAAATACAAAATCTTTGCCAACAAGAAGAAACAATGCAAGTTGGAATATAATGTGCATATAGTTAGTTCTGTTCTTGAAAGTGAGCTGAAGATTATGAGCTTTAGTTAGGTAATAAGATTTAATTTAGTTATTATTAGAAGAAAATGGGTCTTGAGTTGCTAAGCATGCAGATGTAACCATCTGATTTTAGATTTAAATCTAAAAATGAACCATAAATATCTTCAAGTCAATGCAAAAGTTGGAATATAATGTACATAGTTCTGTTCTTAAAAGTCAGCTGAAGATTATGAGTTTTAGTTAGGTAATAAGATTTAATTTAGTTAGTATTAGAAGAAAATGGGTCTTGAGTTGCTAAGCATGCAGATGTAACCATCTGATTTTAGATTTAAATCTAAAAATGAACCATAAGTATTTTGAAGTCTGATTGGAATCATACTTATACAAGTGACTTACTGGAAGTAGTATTGGCAGTAGATCAGATGTAAAAAATATTGAACAAATAAATATCAAGGTCACCCAATGAATTTCATCCAATAAATTGCATTGCTTCAGCTATTTAATCATAAAATATAAACATTTCAGTTGCCAAGTAACCGGTTAATAACCAATTGTTATATTTATTATTAAAACATAAAGCAATGAGTTGGTAAAACCTCACGTAACACGGTAGTTGCGTTCCTTGTGAAATCACGTTATATGACGCATTGAGTTAATTAGAAATAGGGAGTTAGGTTCTTGGATCTCATATTTTTAACATATTTTGACGTAATTAAATACATAAAATAATACATTTGCTCCCATAATCCACGCAACCTTATTTCTCGAGGTGGAATTAACTCGCGAGAACACGCGCTTCCTTTTATAACATCATAGCACGCACGTTTGGGAAAAGACCAATAGCTAAAAACTTTCGTTTTGAAATTTATTAATGCAAAAATTGTACTTGTACATGCTTGTTTATAATTGATAGTAGCTCAATAACTTTGGCTAAGATTAATAAAGGTGAAATACTCCTTTAGCCAAACAATTAGAGGGTTACAACACCCAATGCATTTCGCCCCTGACGATGCCAACTTGTGGGCGAAATGCATTGGGTGTTGTAACCCTCTAATTGTTTGGCAAAAGGAGTATTTCACCTTTATGCTTGTTTATGAAAAAAGAATTCATAATTACATATTTTACAACATGATTGAAGGGTACAATCTTCTGGGAAATCATCATCACTATCGTCCAAATTTGGAAGTTCTTCCTCAGTGATATTCTCAACTGTAGCTAAGATGTGCTGTATTTCTGTTTCTTCCATGTTGATTCTAAAGGGTAATAGCATAGAAATAATATAAAAGGTAATGAACTCAAAATCCATATCAAAATCGAAGAGAAAAGTGACTCACACCATCGTAGAAGTTCACCAGAATTCAAATACGCTGTAACACGCACGATGGGGAATCGACAGCAAAATTCACAGAAGGACCATTTCAACGAGGTATAGTATCTATCTCGTTGGCATAGCCTCTCTATGTATATTTCGTTGTGCCATTTACACACAAGCAAGTGCGAACACATTGGCGCGACGTCGACTAGAAGCACATGAAGTAAGAACATAAGCACACATGAACAGGAAGGAAGACTGTCATCCACAGGTCGCCCCTGAAGATGCCCACGTTGTGGGCAAAATGCATTGGGCTTTATAATCCCCTCGTTTTTTGGCTTAAGGAGTTCACCCTTACTAAAACATCGATTCAGTCAAAAGTGTTTGAGCTACCACAATACAAGCAAGGAAAAAGATGACTGAAGGTGACGCCAGCTTACACTACCGATAGGCGACGCAATATTTTAAAAAGATTACATAGCGCGGGGATTCCCCGTAGGCAGGGTGGTTATCTCTATGGGAGAAATTGGTTCTCAGCGGACGCATTGAGTACGGTCGGCATCCGATATAGCGCTGTTGTCGCTCTCTTTGGCAGGCAAGGCAGCCAATGAGTGAACACCAAGCCGAATTTGAAGCGAAGACGTTGATACGTTGAAGAGTAATGTTGAGTAATGTAGGGATGGGCAAAAGTGTTATTTTGCGATACCTGTTCTACCTATTACTATTAAAAATTAATACCTGTTAAAAATACCTATTCCAAAATAACAGGCCACCCTGTATTTTCATTCCACCTACTGGTATCGTCGTCATACTACATACAAGACCTACGGATACACAGTTCACAAAAACGCCACTAGATGGTAACTGAACTCATGAGGGGGGAATAATCTTTGTAACATATACTCCAATTTTATTAACATTTTCAGGTCATAAAATTCAGCTACATCCATTACTTATAATTACAGGAAGATATCTAAGAATAAAAAAAACATTGCAAAAAGTATACATGATCATTCTGCTTCTCGTATCATTTATAAACTAACATGGGACAAGAAGTTAACTTGGTCCCATAAAGTATTCAGAAGCAAGGTCAGAACTATATTTATTGTAATGAATGAATTTCATAATAAATATGAATTCGAGTTTAAAAACAATAGTTTTTCTACATGGCGTGCACTAAGCCGGCTGCGCCGTTCACTTAGAACAATACCAGCCTTGGAAAAGAGTCTTTCGCATGGAACTGAGGTTGCCAGCATGTTGAACTTTTGTACCACTAATTTTGCCAGTGAAGGGTATAAGTGTCCATTTCCTTTCCACCACATGAGGGGATCTTGGTCTCTACGAAGATAACTACAATCTAAGTACCGCTGAACCTCTTCGATCATTGCAGACATTGTCGTGCCGACTAAAATACACAAGAAATAATTAATGTTCTTTTAAATTTGTAATAGGAAATAAATAACTTGTTACTGCTACTTACCTTGAGGTTGAGTTGTTGCCATCTTCTTATCAAAAGCATCCCACAGACAAAATCTTGCGTTAGTGTTACACTGGGGAATGCGTTGTTCTGGCATCTCTCGGTTCTGCCGACCAACTTCGTTCATTATTTTCGTCACCAAATTTATGGCCATTCTTTTCATTGTTTCAGCTGCATTTGGGTTTGAAAATACAAAAACTTTAAACCTTGGATCCACAAATGTGCAGAGTGAAATTGTTTTGCTAAACTCCAAATCACAAAATCTAGTATACAATCCATCACGTATTGCATCAATGGTATTTTTCACAGTTGGGTCATAGTTTTCTTCCAAGAATGCATCATATACTGAAAATAATCACATTGTAATACCAATAATTTTGCTCCCTGTAATGTATTTTTCTCCGCTGAATTTTGTGGTGGCTTCTTCCAGTGGCCGAAGAATTTTGCATAAATCGGCACATATCTGCCACTCTTCCTCGGAAAGCACTGGTAAGTCTTTATTTATAAGCACAAGTGTGGTTTTCACAGCATCTCTCAGTTCTAAGAATCGCTTAATCATGAAAAATGTGGAATTCCACCGTGTAGGAACTTCCTGGACAAGCTTTTTTGGGGTAGAAATACCCGAGTTCTGTTGGTACAAAATCAATTTTTCATTTGCCAAAGTACTTCTTCTGAAGTGTGACACGATACTCTTTATTTTATCAAGAATTATCCTTGGTCCTTTCAATGCATCCTGTACAATCAAATTTAATGTATGTGCAAAGCACCCAAAGTGTTTCCACCCTAGGTCTTCCCTTATGGCATTTCTCATATTGCTAGCATTATCAGTTACTGCTACTAATACCTTATCCGACAAAGCGAATTTTTCAGCAATGCATTTGATGTGGGCGGCTAAGTTGGCACTAGTATGAGATCCATCTATTATGGAACATTCCAATAAAAGAGACTTTAATTCAAAGTCTTTGGAAATATAATGAGCAGTTACTGCCAAATAACTATCTGCATTCCTTGATGTCCAGCCATCTGCTGTCAAACACACACTAGTCACAGATTCTAAAATCTGTCGAACAGAAATCATGCAACATTCGTAGGAGGACGGGATCATGCATGCAGTAATGGTCTTCCTACTTGGCAAGCAATACGAAGGATTTAGGGCTTTTACGAATTCCACAAACCCCTAATCTTCCACTATCGAAAATGGTTGGTAATCTATTGTAAACAATTTCAAAAGGATGTTGTCTAATACTTTTTTTGAATTGCCTCCTTTTTTCTACTAACTGTCAAAAAAGTTGAAATCTTAGTCTGGCGAGGTCTTGTTTCTCTGTCTGTAGGGTCCGTAGTTGTCTGAGGTGCTGCAGGTTCCTCCGGCCTCTTTGAAGGCTCGCCTTTGTCTCTTCTACGATTCTCCTGAATTTCTTTTCTAGTCATTGTCATGGTTGGATGCTTGCTCCTTAGGTGTTTCTTTAGATTACTTACCGTTGCTTTATAGCATAGTTGCTTTTTACATATATCACATTTTGCGAATTTCTTCACTGAATCAATGGAAGTGAAATACTGCCACACTTGGCTGGACATTGTAGAAGCCTTTATAAAGATCCACTTCAGTTCTAAAAAGTTCCTGTTCCTTCACACAGCATGATCTTGAAGAAGGAATGGTCCATGGAACAGAGTTACTCCAGCTAATCACATGCCAATGCTCCTCCCCTCTCTGTATCATTATAAATAGCTGCTTATTACATTTAATATAGAATACTACGTTACATTTAATATAGGATGCTGCATTACATTTAATATAGGATACTGCTATGTTGAATGATCTGATATAAAACTTAAAGTACCTCTGGAAGGGCTACAGAGCTGAAATTTGGCATAAAGAAAGATCATTGGGTACATCTTCTGGAAAGAATTCCAGAAAGCTATATTTAACGGGCATTTTTACCCAAATATTCCATTTCAATACCTCATAAGTAAAGTGCAATGCATTTTTAAATTACTTAAACTTGGGAAAAAACAGTTGTATAGATGAAAAAACTGAGTTCTTCATTTGTGAAGATAAAATTCAAATACATACTGAATTTGCGTAATTATCATAACAGATACAAATTAGAGTTTAGAAACAATAATAAATACAGTTTGAATGTTTTCATTATTTCCTTAAGTAAGCACTAAAAATGCCACCAAATTCGCTTTAAAAATGCTGATATTTGATCGCTAAAATTTAAGAAGTAGGACAAAGGATGAAGTCTGTCATTTTTTTAAAATAATCTGAAATTGTTTATAAATGAGAGTGACTAAAAATTATAAATTTTCATAAATGTATATAATTCAGAATATCAGGAACCGAGTAAATAACCTTAAATGCATCACTGTAACAATGAAAGGTACCCTATAAAATTGCAATTCATCTCCTGAAAGGTGACTTTGAATTATTATTTTTAACTGCCTTTGCAACAGGAGGATGTAGAAAACAAATTCTGCAAGCACAATGTTTATAAGTCAGGTATCCTGTTAATAATAGGTAGAATAGGTATTGTGGAAATAATAGGTAGAATAGGTATTGTGGAAATAATAGGTAGAATAGGTATTGTGGAAATAATAGGTAGAACAGGTATCATGAAGGGAATATTTTGAAAGAAAAGGGCATAATGAAACTAATACGGATTCTTTTTAGAATGGGTATTATGAAAAAAATATGGTTTCTTTTAAAAACAGGCATTGTGAAACTGAACTGATACTTTTTAGAAAAATTCTTAAGAAAATGATACGGTTATGTTAACTGTGCCTATTATGTAATAACAGGGGTAAACTGGTAAAAGGTAGGTGAAGAAAGATTTGAAGCTTTCCCGGCGAATCATCATGGTGAATTTTTCTCGGGTTTCCAACCGGGTTGTCTCGGAGATTTCTTCCGACATTTCGGCGACTAGCTCTGTCGCCATCTTCAGGGATCCCTGAAGATGGCGACAGAGCTAGTCGCCGAAACGTCGGAAGAAATCTCCGAGACAACCCGGTTGGAAACCCGAGAAAAATTCACCATGGTAAAAGGTATTTTAGATACCTATTAAAATTCTCTACCTGTTAAAAATACCTGTTCTGTTATTTTTGGCACATCCCTAGAGTAATGTGGTAATGTGTAACTGTCCCAACATTACGGGAAAACATAGATGCAAATTGGAGGAAACAATTTTTAAAATACAGGTAAGGTTGCTTTGATTATAGAGGATTATATGAATGAATGGTTAACAACTTCATATATGCAGGTGATATGTACGACTCTTTGTTTGTGTTAATTATGTGATTTTCTGCTCGTTGCAACATTTCCGTTAGCTTTATGAAATGAGCGATGGAAAGAAAGTGCTACAAACGTGGAAGTGCTCCGCAATGAACCGCGGGAGGATGAGGGGACCGAACGGGGATCCGTAAAATTATATACAGTAATATCTTGATATAGGAAGTAGAAGCATTCCGGGAGCTTCTTTTGTGCATTGAAACTTAATATATCAATTAATGTCTATATTTTAAGATGTACAGTATTAATATTACATACCGACAAAAATAAAGAATGAGTTAAGTTTCTTATTTTTGTATTTTTTTGTTATATGTTAATGACCTTCCAAACTGTATCCCTCTTGCTAACGGTATTAACCCCATACTTTATGCTGATGATACAAATTTTATTCTTTCCTCATCTTGTTTTGATGGTTTGTTAAATAATAGTAAGTTGGTTGCTCAGCTTTTAAATAATTGGTGTCAAAATAATTTTCTAACCCTCAATGTCAACAAACCACAGCTGATATATTTCTCGTATGCAAATAAACCTCATAAAATTCTTTCTGTTGATATTAATGAGAAAGCTATTCCTCAGGTAGAAAGAACAAATTTCTTGGGAATCTGTATTGATTCTCATATTTCGTGGGAAGCCCATATTCGTAATCTAGCTAGTAAGCTTAGTTCTATCTGTTTCCTTATATAAGGTCTATTAGATCCACTGTGTCTGATGATGTTCTTTTAACTCTATATTATGGCGAGTTTTACTCACATATAGTATATAGTATACTTTTTTGGGGCTCCTCCCCGCATGCTATCTCCATATTTAGGATGCAAAAAAGAGGTTCTAGGCTGATTGCCTGAGCATCTTATGTTGCTCCATGCTGACCTATTTTTTAAAAATTAAATATTTTACCAGTACCATGCATGTACATTATGATAGTTCTGATACATACTAGAATGAATTTAAATGAATATGAAGAAAATTCGATTATTCACAGCAATAACACTAGGCAGCATAGTGATTTACATGTTCCCTATGTTTGTACTCGAGCAACTGCTCTTGGCCCTAAAGTGATGGGATTGCATTTATACAATTACCTCCCTCGTGAACTGAAAATCACAAGAGAAATTTCAGCTTTCAAGCATAAGTTAAGGATTTTCCTGCAAAATAAACTTTATTATAGCCTCAGTGACTATATGATGGACCCATTACCTGCGTAATAATACACCAATTGTAATTTTAATATGTACTGTCCTGACTTGTCCTACATCAGTGTACTTTGATCTTTGGACCAATAAACTATTATTATTATTGATGATAATCTTACTGTGGTTGTGATTAGGTCTGTGAAATGAAATCCAGTTTGATAATTGCAATTTGAATCATACACGAACCTTGTTATATCGGGCAACTCAGCGTAGTTCTTTTTGATACTTTTAATAATAGACTTCTCTCGGGTGATGTTTGTTTATTCCTAAATAATGCTGCGGCCATATCCTATATATTGCATAATAAGTAATGAAATTAAAAATTTTAAATTTAAACATCTCTCATTTCGAGATAGGTCAAGTATATCATGGACTACCTGTATTACCTGTATGTGGAAGTGTTATTAATTCTATAATTTTATCATTCCAGGTGCTGAGAATGGGTTGTTTAGTCTTACCAAAAGGGCATATTTGTGTATTTTTATATTTGTGGAGTTGGGATTTCCATGGCTCATTTGTAGTGTTCACAATATCAAAGAGAGAACTGCCAAAGAGGTGTGTAAATATGCTGTTTAGGTATAGTGTTAGTGTAAGTAAAAGGTTATCCAAGTAGTTCATATAGTTTCTAGAAATAGTAATATGTATGTATGTATATATTCTCTTACATTTGGTGGTAAAACCTTAACCTTAGCTCATTTGGACATGGTGTTTTTTCATTTTGTGGGCCTTTATTCTAACTATTTTCAGCCTTAATTTTGCTTATTTTTTTGTAAAATTTCATTTATTTTTTAAGATAATGAGTATTTCTTTTATTCTGCTAGCAATTAGCAAAATGTTTGAAATATTGTAGTTATTTATATTTCAAATCACATGTTGCCATATGGTACCATTAACATTTTCACATTTATCTACATAAATTACATGGCAATGTGCTAAAAAAAGAACCTTAGTATGGAAGGCAAAGGTTCAGGCAATTCAAGATATTCCTGAGACTTAAAAATGATATTGTGGTAGAATATTATTTTTGTGGTTATACAGTCAATTAAGTGTACTAACTCCAAGTTAGATGTATTTTGTAATTATAAATGTATATTTACTTGATAACCTTTTACTTTTGATAATTATGTTAACTGCATCATTATGTTGTATTTGGTGTTGGATTGTTCAGTATATTGTAAGATAGGCTTGGGTGCTTGTATTTTGACAATGATATATTACCTTGGAAGTGATATATTGGAGCTGGTGGTGGGATGCTTAACCCTTCCCGTGTCGAATACGATATATTCCGCACTTGAGTTTTTCCCTTGCATGTCGTTTGCGACATATTCCGCAAGCAGATGCCTACTCTTACGTGTCGTATACGATATATTCCGCATTCTGCCATTCACTAACATAGCTTTTATTCTACCTTCCGTAAGTGATACTAGATGACAGGAGATGGTCGCTTTCGAAAGAGGATACTGGTAGTGACGTCAAAGCACCGAGTAAGTCATAATAACCCATAAAATTTACATTTTTTGAACTTGAATTTCCTAATTGAGAACGTAAACATCCGTCATGGCGGACTTTGAAGTATCGGTATCGGATTTGGTCCAATTATTAGCTGAAATAAGTGATGATGAAGAATATTTCCATAGTTTCAGTGATGAATCAGATAGTCTGATGATTAGTGAAAGGGAATTAGACGAAGATGAGGAGGAAATCGTGTTAAATGGTGAACCTATGCCAAGACTTACGACAGGTTGGTTGGACATCGTTTCTAATGACCTTGGTCCAAGTTTTCAACCTGATTTTAGTGAGGTTACACCGGGAATAATTCTTCCAAGTGATTTTAATATTCACAGCGAACTTATACAATATTTCCGACTTTTTTTGGAGATGAAATGATCAGTCTAATACGCGATGAAACCAATCTCTACGGCAAAAACAGAAAATTGGCCAAGCAGAATTCGCCTACATCACGTCTCGCTAATTGGAAGAGTAGTGAATCTTGTGATATCGAGGCCTTCCTTGGCGTAATTATAAACATGGGCCTAAATCCAAAGACTGAAATACAAGAATATTTCAGTAAGAGACCAGTATTCAGAGATGCACCACCAGTTTTAGAAAAATCACTGCTAAACAACAACATATTTGGAGAGTAATAACTTCCTCATATCTATAATATTTATGTTATAAGTGCAGTTTTCCTATATATGAATATGTAGTTGACTGATTTGGCTTTTAAAAAAATTCCCATTTTTTGAAAATTATATCTGAAAAAAATGAACAGGAATTAATAATCTCTGTATATTTTAGCGACATGGGAAGGGTTTTAATATTATTAGTAATCCATTGGAGGTGTTGGTACACTGCAATTGGTGTTTGCCAGCTTAGTGTTTTGTCTTGGCTATTGTTTGGGCACAATTTCAATTAATGAAATGGTTTGGGGATATCAAATAGCAGATATTTTACTTTGCTTGGAGTTCTTTCATGTTAATTGCACTCGCTCCTGAGGAGATCAGCTGAATTCACATTGGTCCATTCCTACTTTATCAGGTGTAGGTTAGTGTCAAAATACTTAATGAATGATGGATGGTGACTAACTTGAATGTTTCATTGCTGTTAATTGCTCTTTCAGTCAACATTTGTTTTGATTCCTATGCTTATTGATTCATTGAGACAGAGAAGTCACTTCTATTCCTACTTAGTTATGAATTGTGTCTTTATAGCTATATTAATTATGACAGTGTTTGTCTCATGGCTAGCTTCTGCAGCTTTTGTATTTTGCTCTTTGGAACATGATCTGCCTTGTTTCAAAATTATTCTTTTGGCTATGTTACAAACATTCTGCTGTAATGTTTTATAAATGTGTGAATGTTTCCTTTATTTATTAAACAATAATTAATGTATGTGGTTCAATTCCATTTTCTATCTGTTATATGTCAATATGTTTAAATTTTTGGTCCTTCTATTCTCACCCATTACTCCTGTGGTTACGTTATTCATAAAATAATTTGATTTGCTAAATAAATTAACGTAACGTAAAACGTCATGACCCAACAGCAACGTCAAATCAAATGCCGACTGTACTACCATAGTCCAAGCCAGCAAGGATCATTTTTAACACGGGAGTTCCCTCCCCCTGCCGTAGGCGTGGGTCATGGGTCTTCCGCTAGATGGCTCTGATGATGTTCAAGACTTCGACACTGATTTGAATGATGGTAACAAAAATAAACAAATATTTACTATTGATATTTATTTGATGAAATCAGATGCGGAGATTAAAACTGCTGAATTTTTGAAGGTCTTCCCATGATATTGACAGGCTTTCATACTAGTAATATAATAGTTTTGGCCATGAAATTCTGAGAGGTACATGTGTGAATTATGTGAGTATACACGGTATTACTTTCACTGCCATTAAGGAAATTTAGAGTGCTGTGCAGTAGATCGAGATAGACACATGACATGAGTAGGCAAAAGATTGGAGTTCAGATTCGGCCATCGAGTATTGCTGTTTATTAAAAATGTATTTTCTGTGGTCATAGCTGGAGTATAATAAAACGCAGTCATATCCTTCCCTTGCTTATTACGTAAAATATACCGCAGCACATCAAGGACTGGATCGTGGCACACAGGTTACACAGCTCTGCCGTTTCAGCACAATATGAGAAGCACACACACGAATCTCTCGAGGCAACATCTTTATAAGGTAAAATAATTAAATGAATCAATTTGTCAGTATTTTTTTTAAATATTTTAATTTGAGGTTTGTATCATTCATAGTTTAGGAGAAATTTAAAGTCTAACTTTGGCTTTGACTTGTCAAACTGCATCTTCTGAGGTTTGGCAGGGAAATGTATACCATGTCTTAGTGAAATCTTGTCTTATGAATTCATGCTATGTGACGTTTTACTGTACTTTAAATTTGAATTACAATACAATCTCAGTTACCCAGCCACCACTTAAACTATATCTTCAGTTAATCTAGATAGAACATTGCACTGTTGCAACTTGTGAAGAAGAATTCCAAAGTTGAAATGACAAAATCCATTTCTTTTTGCTTACTGTCTTAGCAGTGCTTCAACCCACACTTTAGGATGACCTTCATTATATAGAACAGGTCGGCAACGCGGCGCCCGCAAGACATTTGTGTGTCGCTCACCAGCCAAAAAGAGAACTCAAGTTAAACAATTACGGAAAACTCTCAGAAGACCAATAAGTTGCGGAACAAGATGGAGAATAGAACTTTGTAATCAACATCTTACGAATCGTATGTCTGTTACAAAATAACATTGTCAAAGTCAGGACTTATAAGCGAACAGAATGGGGACATACATTGTTGGATAAAGACATTGTTGTCATTAACAGAGTTCTTCTCATAATGACTCCTCCATTACGCCTCTCTTGCTTATCCACCTCTCTACCCTGCCTTAGTATTAATCCTTCACGGCATTGGTTTTGGAGCAGGGACATAACCAAAAGGGGCCCTGGCCACCCTTAAAACTCCTCGCCCTCCCCCCCAGTTTCTAATGAATTTGATCGACCGATTGCGTTGGGCAGCGGTATTCCATCTGGGTTACGCGAGGTTTAAGGACACTTTCCCAATTGCCAGTTGATATCTTTTATTAATGAAAAGTTCTCTAACCTTTATCAGTCATAAAGCACGCTTATTGCTATCCGCCCTTGTATTTCGAGGCTCTTAGCGCCCATATGCGAAAATGGGTAAAGGTAAACGGGAAAACCAGAGAAACCAAAAAATTTCCTTTACTGGAATGGGTTTCTCCCAGCGGGTCCACCTACCCACTCGAAAATGGTGTCGATGGTGGCCGATCAATCTGCAATTCTGCGGCGAAACAATAAGTTTCCTTTCACAGGCTTGCCTGATATCTGTATCCGGAAATAAGTACGAGTGAAAGCAAGAGGCTTCTTTCCTACTACCTATGGAGAAAGTAAAAAAATGTCTGGAGGACAAAATTTTCTACAAAAAACTGCGATAGAGCATATAACTAGGAATTAAAGTTCCAAAGATATAAACTCGAGAAAGCATTGCAATATCCTACCCATCCTTTTCTTATGGGAGATATTATTATTACAGTATTTAACAAAAAGTATTAAAAATTGTCAGGAGGTAGCGTCATTCTTTTTATGCATAAAAGACAAAAATAGGTAAAAAACTGGAATTACAAGTTGAAGAGTTGGGAAAGAAGCTCATTAATATAAACCAAGCGTTGGCACAAAAGTACAGATCTAGTCTACTATATGTATTAAATTTTGGTGTGCCCCTCAAATATTTTTGACTTTAATATTGCCCCCTCTCACAGTTTGGAGGCTAGCTATGTCCCTGTTTCAGAGATTGCGTGCCGAGAGTAGGAGAAACCACTATCGTGTTTGTCTAGTTTATGCTAGGTGAAGGTGTCCTGTCGCCTTCAATCGCTATTACAGGTGCAAGGCTAACTGACAAGGGGAGGGTCAGACGTTCGCATCACCGAATCTTTTCAAAATCTGCACATATGTAGTACATGGTAAGGTCTATTGAGTGTGCAAGCAGTAGGGTGCACCTCTCAAGCATTCTCGAGAAAATCAACCGAGAATATTGACGCGCTAACCTTATACGGGCGAATCAAGATCCCATTTGCAAGCTGCCATGGTGTATTGGTTAACATTCTGGACTTCTAACGGAGAGTTCGCTGGTTCATGTCTATCCATCTGTATTTTTAAATTTTTTTTCCTTGCAGCCGTGATATTGTTTTAACATTAACAATAAATAATGGAAAATTACATGCGTTTATTTATTTTTTTGCATTTCAAATGCGTTTTTCTAATTTTTCACTTTTATTTGTCGTTTTTGCATTCTTTTTATTATTTTTAAATCTTTTAACTTCGACATTTCCTTCTTTACGTACTATTTCACGTACTTATACTGATAATAATGAATGAATGTAAAGAATACCCATAAGTAAAATATTAACAAATAAATTGAACACATTTTATACAAAATGCACTCTTCCACTGCCTCCCTCCACTCGCCTTCCAAAATTGACTCGGAGACATAGTTACATCTCACGGACTATAGTTTAATTACGTTGTTCCCGCAATCCACGAAACAAGCCCGGCACTGTATGTGGGCGGCCATTTGCCCTGTGTTCCATCGTAGTTGTTTGTATATCAGTTTTTTCATTTACCATTGTGTAATATTTAAATGCGTTGGTGAGTGGCTGTGAAACGTGTATTTTACATATTTTGTCGAATTTTGGCAGTACGTGAGTAGCCTTTTGCGTTAATAAAATGAGGTTTAAATTTAATATATTTCAATTTATTCTAATAAAATTACGTCTGCTTGGTACCCATAGGATACAATGAGTCAACAGACCAGGTTGACTTTTTTTATGAAAAATTCCGGAGTGAGTGAAACAAATGTTGATGAAGCGATTCCATCTACTTCCATGAGAGACAATGCCGGTAATAGATCATGTGACACCTTCACAGTCAGATCGGAAAAAACAGGACGTGGTAGTACATCGAAAGTATGACCCTGATTACATTAAATACGTTTTCACATGTCAAGGCAGTAGTCCACAGTGTGTTATTTGTTCTGAGGTTTTGTCAAATAGCGCCATGTTTCCAGCAAAATTAAAAAGACATCTTGATAAAAAACACCAGAAGTATCAAAATAAGCCAGAGGGGATTAATTAGTAACATATGCAAAGTAACTGACTCAGTGTTTAATGCATCGTTCTTAATTTCACTCCGAATCACCAAAAATAAAAAGCCTTTCACCACAGGAGAAAGTTAAATCATGCCTTACTTAGTAGACGCATGCAAAACGATTTTGAGAGAGAAGGCTGCAAAAAAAATTAGACAAATTTCCCTCTCCAACGATACGATTGCGAGACGTATTGCAATGATGAATGAAGATCATCAGTAACTGTTCGAGAAAGTGAAAAAAGCTATAGGTCGACCGGACTCAAAAGAACCTGCGCCGTAGCTCACCCCTCCAATTGGCACAGCTTCCCTTTCTTCCCCTTTCCACACCACAGCGTCAACTTCAGTCAGTTTCAGCGCACACATTTTAACGTTTAGATCTCCCCGGTATCTTGCTTGCTCTTTCAAGGTTTTGTTTATTGTTGATAGTATTTGTTATTTTTATTGTTGTTATTGTTTTTCGGAATTTCGTTTTTTCTTTAGTTTTTCTTTATTTGTTATTTTTGTTGTTATTGAATGAAATGCATCTTCATCAAGAAGTACGCCAGTTTCCGGGAGATCGTTGAAAGGACAGTATGTTTCAAGCAAAGGTTGTTAAATTTCCTACAACGTGTACTCAATATATTTTTACATTTATCGAATATTAAAGGAAATATTTAAAATAACGGATAAGTGACAAGAGTAAACACCCACTTCCGGTTATTATAATAAATGATTTGATACTTGTTACAGCCCATCAGTCAGTAATCAAAAATACTTTATAGACACAACAGATAAATAATTTATCAGAAATCATGAAATATTAAACAGAAAATTCATAGATTACCCCGCGTGAGAATTTGGTCAGCTAGTCGTGAGCAACCGTACGGTGTGAAGTTATCTGAAGCTGAAAGAGTGGGGGTACACAGTGAGCTCCCGTCATCCTCCTTTGCTCCGCCCACTTTCGATAGAAGGTTCTTTTGAGTCCGGTCGACCTATAGAACCTTCGCTCTTCAATTGGACGAATCAACAGATATTGCTAACAAAGCTGTAATAATTATGTACATTCGATATATTGATTGGGACAGTGAAGTGATTAAAGAAGAATTCATGAACAGCTTTTACTTGCCACACCGTTCAACTGGGTCCGAAATATTCAAGGTTATATCTGAATATTTCTCCAGCAAAGATATCGATATTTCAAATTGTGTTTCAATTTGTACTGACGGTGGAGCAAATATGACAGATGTACATGCAGGATTGGTTGCAAAATTCAAAGAAGTAGTGCCAAAAATTCAAATTACACATTGCATTATTCACCGAGAATTATTAGCATGTAAAAAGTTAAGCTCAGAGTTAAATGAATTGTTAGCAATATCCATCAAAACAGTAAATTTAATAAAATCCAGCGCACTTAACTGCCGATTGTTTGGAATACTATGCGATGAAATGGGGTCTGCACATTCCACACTATTATTGCATGCAGAAGTTTGCTGGCTGTCCAAAGGTCGAGTGTTAAAAAGATTGTGTGAACTTAGGGAGGAAGTAGTGTGTTTTCTGTCTGAGAAAAATTCTTGTGAAGTACTACAAGGATATTAATTGGTACTTGAAACTTTGTTATCTTGCAGACATTTTTCAGAATTTGAATGAGGTAAATTTATCACTACAAGGACCATTGAAAAATGTTTTTCACATGTATAGTAAGATAGAAGGATTTAAATAGAAATTAAAGTTATGGGTTAACAGAGCCAAAGACAACTACTTGTATATGTTTTATGGATTAACAGAGCTTCTGAATGAAGTTAAAGATAGAGACAATGAAGAATTTAATTTTGCAGAACTTCAATTGAACATTGTTAATCACTTGGATACGCTTAGTGATAAATTTAATAAATATTTTCCTTTAAACGAAGATCCAAGAGTAGGTTCTTTGTGGGTATTAGATCCATTTAATGATAATCAAGGAAGTAACTTATCACTAGAAGAAGAAGAGTTACTAGCTGATCTTTCCATCGTTTTGACCTCACTTCAACATAAGACTATCTCTATCCAAACTTAGCCCAAGGATAGATGTACTCTGTTCAAACATGCAGGCACAATTATCCCATTAAGTAGATATGGATAAACCATGTATGGTTTTAAAAAATCAAATTATCAATTTTCAACTAAATTTTAATGTTACTTTTTATTACTCTGTAATTATAATATTGTTTATTCATTTTTTGTGTTTTTGGTAAGGTTACTTAATTTTTTTAATGTTTCCTTTATTTTTATGGTAAATCAAGTTTTAGGAATAATTACTATTTTGGATTTTTCTTTCATTATTTCTATTTGTTGGAATACCTTTATGTTAATCTGCCTAGTTTGTAATACTAAGTTTGTAGTATTTTCTGCTTTTATAATTCAAGGACTTGCTACAATGTTTTATGTAATAATTTAATTACGATACTAGCTATCAAGCCACTCTGGCTTTTATAGATGAAGATCAGATAGATGAAGAAAATTTCCTCTATGGTTCAGAAGTGAAACTTTTTTGTATTGAAAAACAAGCACAGTGCTTGGTGCCTTTATAAACGCTTCCCGAATCCGCATACTTCAAAAACCTTTAGTGACCTTCGCCGACATGCAAATTTTTTGGTTAAAGTGGATTTTAACGATTATGTTTCTTCTGTCTCCTCGGAGTGTGTTTCCAATCCCAAACACTTTTGGTCTAAGTTCTCTTTTAGTCAATCGTGCTACTGGCTGTGATCAGGTTGGTGCAATGTTTTTGAAGTACGCAGCACCTTCATTAGCCATACCTGTCTCTCTGCTTTTTAACAGA
This sequence comes from Tanypteryx hageni, assembly GCA_028673005.1. Lineage (NCBI taxonomy): Eukaryota > Metazoa > Arthropoda > Insecta > Odonata > Petaluridae > Tanypteryx > Tanypteryx hageni. The sequence continues at coordinate 115,385,134 of CM054117.1, read as the reverse complement.
TGCATTGCAGTGGGTTACTTCCCCACAAGCTGGAAAACGGGAAACATTTTTCCTCTTTTCAAGTCTGGCAAAAGGTCTTCCGTCAATTCTTATTGCCCAATTTCCCTTCTTCCTGTACTCTCAACTGTTTGTGAATGCATCATCCATCAGCGTCTCCTTTCTTTCACTCTCTATTTCATTTCTAGTGAGCAGCATGGTTTCCTCCCAGGCTCCTCAACTTTAAGTAACCTTTTAGTTTTGCATGCACATATCACCGATTCCTTCGAACGTTCCTCGCAGTTGGATGTATGCTATATTGACTTTGCCAAAGCCTTCGACTCCATTAATCATCAACTTCTAATCTTTAAATTGGCTAACAGATACAATATACACGGCAATTTCCTTTCCCTTTTGGCTTCATTCTTAACAAACAGACAACAACGCGTAGTACTTGACGGCTTTTCATCTTAGTTGCTCACATCTCGTCCGGTGTTCCCCAGGGTAGTGTTGTTGGTACTTTACTTTTCGCGTTATTTGCTGATGATTTAGTCAAAACTATTTCTTCCACATCCTGCAACATCCTCCTATATGCAGACGACTGTAAAATTTTCAGACAAATTAACTCAGATAAGGATTCCACTGCCCTACAAAACGCTCTTGATGCGCTCCTTTCGTGGTCCAATCACTGGCGCCTTCGAATTAACCCGTCTAAATCCACAGTACTGTCATACACACTCCGCAGATCTCCTCTTAACTATCCATACTGGCTCTCTAGTCAAGTAATCCCCTCTGTCACCAACCAAAAGGACTTGGGAGTAATCTTCGACTTTAAGCTTCTTTTCCAAGATCATATTAAAAGTATTTCCTCCCGTGCTATGTCGTTAGTTGGTTTCATTTATCGTTATACAGAAATAACTGACATTTTCGCTCTTCATGCCTTTTTCTTTAGCTGCGTTCTCCCCATTCTTGATTACTGCTCCCCAATTTGGTGCACTGCTTCGCCTTCTACTCTCAAGCTCCTTGACCAACCCATGAATTTCTTTCTGTCTGTAATTCGCTTTCATCACCCTCCTCTCCATAACTCTTCACTCAGTGCCATACGAACCTCTCTAGGGATTCCATCCCTCACTGATCGATGCACTCACACTGACATTAAAGTATTTTCAAAAATTATTAATGGCAATTTTAGGTCACATGAGCTTCTTTCTCTATTTCCCCTCCGGGTCCCCGCTCGTTCTACTCGCTTGAATGAGCTTTTTCACTGCCCTACCCCTCGCCTCTCAATCACTAAACGCTCCTTTCTCTATCGCCTTCCTGATCTTTGTAATAGTTTGCTGAAGCGCTTCCCTGACTATGACCCCTTCACTAAGTCTCCTAACTTCCAATTTAAACCTAATATTTGAATTGTTTTGTGGCCTATTTTCCTTTCCCTTTCTCCCAATTTATTTGACTTTCTATTCGCTCCTTACCCTGATTTCGTGTGATTGATGTAGTATGTATGTTTTTATGTGTATTCATTGCTAGAGTTTTAGTTATTTTGTTTGATAGTTTTATTTTTGTTTTATTCTTGTTACTTCATTGTTATGTGTGCAATGTAATTGGCCTTGTGCTGTTTTTGGGCTTTTTCAAATAAATAAATAAATTACTTGGCACTAACGTGTGCTTGCAGTCATTTAAATTAGCGACATCCCTGGGAAGAGAGCACTTCCTATTTTGGCGTTACTACTTGAGTTAGATGATTAAATCTTCCTGGTAGTGCAAATTAAATTCTACCTTACACATTTAGGTGACATCTAGTCGAAAGGCATTGTAACATAGAAGATGTGTTCCTGCACTGGTTGGTGTCACCATCAAACTTAAAAAACATACCCTACGTTATCTGCTTAACCTTGAATGTGGATATGCGTGGCTTGTAGCTTAGCTGTGTGAAATTGGTCTACCACCACGAGTCAGACTCATTTTTAGTATTCAAGGGGTTAAAATTTTAAAAAATAAAATCAAATTCTTAAAAAGTAAATTTTCTTAAATTTCCTATTTATTAAAAATTACAGTATGGAGAAGCCAGTTCGCAAACGCAAGTCATTCTCTGTCAATGAAAAATTGTACATCCTGGATCAGTTAAAGAAGGGCAAACGGCAAACTCTGCTTGCCAGAGATCTAGGAATTAGCGAGTTCACTCTGTGGGGGTGGAAAAATGAAGAAGAAAAGCTCCATAGCTTACCCTGCATTCTAGAAGAGAAAACTGGTTTACAGCATAAAAAATGAAGTTTGCAAATGACAAAAGCCTAGATTCAGCCTTGTACCAATGATTTGTCCAGACACGCTCAGGAGGAGTTCACATTTCTGGCCCTATTCTGAAAACTCAAGCAAAGAAATTTGATAACCTTATCAATAGAGAGGAATCCAAATTTAAGGCGGGTAATAGCTGGCTGGATAGGTTCAAAAAAAGACACGCTATCAGCCAAGTTTTTGTGTCTGGAGAAATCCGCTCAACTGATAAGAGGCTGCCAATTCCTACTCAATTGGGCTTAAAAATTGTTGGAAGAAGGTTGCTACACAGCTGATCAAGTTTATAACTGCAATGAGACTGGTTTATGTTTTAAAATGTTACCTGATTGTACCCTCGCAACCAAGACTGATAGTCACAAATGAGAAGGCTTTAAGCAGAGGAAGGGCCAAGTCACTCTCTTGTTTTTGGTCAACAAGTCTGGCAGGCATCATCACCTCTGGTGATCAGAAAATCGAAGTCTCCCAGATGTTTTCATCATGTTAATATGAAGGTCCTTCCCTTGGAATACATCTACAGCAAAAATGCTTAGATGAATAGCTCCATATTTGAAGACTGGTTCCATAAAACTTTCATGCCAGCCGGTTGGTCTCATTTCAAAAACTCAAGCAAGAGGAAAAAGCTCTCCTCCTGCTGGATAACTGCCCTGCCCAGGGGAAAATCTTGTCAGTCGCGATGGCAAAATCAAAGTTTCTTATCTCCCAAAAAACACTATGTCAGAGATCCGGCCACTAGACCAAGGCATTGTATTGCTTTTTAAGAGAAGCTATTGCTGCAAAATGATCAAGTGGATAGTAGAGGATCGCAACTCCTCTGTCAAAACATAACTGGTATCACACAGCTTGAAAGAAGTCTGTCGCCTCTGTGGGAAAGCATGAGATGCTATCTCTGCAAGTTTCATTGAACGATGTTGGATAAAGGGTTTTGTCTCAGCTTTTCTGTCATTTACACACGATGATGGTAATGGCGATGAGCCTGAATTTACAGGATTCACTGAAGACAAGGTAAGTTTAGTTGAAGAAGCACTCAGACAATATGAGAACAGTCGTCAGGATATCCTTAACTGGTTTTCAGTAGATAACATCTGCCCCATATACGAACACATCTCAGATGACGAAATTGTTGCAAATGTCAGCAGAAAGAATGAAGCTGCACCATCACCATCCAAAACCAGGGGCTCTAATGACAATGACAATAATGATGGCATCCCATCTCCCCCACCAACAGTGTCCAAGGCAGTAAAGCCTCTGGAAGTCAGTTTGAGGTGGCTGGAAACTCAACACATTGACAGCGTCAAAATCCTCCAACTCAGAAGCATTCTTAACTTTGCTAAAAGCCAACAGTCTGCAGCAAAGAAGCAGACCACACTAGACAGACATTTTAAAAAGTGATAAAATTTAAAGTTATGGAGTCATGCAAACAGATTGGCTTTGCACTCTGCTCAATGATTAGTATAGTCGATTTGACATGTTTCTTTTGATGTTTACAATATCAGTAGTAAAAATCATTTGCATGCTGATAGCATGTGCTTCCATAATAAACAATCATCTAATTACATGCACATGTAATTTTTGCCTGTAATTTCTATGTCATCTTTAGATACTGTACTTACGTTTTCATATACATGTAATTAAATTGTTTTTGTGCTGATTTCATTTTTAAGAATAAAATGTGTAAAATTATAACATGTGTTTTTGTGTTCAAAATACCATATTGACTTAACTGACTGGCTTGACATAGTAAATTTTCATAACCTCGCTATAACATGACCCCCACATTTATTGCGATCGAATTTTTTGAACTCCAATTATCACGTTATAGCGGGACTCCACTGTATTTGTTTAAATTTGATAATAAAATTATAAAAAATGCAAATGCTCTACATATTTCAATTATAGCATTTTAAATGATTTCTTTTGCAAAATAATTATTTTTTGTCAAATAAAATATATTAAAAATAGTTATTATGAGAGAAAATTGTGGCCGAAGGTTGCTTTATGGGCTGGCATGCAGAGCACTCAGGGGCGGAGCCCAGAGTACTTCATCAGGATAGCTTCACAATAGCACATGATTAGCTGTTGTTAATTTACCTAAACCAAAATTGTATAACTATGAATGGACATTATATAAAAAGGTTAGCTGATTAATATTAATTATTATGAGGTCTCCCTTACAGTTTGTTACTTTATGTAAATAAGAAAAAAGGTGAAACTTATTTATACTAAATCTCGAGAGAGATATATTTTCATATGATGCAGAAATCAACAATTTACTTAAGCCTCCATCCCTGTTCTACGATGTTTAATCTGAAATGTCTGTTGATGGGTCATGCCTTTTTCTACTTCCATCAATGCATGGCAATCTTTTTTTTTTATGCCGATAAATCTTTCATTTCTTTTATTGAATTTCTTAGTAATAAATCCTATTATCGGCCTTATTTTGGTTGCTGCAATCATTCTTAAGATTTTCTAAGCGGTTTTGGTCTCGTTATATCTTCATTTATGTAAGCATTTCCCTGACACTACCTAACTGGTTTCAGCACCATGCAGTGCTATCGCAGTATGTTACGTCACATCTATAGTCGACATGTCACCGTGCATGTTAGTTGCATATCATACTGGTCTCTAAGTCGAATGAATGCTGAAAATAACTAAGTGTATGTCAGCTAAAATGTCTGAAAACTCAGCATGTCAATTGTTACAGTTACATAATAATGAGCCAGAGAGCAATTAATCTCACAAGGAGAGGCTATTACCTTAGGGTCATGGATATTGATGAAATGCGACCAGTTGATTCTACATTGAAAATGAGTCCGCTGTTTCAAAGTTTTTGTGAATGGACCCATGGGTTCAAGAAATCAGCCTAGATCATATGCAACGTGTAACCTTTATTGTCGAATTGTTGTTAAGAAAGTGAATGGCTGAGCTGATAGCGATGCCATACATTCAGGTTTTAATTTTTTTATTATCCAAGCATTATTTCAAAAGTTATATTTTCCAGTAAAATTTTGCGGTATAATTTTTATTTGGAGGTATGGATGCAGAGACATATTACTGGATCTTTTAAATTCTTTTGTAAATGTATCAACAGTTAGTGTTTTTATTAACTTTTATATGCACTTGCCTACTATATTTCTATATACAGGGTGTCCCGCAATAGGATTTACATAGCTTAACTATGTGCTCTTGGGATCATTTTGAGTCAAAAGTTCTAATTAACATGGGTCTGATCTGCAAAGGTTTGTCAAGAAAATGAGAATTATCATTTTATTGCATTTGTAATTTGTACAAGTACAATTCTATGAAAATTTAGGTCACATGATTACACTAATATTACATTCTAAATTGATTGTTAATTAAGTGTCTCGAAATGGCCACCCTGATTGTCGATGCACCATTGAGCCCTTCCTGTAAGTGAATTAACAGCCTTCATCACAGTGTCCTGATCATTTTTGATGTGTGCACTGCAGTCCATTATGTAATTCACCAGCTCAACCCTAGTGTTTAATTTCATAACATACACCAGGGATTTCATATGACCCTAGAGGAAGTAGTCCAAAGGCGAAAGATCTGGTGATCTCGCTGGCCAAGCAACTGGACAACCTTGGCCAATCCAATGGTCTGGAAAGTGTTTATTCAGAAATGCAGTCACCTCCTTACCAAAATGAGGAGGTGAGCCGTCTTTCTGCAGCCACATCTCTTGCCTGGTTAGAAGAGGAACATCTTCCAACAGCAATGGCAGCTCTTCCTGTAGGAAATGCAAGTAGCACTCAGATGTCAAGCGGTCTTCAAACACAAACAGTCCGGTCAGTATGTTTTCAATAATACCACCAAATGTTTACCAAGAACCAAGTTTGGAAATGTGTTTCCTTGGTCGCATGAGGATTATCGTAGGACCATACATGTGTATTTATTGTGTTTGTGATGCCATCTCTGCTGAAGTTAGCTTCATCTTTGAATAACATCTTTGTGCACAGCTCCCGGTTTTGAAGCAGCCAATAGCAGAAGTTTTGACGTGCAAAGTAATCATTTGCTTGCAGAGCCTGGACATTTTGGACGTGAAACGGGTACAAACCAAAGTCATGCAAGGTTCTCCAAACTGTCATCCGGCTGGCCCCAACTCAATTGGAAACTCTTTGGACACACATGGTTGGACTGTGCTCTACCATTTCCATTACATCATCTTCCACATTGTCACTGCGTTGTCGTGGTCTTCACGCCTTGGTTGTGGGACAACCTGTTTCTCTGATAGACCGATAGACATTATTGAAGACTCGACTATCTGGGACTCTACGATCAGGAAACCGCTGATGAAACTCCATAACTGCTGCTCTTGCATTACCATTACCTAACCATACATGAAAATGACATCGGTATAATCTTCATTAGAATATGTACCCATTGTTACGTCTACTACGTAGTTTTTGCCTTTACCACTCAGCGACACAGTGAACAAAAGGAAGGGTAAACAAACAACGCTCACACAGTGTACAACTGACAATCACTGACTAGCCTCTCTGTCTTGCCTTTGTCATGTGTGCGCATTCTCGTGGCAGCTTAGTGAATTAATTTTCAAACACAACTAATGCATAGTGAATGCTAATTCTCATTTTATTGACAAACCGTTGCAGATCGGACCCATGTAAATTAGAACTTTTTGACTCAAAATCATCACAAGACCATGCAGTTAAGCTATGTACATCCTATTGCGGGACACCCTGTATATTTATGTATGTTTGCTTTCAACCCTTATCATAAACAAGCTGCTTACTGTCTGAATCAAAAAGGCATGCATCTCAACGTTGACATGCAATCATTTGTGCTACTTTCATTGAAAAGAATATACAAAAATACCATATGAAAGCTTATTTTATGTTTAATATGTTTTGATTTTGTAATATTTTTAGATAGAAAACTTAAAATTTTACTGCGAGTGAAACACAGAAACTACCCGTAAAAACCAGCTACGCAGCCAACTTTTGCGAAAGTAGTCATATATAATAATTCATAAACAAATAACTACTAAACAAAATCTTTTGAAATTTAAAAGAGTGATTAACTAAGATATAGTAGAGGCAATGATATAATTTTCTAAACTGTATGTTAATTACTATGGTTTTAATTAGGTTATAACTTGAAAAAGAAACTCGTCAGTGGGGAAAAATGATTGAGGAATTCTGAAAACACTGTTGTAAAGGGAGACATACAGAAAATATTTTGTAGGGGCCAAATTTTTAATCAAGACTTTTAATAAATTTATATAGATTTTTTCTTTGTAGCCATAAGGCGCTTCATTTCCTATGCTGGTGTAGGTAGCGACGTTGCCACATCAATCTGGCATGTGGGATGGCTGAGCAGGATTTAAACTTCTATCTCTTTCTCTCTCTATCCAACCTCATTAGAGGTTGCTAATGACTCATACAATGAGTAATAAAGAAGGTACTTGTTTTGTCTAGAGTTTTGTTCATTTAGTGTCTCAACTCAGTCCAGTTGGTGCCTCATGTTTTCGCTGTGTCTTGTGTTTTCACAATGCCTCGAAGAAAGTGACAAGCTTCACAACAAATTGAAAATATTAGTCATAACAAATACAGTCGTTTTGCAAGTGATTAAGAAAATAATTTTGAAAGTGAGCCTTTTGTGATTAACAAAAAATTACGTAGCCATGAGAAAAATGTCATTCAAAGTGCTAGAACATTTTTTCAAATTGTCAAAGATGGTGTGATTATATTTGATCCTAATCAAGTTGCTTAAAATACTGCAATGTGTTGTAATGTTAGTGTAAGGACTGTAGTAAATGTAAGTAATGAGTGCAAGGAAAATGAGTGTCCTTCAGAAAGTTCTCCCAAAAAAAGCAGCGGTAGAGCGCGAATTGTATTAGACGAAATGTTTCAAGGAGTGCTACGAAGAAAAGCGCATAGTTTTTACTTAAGAAAAGAATATCCAATAGTGTCTAATATTCTAATCGAACTGAAATCAGATTTTTCTGATTTTCCAGACGTAAGTGAATCTACTTTGTTATGGTGGATGAAGATGCTTGGCTTTCGCTTTAAAAAATACAACAGGAAGCCTGTATGCTTTGAAAGTTGCCGAATCCTAGACCAACGTTCAAAGTTTATTCGGGAAATAAGGTCAGCTCATCAAAGAGGATGGAAAATTATATATTTGGACGGAATATTTTGTGGAGCAAATCACACACTATCATATGGTTGGCAGGAAAATGTTTATGAAAGTAATGATATTGACTTTGATCAAGGTGTAATTCAAGAGGTCAGTTGCAGGAAAGGTGGCCTTATTACTCCCTCTGGTGCCGGAAAAAGAATAATTATTTTGCATATAGGGGGTGAAGATGGTTTTCTCGAGCCTGGGAATGACTGTATGCTCATGTTTGAGGGGAAAAAAAGGATGGTGACTATCATTCTGAGATGAATGCTCGACACTTAGAAGAGTATTTTTGGAGGATTATAAATGCGATGGATCATGAAACCGCTATTGTTATTGACCAAGCCCCGTATCACACCATGCAAGACCCAACAATACGAAATCCGTCCAAAAGTTGGCGTAAGGACAATTGTAGTGTATTGAATATGGTGCCTGCGCGCACGTAACCATGTGCCTGTAAGACTTCACTTGTTTAGTACAGTAAGCAGAAATAAAGCACCACCGGCGGCAGTTGCGTTCTGGAGCTCACGGCAGTAGTTTGATTATTGGCGACACCACATTGGCGACGAGGATGCCGAATTTCATGGAGAAATTCTCGGCGGGAGAAGACGATTGGAAATCGTACGAAGAAAGGCTGTCGCAGTTTTTTATTGTGAACGATTTGGGCGCCGACGCAACTCACGAAATCAAGAAGAAGGCCATCCTGCTCTCGTCAATCGGCAAAGAAACTTACGAGGTGCTGCGTGACATATGTGAGCCTCGGAAGCCAGTGGACTTGGAGTTTGCCGAGATAACAGCCGCACTCAACGCGCATTATTCTCCGAAGCGATCGGTCATCGCGGAGCGGCACAAGTTCAATCAGCACGTCCAAAAGCTAGAGGAGTCAGTATTAGACTTTGTCGCTGGTCTGAGGAAGAGCTCGCGATTTTGCAAATTCGGTAGCTATTTGGACCAGGCGCTTCGGGATCTATTAGTGTTAGGCCTTCGGGATAAAGCTACGGTACGAGCGCTGTATTTAGAGAGTGATTCGCTGGCGTTCGAGAAAGCAGTGGAGATCGCTTCAGCGAGAGAGAAAGTGTCCCAAAACGTGGAGATGTGTAGCAAGATGGCGGAACGCGACGAGACCGGAAGCCTAGGCGGCGGAAACGGTGTTCATTTCGTATGCAGGGAAGGCGCACGCGAGCACATGGAAGTGGAAGCTGTCGATGGCGAACCGGAAGTCTACAGGGTAAAGGCGAAGAAGAACTGGAGAGACGGACGACAGAATCCAGAGGCATCGAGGGGCCTCATATAATAAATTGGCTAATTGAGCATCGTATCGAGTCAGAGGTAGATGATTCCGGCTGGGAAGATAAAGAGTCTTTAACCATTAGCAAACTACTTAAACTCGGCAGACCTCATTTCAAGTCTCACAGATACTTGCTAGATAGCTTCATCAAAGAGAGCGGCAAGAGAGTTACGCTAATTTGGACTCCAGTGGCCCATTGTGAGCTTAATGCAATCAAGCTTATATGGGCTTGGATTAAAAATTACGTGGCGAAGCGCAACAAAATGCACAAAATCAAAGACGTCCTGCAACTGTGCAAGGAGGCACTGCGTAACACCCAGAAGCACATGTGGGAAAATGCTGTGAAGCACACTATGAAGGTGGAGGACTTGTACAACGCCAAGGACCAAGTGCTGAAGAATATCGTGGAACCCTTAATTATCAATCTTGATGAGGATTCCAGCAGCGACGAAAGCAGTGAGGACGAAACTTAAGAGGAGATCAGGGGGTTTTTGTGCGGGCCATGATGAAGGTGAGAGACCGCCTACCAGCGAGGGAAGGAAAGGAGACATTTGGCAACATTGCAAAGTGCTCAGAAAGCGACATATACGGTACTGTATGTAGGTTAAAATTAATTAAACAAAAACATTAAAAACAAAATCTGATTCTAACAAAAAAATTCTGTATGTCTCTCTTTACAACAGTGTTTTCAAAATTCCTCTATCATTTTTCCCCACTGATGAGTTTCTTTTTAAAGTTGTAACCCAATTAAAACCATAGTAATTAACATGGAGCTTAGAAAATTATATCATTGCCTCTATTAGATCTTAGTTCATCACTGTTTTAAATTTCCAAAGATTTTGTTCAGTAGGTATTCGTTTATGAATTATTATATATGACTACTTTCGCAAAAGTTGGCTGCCTATCTGGTTTTTACCGGTAGTTTCTGTTTAACTCGCAGTAAAATTTTAAGTTTTTTATCTAAAAATATTAAAAAATCAAAACTTATTAAGCATAAAATAAGCTTTCCTATGGTATTTTTGTATATTCTTTCCAATAAACATAGTACAAATGATCGCATGTCTTTTTGACGCGGACAGTAGTGCAACATTGCTTGCAACGTCAATAAGATATGTGCTTACTTTCACCTGGCATGGAAAATTAATGCAATAGGTAGGTTTATTTTTAGAAATGTATTCCAAAATATTACAGAACTTTTCAACTATCTCCGACAGTCCCACATTTAAGGTTATACCAGTTTCATGTTCGGCCCTGAGATGGCAGTAATAGAAAGATCCACGACATAAACATTTTCTATTAAAATTTTCTGTTCAAATTATGTTTTGCGACAAATGCTGCTATTAGATATTCGCACTTTTTGTTTTAATGTTTTTTTCGACATTAATGTAATGCAATGGAAATCAAGAATGTGCATGGATATAATTTTTAAAAAAGCATGTCAAAATACTGCAGTGCTACCTTATGGAGAACACTTAAAATATCCCTGACGGTCCCACATTTTAGGTTATATCAGTTCCTTTGACTGCCAAGAGATGGCAGTATGATAAAATTGCACTATAATATTTTCTATCAATCAAACTCTTCTTTTCAAATTAGGTTTTCAAACAATTTATTTTATTAGATACTTGTAGTGTTTTAATTTTAATGTTTTAGGTGATATTTGCAACCAAAAAAAGAAGTATAAACACTTTTAATGAAATTTCAATAACATAGTTAACAGGCCTTGACTCATTGTTGTCCAATAATCATTCGGGGACAAAATACAATGGTAAATTGTAAGAGCGTTGACCCGAGATGTTGGCATATTATGGATGTGAAGTGTCATCGGTGTTTTCTGACACACCGACAAAATGCACTTAATATATGAATTACTAATAAAAATAACAAAATGTTAAAGTGCTTGCTGATTCACCATATGAATGAATGGTTCATAGTCAAATTGTCCAAAGGAAATGTTTACAACTAAAGTGTCCAAAATACATAAATGTCCAAATTAAAATTAGGCCTAAACCAATTAGTTCAAAGTAATAAAACTCAAGATACAAAAATGTCCAAATAACAGGAAAGTCCAATAAGAAACATCCACAACAATTAAGTCCAAAAATCAGAAACTAATGTATATCAATGCACACCAATTGAATATTTAAGAGCCACGTACACATGAAACAATGAGGAAACAAATGAAAGTGACAAAGATGGAATTCCAAGTAAAATTTATTGAGGAATGTTTGAGTAATACAAATTACACAATAAATGTAATTTGTGTAATAATCTGCAGGTAACTAAATACTTCAGAAACTATTCTCTCAGCATTGCTATCATCTTCTGGAGTGATGTGAATTTTCAGGTGATAACTGATTGCTCACAAGTAGGCTTTAACGTTATTTTCTTCCTTATAATCATTGTATTGGCCTATAATCTCTTCAATTCGTCTTTGGTTGGTTTGATACTTCTTGTTGGTAGATTGTCTGATATTTGTGTGACCCGATCATATTTGAAGCATTAGATTTTCATTGTCGTGTTGTTCTTGTTGCAAATTTTCAATTAAATACCAAACAGATACGTGGTGGGCAACTAATACTTTGGAATTTAGAATGGAATTCTACCACATTATTATTCGTTCGCTCTTCCCCAGGTCTCACAGAGTCATAGATGCTCAATATAGGTGGGGCACCGAGGTGGGACAGCCCTTCCCATGAGGTACGTGTGATCAAAGTAATCTGCAAAGTCCAGAACGTCATATGGCATGCAAAACATGTCCTCAATGTCTTCTACTGTTACGAATGGCAACCCCATAATCTCAATGGTAGAATGTAAAACCTCTGGATGTTGATGGTCAATATATGCCTCTCTAATACCCATATCAATTACCTTTCAGTGTAATGTTTGAGACAAATGGAAGAGGCAACCTCTCATTCTCACTCCATCAAAATTGTGCGTTACTGCTGTCATATTTGCAGTTTCAAAGTCCATCATCACTGTGTTAGGATTTAGCCATAAAGAGTTCCTTATCGCAAAAGATTTCAGTTTTAGATTCTCCAGTATGTCTCTTCTGTTTTTCGTGAAGTTAGTGCAAACACAAATGGGAAAACTAATGACCTCAGTTTGCCATGCACTGTAAACAGCTGCATGGACAGTGCTGGTACAGTTTTGAAGGTACTGTCAGTGAACAATATACTACTTCCACAAAGAATTTCAATTCTTCTTGATGTTGCAAACATCAGAATCCTATCAGGGTCTCCTATGCCCGAATCAAAAATTCTAATAACTTTAATAGTTATATTAATTTTTAATTATTATAATAAAACTACAATAATTATTGTAATTATTCCTTTTTTTGGAAATTGTTTGTAGGACATTATCTTATCAGACATTTTGCCTTGAATATTTTATTTTTTGGACAATATAGTTCAATGGAAATTTTGTTCCAACTTTTAATATTATATGACTTGTAAAACATAAAATTAACTAGTGTAATTACCTATCAAATAATGATGATATTTTAATCATGTCTATTTGCAGTAGACTTTCTTTGGTAAAACTTGTCATTAATGGAAAATCAAAATATTAAATTGACATGAATGCTATTGGTCTTATGAATCTTATTTTAGAAATGAAACCACTAACCTGATAAATAATTGCTAGCTAGATGCTGAATTCATGAAGTAGTAGCAGAATACTATCGATACTTCTTTAATGAAAGACCAAGCAAAGCTAAGGGCAAGGAAATTTTAACTCTCTGCCATTCAAAATATCTCAGAATGTCCAAAGCTTGACGCTTCCAATTTTCCCCATGACATAACACTTCACAAAGCTTAGCTGTTGGATAATGTAAAAATTGACGCCACATCTTAATAGCAAAAACTTTAGTTTGTGACCATCAGATACTGATTTTCATATTTATTCCCGAAATGCAGCCCATTTATCTGTATTGATGTGTATAAATATACTGGGCCCCCTCTTTTGGGGAGCCCTATGCCTAGCATACCCCATCATGCCAGCCCTGGCAGTGAATATTTGAGCAGAACTGGTGCTAAATGTTTCAGAGGAATTGCTTTCATATTCTAGCATTAAAGATTCAAACAGAGAAAGGGCTTTATTGCAAATCACTGCTTAAGTAAGGAGTATGCATTTATCAGAATGTTTAGAGTCAATCTATAACACTAGCAGTTTCTCTTTTTCTTCTAACAAATTACTATGATATTGCATGAGTTTCTTCACAATTACTACAGTGACTGATTCAATGGAACTTTTTATTTAACAGAATTGTACGAACTGTAAAAGTTGTGAAGTTACATATATAAAATATCTCTCTGACACTTTCCTTTTTCAAAACACTGAATCACTTTAAGTTTTTCCTTGCTAATGTAGGATTATTTCCTATAAATTGATTTTCTTTACTCAGTGTTCCCTTGTCTGTTCTGATTTATTTAAATTATTTTCCCTATTTACTGTTAAATATTTACTTAGCACTTGAAGTGAACAAAATAACTACGGTACATGACAACCAAATTGATGATGTTGAAACTCAGTTAGTGATTAGACAGTGCAAAAATAAAGAAAAATATAAAAGAAAACCTGCAAAAATGAATACCATGCACAGTATTTTAATTTTACAATACACTACAGTATTTTTATTTTTCAAAAAAGAAAAAATTGTCCCATGTTGCCTATTGTGTACATCAAAATTGCACTGAACAAACATGTGCTAAACAAGACATGACTGCATGTAATTAATAGAGGGAATAGCTGAAAGAAAAAGTTTACATTTAGGTATATTATAGAAGTTTTTTGTATTGAAAATGAAAAATGGTGATAAATGAATTTCCACTTTTGACTGTAATACCTATTTGAATTTCTTACCACTTCTGAGGCCTCTTTCAGCTTCTTTTCCATTCTGCTTCTCTCAGCCTTCATTTTAATAGAGGCTTCGTCTTCAAGTTTCTTCTTCTCATCCAGATGCAGCACCTCCAATTCTATTTTTAATCGGCCCATATCCTTCTTCAGCCTCTCCTCCCATGAGAATTTTAATTCATTCCTAAGTGCTTCCAAACGGTTCTTCCAAGATTTCTCTAAGTCACCTAATTTCTTGTCATGCATATTCTACAAATTAGAAAAAATATAGCAGGCAATGAAGTTAATTGTAAAGTAGAGCATTTTCACCACTTAAATGTATTATCCTTAACAAATTTCAGATGAGAAATTATGTACGGTGAAATCCAAATTTAAGGCTCTCATATTTGAAATTTTCTTGTATTAAAGATCATTTTTTGTAGCCCCATCAAAGCTCCATATGATATAAAATCTGCATTTGGTGTTTTATTTTAATTAAATCTTCAGCCATTGTCTCTTGGAGAGATATAAAATTGGGACTTACTGAATAATTAAAACCAAGCTAAATGTTTGATTATATGAGAATGAGTAAAGGGGAAAATATAACATTAATGTGAAGAAGTACAGTAAACCCTCGATTTAGTGGATTTCGGATTTAACGGACATAACTGTGCCAAAGGCAATAATGGACACATCCCCCAACAATGGATTAAGTCCGTTGTTTGGTGAATCAGTCTAGAGATTGTTTGCTGCTTCCTTTCAAAATGACTGTTCACAGTTATACACTACATGTTTTTTGGCGCATGCTGTGTCTCAATGTTCTCCAAGCATGTTCTTGGTGGGATTGACGTCAGAATCTCACCTTATAGAGATGACAAAATGATGGTTGAATGCAAGAGACCTAGAACAAGAGCGTAAAGATGTGTTCTTGTTTTGCCTTTTCAACACAATCATGGCTTAAGGTGGGCCTGCAGCTGACCTGAAGGTTAAAATTGTAGTGACTACTGCAAAAATTATGATTTACGATAGCCTTTTATCTATGAAATGTTTATAGAAGAGAAAAACTCAAAAGTTTCCGATATTAGTTTAAATTTTGGCCACAACAGCACTGTTTTGAGGTCTCAAGATTGCAAGAACGTTCTTGGGGAATTGCAAGCGCATACTGCGACTGTGACTTGCTCGTATTCGCCCCGTATCGAACATGCACGTTAAAAAGAAAACGTCTGTGTTATTCGATTGCAATCGCTTCGCATCAATGTTTTTTCCATTTGTTTTGCATTCTGAGTGGAATATAAGATGAAATAAAGAAGAACATGTTATGATTCAAAGTTGTGAGATGAGCTACATAAGCATTATTGTTATTTTATTATTATGAAGAGGCTCTTATGGGATATAATTTATCCAGTCAAGTGCCCGTTACAATAATAATTCATTGTATGCATGATATGATCCATACATTGGCTCGCAGACGGTATTGAATGCCAGCCAGCCGATCTTGGCTTCAGATGCTTATGAAGCCTGCGGAGTTCTTTTAAGAGTGCCATCGGAGTTCTCAGAAATGTTTATTAAATTACAGTGTTTTGCAACGAATAAATGAAAATAAATAGGTTATTTTATGGCAAAGTCAGTGAATCCATTATGATATAATCATAATGTAGAAATTCATGATATTTCCGTGTCAATGTATTTTCTTAAAATAGGTATTGAAAAAAATTTTCTGTGGAATTAAAAGGTGATGTGGTTGTTCTAAATTCAATTTTGTTTGTATCGACCTGTGGTAGGGGTGTTAGCGAGGAGAGCGAGAATTGATGTATGTACGTATACTATCACAGTGTACTACACTGTAGCTAACTGGCCTGCCAGAATCTCGAAGTTTTGACTCCGCCAGTATTCGTTGGCCTTTTCACTTTTTGTTCTTTTTATTCTGTGTTTCACTAGTTTGAGGGAAATGAGAAGTGAAGACTTAGTGCCATAATGAGTGTATGGCGAAGAGGAGATTTGCCATAGGCACCAAACGTTCCCGCAAAAATGCCAAAAGTTTATTTTCCCAAGAACATATTAATTTAATACTCCAATGTTAAAGTTATTGTTAATAAAATGCTTCTATTCTCTTTTAAAATGCAGGAAAAATAATGTTTCCTAAAATGTTGCCATTGCGTTCTGTATAGAAAACATTGACAAGCTTCCAAATGGAAATTCAAGCTAAAATAGCCACATGCAGCATGTGAGCCCCAGTTGGGCCATCCCAGGTCTATACTATTGGTTTAATATTTGCAAATATTTGTTTCTGCATTTATCGTGAGGGCATGTAGCGCGTTGCCCACGTACTTAGAGTACACACCCTTACTCCACCTCTTATCAATGGGGGATCTACTGGAAGGGGGAAGGAAAAATTAGACCCAAAGCCCTTACATACGCAGTGTGAGGAAATTGCAACCTTTGAGGAAAAGGAGAAGTGAAGTTGTGTAGGACTCCATTAGACGAGGGTATCCAATGGCTCAAATTACTGGAGGGAGCAGGTGCGGAAAATTGCCTACAGTCCAGGGGCAAACAGAGTTTGTCCTGGTTTTGCTGATCTGAAATCTGGTCACCTTAATTACCATTACCATCAGTAAAGGAGGTTTTCTCAGGTAGGTACAACTGTGTTTTTGGAATCAAAAAATCCCATTTGCCATTTAAGGGACATTCAGCTTTAACAGACCACCCTTTTACCCTATTAATCCATTAAATCGAGGATTTACTATACTAATAATGAAATCAAGAAGCATCTATATTTAAATTTAATTATGATTTTGTTTTAAAATAATTGTTTCAAACACATTTAGAAAATGAATCATGTTTTTATCTATGAAGTTACTAACCTGCATTGTACTATGGTGTGTCTTTTCCTTTTCAAGCAGTTCTCGCAGCTTAGAGGCTTCCTCCTGTAGAATCTTCTCACTAACCTGGAGGCTCTCAATCTGGCGTGCACCTATCCGAAGAGATCTTTGCTGTTCATGGGTCAAGCCACGCAGTTGAGCCAACTCTGCTTCATGAGTCTTGAGGGTAACAAGCTGACAGTAAAGGTCAGATACTCTAATTTGTAAATGAAAATCAAACTTTATGGTTAACAAACATGTTTAAAGTTTAAGAGCAATTCAAAGTGACAAATGAGTTCAGAAAATTTTAATTCCTCTGCCTCAGAGTTCCATATTCTTTTCCTGCCTATTCCATTTGATTGAGTCAAGTTTGTCTATTTGTCAGTGAATCTGTCCAACTCTTACATCTGCATAATGGTACATTACTAAGATATACCTACAGCTAAGGCAGTTAACATTTTGTCCCAATACCTAATTCCCTAAAATATAAAGCACCAAATATTCTGATTTAGTTACTTTATTGAAAATATGAAAAATATTTATTATTTTATTTTTGTGAGTTTTTCATAAGCTTTATTTATTTTTTACATGCTAGCTTTTGAGGAGTGGATTCAATGTAAGGTTAGCAAGAGCAAATAAGCCGGGAGAAATATAGGTAAAGTCTGTAGTTGTTTGTTAGGGATAAAAAGAATATGTTGAGCATCTCTTTTACAGTAGGATGGGTGAGGGTATACAGCTCTTTTTACAACTCAATCAAAGTCACTGGCACTTGACTGAGTGCTAATCTCTTAAGATAGCCTATATCTAGGGATTACATGACACCATCTAACATCCCCAAAAATCTGTTAACTTTGAAGGACTATCCATTGTGTTTTCAGAAATATGCAGTTGAATAAAGTTGAACAACTACAAAAATAGTTGTGTCAATTTTTGAAGATTTCTTCTACCAATTTTATTATGAGAATGCATACTGCAAGTGGAAGTAACTTGATAATCAAACAGGAAAATCCTCTCTAGTTTCAGCATGTACAGGCATACCTCCCATAACGAAATACATGCATTCCTAGCATCCACTTCGTTCTCGGAAACTTCATTGCCAGAGGTAGATTTAACATGTAGTAAATGGGTATATGATTCAGTACTTCGTTAACCATATCATAGAAGATATGACTTAAAATAATAAAAACATGTATGTAAAACAAATGAAAAGGCAAAAAATCTTTTAATATCTCTTGCCAGAGACTTTACATGGAACTTTAATCGTTATAATCAGTGGCAGCTCGTGTATAGGCACTGCGGAACTGCAGCACCCCCTATTTCCACTTGATATTATCGATAACATTTAATATAATGAGTCCTTTTTTCTTTATTTTTGTAGTACAATATATATTCCTTAAGCTTAATGTCAGTACTTCAGTAGCCATCCCCCAGTTTATGAAAAAGATACAAAAATCTTTGTATGGAACTGTACGCTTCACAGTGCCAGCGACGTGGTGTTTGACTGTTGTGCACATGCGCACATAGGAGGGGGGTGGGGAGGAAGGCGGGACTGCCAGGTAGAGAGAGCACTGTTGCTCTCACAGTGCAGGCTCTAGTGTGATGATGGAAGGAAGTTTTTTTTTACTCAGCGTGTTTTGTGTACCATATTCTTGAATGTGATAAAGTGTAGAAGAGTGTAGAATTAGATTATTATTCTGCTTCCAGCTATTCTATTTGATTCATTTTTTTCGGTTCTTTTATTTAACAGAAAACTTTAACCATGGCCTTGCATCCCCAAGAAATAAGTTCTGTGACTGTAAGTGAACTTCAACAGCTTAAGTTTTCACAGTAAAAAATGCACTGTTTTGCTTCCCGTGTTTGCTGTTTGGAGGTGATGTACCGTGGACAAAAGATGGTTTTAGAAATATAAACAAAATGAAAGAAAAAACTAAAAAGCATGAGAAGTCAAAGAAGCACGTTGATAATGTTTTTTCACTGTCACTTTTAGGAATCGTAAGTATTAAGGAGAAACTTAGTGAGGCATACAGACTTTCAATCAATGAGCATAATATAAAAGTCAAAAAGAACCGTGAAATTTTGTCCAAAATAATAGACTGCATTTACTTTTGTGGAAACTTTGAAACTCCCTTACGTGGACATGATGAAAAAGACGATTCAGTAAATCCAGGGGTATTTAGAGGATTAGTAAATTTTGCATCTAAATTAGATTCAGATTTGAAGAATCACTTAGAAACCAGTGCAGTCTTCAAAGGTGTTTCTAAGACCATTCAGAATGAGATACTTGACTGCCTGCTACAAATATACCATGAGGCAATAAGGACGGAAATTAGAAAAGCTTCTTTTGTAGCTGTCATGGCTGATGACACAACAGATGTTTCGGAACACACTCAAATGGTCCTTGTTCTACGGTACGTATTGAATGAAGAAATATTTGAGCGTTTTTGGGGATTCTTTATTCCAGAAAATCAAACTGCAGATGGCATATCAAAACGTATTTTAGAACAATTGGACATAATCCTTCAAGGAAATGGACAAAAACTGATAGCTCAGACATTTGATGGTGCAAATGTCATGAAAGGCAAAAAAGCAGGAGTTCAAGCAAAAATAAAAGCAATTTATAGTAATGCACATTTCATTCACTGTTATGCACATCAACTTAATTTAATAATGAGAAATGCAGCAAGTATTACACGAAACACAAGAATATTTTTCTCTAACATTCTGGCTATTCCAACATTCTTCTCAAGATCACCACAATGTGTGTCCATTCTCAGGAAACATATGGACGTCAGCATTTCACGTCCATCCTCTACAAGGTGGAATTTCAACATACGGACCATAAACAGAGTTCATGAAAATTTGCAAACTTCAAAAAACTGCCTTACTGAAATTCAGTCAACATCAAATGCAGATCAAACCATTGCAGAAGCAACAGGAATTTTAAAATACCTGAATGATGATAATTTCAAGTTTTGGTTAGAGCTTTTTCATCAGATTATGCCTCATGTTGAAATAATTTACAACCAAATGCAATCTCGAGAAATTAGTGTGTTTAAAGTTAATGAATATATAACAAATTTCAAAACTGCTATTTTAGAATTGTGAAACTCAAAGTACTGTGAGAATCATTCAAAGACACTCCCGGCAGAAGCTAAGGAAGTGTGTGACTATATATGTGTTGATATGATGGACAGATATTCTTCCACTAAACACTTAGTAGCTGCTAAATTGTTAAACAAGAAATGCTTCACTAGATTTAAGAGTGAACATTCCACAAAAGAGATAGTACTGACCACTGAAGCTTATCCCATGATTGACAAAGAAAAGCTTGAAACTGAACTAAAAGTATTCTATTGTAGGACTGATATTCATGAATATTGCAAATTAATTGAGCTGCTGAAATTAATCTTGAAAAATAATCTAGATGATGTTTTTAGTGAAATTACGAAACTGATAAAAATCCTCTTGACAATTCCCATGACTACATCAGAGGCAGAGCGCTGCTTTTCAACATTGAAAAGAATAAAAACTTTTTTAAGAAGCACTATGAATTCGGAAAGACTAAATGCGCTTGCAATACTTTCAATGGAGAAAAATTTCCTCAATTGTCATCCAGAGATCAAGGAGAAAATTATTGAACTTTTTGCGCAAATTAAAACAAGAAGAATGGATTTCATTTTTAAATGAATAGATCAAGCTTGAACTGTAACAATTTAAGTTAAAGTAAGTAAAAAACGTTTGGTTTTTTTTGTTAAGATTTTATCAAGTTCCTGAATAAATTTTCTTTTTATACATGTTTTTTTCCTTTTACACAATTTTAAAACAAAGGCTAAAAATTTTCTGGAGCAGCACCCCCACTAATTTTAGCTACGAGCCGCCACTGGTTATATTTACCAGCATCTTTGCCATAACTTGGCAATGGTGGATTGCAGACCTTACTGGGGGGTTAGTTGTGCTGGGTTCTCGGGTTGATGGACCTGGATGGACTGTGGAGTAGACGATTTGTTCTTAAGGAATGCATCAAGGGTAGATTGTCTTGATTTGTTCATCCTTTCTTGAAGCATCTCACGATAGTTTGCCTGACTCTATTTGTCGTATCGCTTGCATCTTCTCCGCAAGTGAGATGGATTTTCTTTTCTACTTCGGTGCACTAGGATCACTACCACTCGATGGTTGTTTGGCTGATATTAGGGTTGCTGTTAAATTCACTTAATTAAACCCTAAAGTATGGATTAAAATTCCAAGTATGGCTTTTGAGGATGTGTTTTTTACGAAAATTTTGTAAAAGGTGTCTGAGAAAGTACGAAAGCAATGCTCACTGCACGACTGAGGACTTAGAAACAAAACAGAATGATATTTTCTTTTGATATCAGGGACTTCTTTGAAGAAAGAAATACGTAATATAATCCCAAGATGCTTGAGGCCCTTGAAAGTGTTTACGGTGAATTTGTAGATTCCTGTGCATACATCTACATCTAGACATCTACAGTTTACCCTGCAAGGGTTTAGATGTTCACAGAGAATCTTTTTCTTAAAGTTCATTAATGCCTTGTGCATAATCTTTTTAGTCCAAGTACGACAATTTCTGTACTTGTTTGAAATTGTATTTATTACCTCCTGTGACATATTATTTTTGGTGCGTTTAAGTTTCGAATGAAGCTTTCTTTGTCGCCTGAGAGCACATCTACACCTGCCGATTATACCACCTTGGTTCCCCATTATCAGTAATATATTTACTTGGTATGTACGTATTTATACCTGTTCTAATTACTGATAAGAAAGCTTTCCAAGTTTCCTCAACGTTCTTCATGCTTGCTAATTTGCTGAAAGTTGCGTAATCTTTAATAAGTTTCTCTTTAAAGTCCGCAAAGTTAGCATTTTTAAATATGTACACTTTTCGCTTAGGCTTGCGATACTTTACGAACGCTATGTTCAAGAGAACTCGAACTACTCGGTGATCGCTGATTCCTTCTTCAATAACTACTTCAGAAACACGTTCAGGGATATTAATTGCTATTAAGTCTAATATATTCTCCTCTCTCGTGGGTTCTCTAGCTACCTGGATAAGGGAATGTTTATTGAAGATATCTATTAGTGCTTCGCATGACTCACGATTTCTACCGGGTGGTGTGAAGCTGCAACTGCGCCAATTTATCAAGGTAGATTGAAGTCTCCCCCTACTATAATAAGACTTTTGCTATTTTCCATCTGTATTGAGTTGGGCGTCTAGCTCATAAATTTCTTCTGCGTCTGCACCTGGCGGCCTATAGCGTGCACATTCGTGGATGTTTCCTAAACCCCCCCCTGCTGATTGTACACCAAATGCTTTCTATTCTGTTTTCCGTAAACTCAATTGGCGAACTGATAAGCGTGTCCTTCACCGCTATAAAAACTCCACCTCCGTTCCTATTTACCCTATCTCGTCTGTGAATATTATATCTTAAGGGGAAAATTCCTTGGTCGTGTATATCCGAAGTTAGCCAGCTCTCTGTGCCTATCACTATATCTGCCTCAGTTTCCTCTAATAAACTCTGAAATTCTGCTGTCTTATTACTGATACTACGGCAGTTTATATTTAAAATTGTTAAGGAGTCGCTTTCGGGCTGCTTCTGAATTTTTTCTGTGTTATGCATGGTGTGCCTTCTAAGAGCGGCGATATCATTGCTATTGTTAGCGCAGAGTTTATTGAGTCCCAACGTCGACCTAGGTATTGACCTACTATCCGAGTTAATAAAGTTATTCTGATAATTAGTGCAGTTATTTCATGACCCCGAAATTGACCTATGCACTGGCCTACTCTCTAATCTAAAAAAGCTCTACAATGCTCATAGATTCTACCACCTACCTTCTGGGCTGCAACGGTTCAGGGGCACCCTTCATGATTCGAGAACCGGCATGAGTTCCACGAAATCAACTCCCATGCTCTCGCAAAACTTCCCGAGTCTCTGATTCAAGCCGATCACTTGGCTCCAAACCGTCGAACCCCGGTCGGTCTTCAGGACCATGCTGCATACGGTCAGGCACATGTCGATACCCATGACCCGTCGGAGTCGGTGAACCTCAGAGCACAGATCCCCGAAGGAATCTCCTCAGAACCCCGATCCTCTGCGTCATTGGTGCCTACATGCGCCACTATCCGCAGCTTGGAGCATCCCGTGCCACTTGCCGCCGCCCGAACCGCCTTCGTCACCTGTTCCGCCTGGAATACACCAGGAGAACACCCGCTCATCTCTCTCCCGGCGGGCCCTTTCCCTCAACGGTGCCACTAAACGCCAGACGTTCGAGCTACCTATCGCTAAGATTCCCCCTGTCCCAACCCGACCTCCCCTAGGTGCGGCATCCCTCTAGTCGGGGGGAGCGGATGCGGCCACAGAATTCGTCGTACCATCCTCCGATAGCGCTTCGAATCTGTTTTTGATGGGGATAGAGTCAGCTTCCGCCTTCCCGTCTCCCCGCCATGGCTGCCCCACTCTCCCGCGACCTTTGGTATATAGCCACCTTCCACCCGTCGAGCTCGGAAGATGAAGCCACCCTTTCCGGGTTTGTGTCGGCTACGGCTTTCTCTTCGACGTCCCAGCCAGCCTTCGCTCTCGAGCTAGCTCGAGGTACCACCTTGGTACGGCAAGGCGACTCGGAGGTCCCCGCATTTTCACCCCCCTTCGGAGCAGCATCCAACTCCCTAACCTTAAAGAGGAGCTCCGCCACAATCCTCTCGAGTTCTGTGATGCGTGCTTGGAGCAGCTCACATTCAACAGAGCTTTTGAAAAGAGCAACAGAAGACCTATGGGAAGCCATACCTAACTAAGTTAATTGAATTTACTTAATGTGCGTACTTGAGGACTAAAAAGGAAATAGAAACGCTAGGATTGTAAAGTTACTCTTTATATTAAAAAAGCAAATCGGGTCATTCTATGGTGCGAAAGTGGAATAGGTTTGGTCTGAGGCAAGATAAACGTTGACTTTTAGTAAACAAAGAAGGGAAAGAATTTGGCGATAAGAGTCCTAAGCTCGACTAGCCATGCAGTAGGGGTCTTACTTGACGGGAGACAAACAACTTAGGGTTTTTCAACGTTCACGCTATAAGTCAAGGTCAACTAGGCTAAAATGAAGTGAAAGGAGAGTGCTGAAACTACTCAAATAGTAAACCTTTGCTTTGAATTAACACTAAAATTTACATCTACGAGAAGAAAATGTTATTATATAGTAAAGATTAACCAAAATAACTTTTTCTAAAAGTAGGCGTTAGTAAAGGTTAAGCACATATACACTAACAAACGTGGTATTATACAGTATAAAGTAAAAATGATTCATAAAATTAAGAAGGAAATGAAACAAGTAAAAATATTTTTATATCACGAAAGGTAGGAAACAGGAGTATATTAGATATACGGCGAAGGTTGTAAATAAATTTGCCTTCAATAAGCTTAGTTATTTAAGAATTTGCTTTCGATTAGAAAGTATCGATTTCAATTTGGCAATGAGAGATATAGTAAGGAAGTAGACTAAAAATAAAGTACAATACGTTAAAAATAAACTAAAATAAACTAAATAGGGAGCACTTAGAGCTAAGGAGGCTGCACTATTGGGAAATTTACTGCTAAGGATGCTGACTTAAATGATAAGGGTAGACTATGAAAATTTACATTAAGTTTGTAATTAAAATCATGTAATAATAATCTAAGAACACAATAATATTAGAATATTACAATAACTATAAATAACTAAAGGTTGTACTTATCGCTACAGCTACTCTTAAAAACTAATGGTGAGCCAAAGGCAGCAGGTAGGAGCGAAGCAGCGGGAGCAAAAGTGAAAGCACGTCCGATGCTCTGCAGCCACTAACTAACTATGTGGCGATGTATGATGTGTCTCATCACTTCCGTGCGGTAGGGGCTCCAATGGTGCATATTTTCTCTCTCTCTCTTCTCCAAAAACTCTCTCACCAAAGATAGCCTCGAAGTAACCTCCATGCTTTCACCGCCCGAAACCATTAAAAATCACATTAAAATACCATTTTTCCCCATTTTTGTTTTTTAGATTATTTTTCATATTTCGTTAAAAATATGTTGTTTTATCATCCTGCATAAGATTCACAACTTTAAGCTGCAAGAAAATCATTCAAAGTTTGTAATAACAAAAAAATCTTTGTTTTCTCTTGCGTCTAAGTATTTTAAATACATTTCGGGGCAGATTTCGGAGTCAAGTGCTGACTTCGTAAAAAAGGAGCTTCGTTGCCAGAGGCTTCATTGATGGAGGTATGCCTGTATCTCTATTAATAAAAGCCTTACTCTGTGCCTAATGCTGACGTCATCAATGGCACTTTTTAGCACGTTTTTAACAAACTTCCCAATTAGGTGGTAGGTTGAAATTTTGCTGAAATGTTTGATTCCAATATAAAAATTAAAGGACAAAAAATGCGAAAAAAGACACTGGTTCGACTCCAGGGGGCAATTTCCATTTCCCGTAAGATAACACATAAAAAGCAACTTTTTAAAGTGCAGGCTTTTATTCTTTTGGAAATTAAATTTAGAAATAATGGACATATGATCTTCGATTTTAAACTTTGTTTTAGGAAAATCAATGAAGTTTCTTATTCTATTCAACTTTTTCTACCTACCACTCGAAATCTCTCATATTAAACCTTTACAACACATATTTTGGGAAAATATCAGCTTTTAAACGGGACGTTACCTAGATGACCACGTCATTGTTAAAATTCGAGAATCAATTGTTGTCCCAACCCGCATACGTGTAATATATGCGAGCGCATAGATTGCCTTAAATTATCTTAGGAAATTTTTGCTAAATTATGTAATCCTAATGGGACTGGAATTTAGTTTGGATTCTTGATTTATCTAAACGACTACATAGATGTAGAATAAGAGATAGATAGATAGATAGATAATCGTCTTTATTCGGGCGAAATTTAGACCATAAGGTCCATTCTTACATTTAACCCTTCGTCAATATAAAAAATATAAAAAAATGGTAAAGTAAGATATATATATATATACAATACGCATAACATAAACAGTATATACCTAAATCATACAGAGTAAAAAAAAATATATATATATAAAATTGAAGACAGATTAGAGATTGTGGGGAAAACCTAGGTAAAACAGGCATGTCCTCCCTAGTAAAACCCACGCAGGAAAACACCCACTGAGAAGGGGGGTGTGAAAAACCTGCGAAAACCCTAGATAGTGTACATATAATGATATAGTAATACAACATTAAATAGAAAGGAGTATGTACAGTAAGTCTTCGTATATACAGCATCGTTGTATACCGTCATAAACACTATAACATAGTAGACACTAGACAATGAAAAGGTAACAGTCGAAGGAGGCGTACACTTTGCGAACTCGATAACCTGCAAAAAAAATAATTAATGTTAATTAAGTAAGGAAGAGTGAAGGAAGCCGTCTTGCAATTGGTAAGAAGAAAATGTTAAAGCTGACCTGAATTTTGGGCAGAGAACAGCAATTTAAAGTATTTATGTTTGAATATGTGGAGAGATGTTGCGTTTTGGAGGTCAGTAGGTAGGGCGTTCCAAAGTCTACAAGCTGTAACATGGAAGGATTTATTATAAATTTCCGTCCTGTGATGTGGGATCTGGAAGAGATTGGTGCCCCTAGTGTTGGCGTTGTGTACAGAGTTCATTTGGGAAAATTTGGAGTTCAGATACTGCGGGTTTTGAAGAGTTATAATTCGGTAAAATAACGAGAGGAGGTGAAGACGTCTACGAGCTTCAGTGCGAAGCCAGCCTAACGTATATAGAGGTTGAGTGACATGGTCTCTCTTTTGGAGATCACAAATGAATCTTACGCAGGAATTTTGTGCACGCTGCAATTTTAGAGATAGCTCGTTAGATAGATCTTGATAGACCGTATCGCAGTAATCAAGGTGAGGAAGGACAAGAGCGGTGATAAGTCGCTTGCGAAGGGAGAAATGGGTAATGCTTTTAATTCTTTTAAGTGAGTGAAGTGAACTGTTAACAGTATTACATATTTTAGTTATATGATCAGTCCAGGTCAATGTGTCATTGAATACTAACCCGAGATTGGTTGCAGTTTTTTGGAAACGAATGACAGAGTTATTGAGCAGAATTGGGGGAAGTTCTGAGAAGTTTAGTGACGAGAGAAGTTTGGGATACCCAATAATAATAGACTGACTTTTTAAAGGATTAATTTTGAGGAAATTTACATTGCTCCATTTGGATAAAGAAGTGAGGTCATGGTTAATTTTATCAATGATAAGATGGAGATCAATAGAGCGAGAGTGCATATAGATTTGGAGATCATCAGCATAAAGGTGGTATTTACAGTGAGCAAGCTGAGAAGATATATCATTAATGTACAGAGAGAAGAGCAGTGGCCCGAGGGTGGAACCTTGTGGTACGCCACGTGACACTTTAATCCATCTTGAGGAATGATTGTCAGTTACGACCTTTTGATAGCGATCATTCAGGTAAGAACTAATTAAGTTTAGGGAATCTGAGGAGAAGTTCATGAGGCGCAGTTTGGTTAGAAGTATGTTTACATCTACAGAGTCAAAAGCTTTACTAAAGTCAAGAAGAGTCATAATAGTGACTTCTCTTTTGTCCATTGCTAATCTGATATCGTCAGTGATTTTGAGGAGTGCTGTGGTAGTGCTGTGTGATTTTCGGAATCCTGATTGTAGAGAATCGAGGATATTATTACTAATTAGAAAATATGTGATTTGTTCATGTAAAACCTTTTCAAATGCCTTTGATAATACAGGAAGTAAACTGATGGGCCGAAAGTCGGTTATGTCAGAAGTAAGACTTTTCTTAGGTATGGGACGGACTATGGCGAGTTTCCATTGCGATGGGAATTTGTTTTGCATAAGCGACCAATTGAATATATGAGTGATGACGGGTAGCACTAGATGAATAATCTTATGAAGGAAAACTATTGGAATTTCGTCAGCACCTTGTGCTCTGGACTTGATTTTACGTAAACAATTCAGTACTTCCAGCTGAGTTACAGGAGAAAATTGGAATGGTGGTGATGCTGTGGTGGGAGGAGTGTGTTGAAGTAGGTGGTGTATGTGATTCTGTTTTATTTGGTTGTCATCAGGAGTTGGGGGAGTGGTGAATAGAGTGTTAAGTGTATCAAGGCAAATATGAGGAGGAAGTTGTGTATCCTTAGATTTTCCAATACCAAATAATTTTAAGTTACTCCATAGAGCAGATTGTGAAGAATTTGGACGGGACAGTGAATGAATGTACCGAGTTTTAGAGTTTCTGATAAGTTGCTTAGTTTTATTTCTTAGTTTTTTAAATTGGTTGAATGAGATCTGTGTTTTTGTATTTTTGAAAATGCGGAAGGCATTGTCACGTCTCTTCATTATCAGTTTGATGTCTGTTGTGAGCCATGGTGCATGGGGCTTAGAGACTCTTTTAGTCTTTAGTGGAGCGTGAGTGTTGATTAATGACTGTGCAAAATTGTTGAAAGTCTCAACCTTGTCGTTAATGTCGTCCATGTACTCAATAGAATACCAAGGCATGGCAGACGCGTCAGCAATTAACTTCTCATTGTTGATGTTTTTGAAGTCCCTATAGGTGATATATTTCGGCTTGTGAGTTGGGCTCCTTATTGAATATGCAATGTATATTATGTCATGTGCGGAGATTCCCGGAGCAGAGAGTTGGCCATGCGCGAGAACCTTGTCAGGATTGGCGGTAACGGCTAAATCAATTAGGGTAGAGGAAGTAGGAGTATGGTGAGTAGCATTTAGAGGTAGAATACTAAGGCCTAGAGAGTTGAAGGAGTTATATAAATATGTCGAATCAGGGTTTGGTGCGAGTATATTGGCATTAAAATCGCCAGTAATTATTAAATGATTGTAATCGTTAATGTGATTAGAGATGACTTCATCAATATCGGATAGATGACCAATTTTGGGTGGACGGTAGAAAATACCGAAAAGTATTTTCTGTGAATAGATTTTCAATTCAAGAAAGAGAAATTCGGGTCTTTTGCTGTAATTACATTCGCTACTTTCAATAAATTTAGTTGAAATATCGTTTCTTACATATACTCCGACACCGCCGCCGCCTTTGCCAACGCGATCGTTGCGGTAAAGTTTAAAACCGTCAATGTTAACAGTAGAGGAAGACATAGATGGTTTCAACCAGGTCTCAGCAATAGCGATGATGTGTACTTTATTGTTAGGTAGTATACCACGGAGTTCTTCGATATGTGCAGAGGGAGAGAGGAAGGATGGAAGGGATATAGAATGGAAGGAATATAGAGGTATAGAATTATAAAAGGACAGGAGGAAAGAGATGGAGAAAAAGATGAAGAGCTATGGATTGTGACAGGAAGGAATGAGAGAGGGGGAAGAAAAGAGAGAAAGAGAGAGAGGGAAAGAAAGAGATACGAAGGGAATGAGACAGAGAGAGGGAAGGAAAGAGATACGAAGGGAATGAGACAGAGAGAGGGATGCTGAGAGGAGGGGAAGGAATATTACTATTTATTTTTTTATTATTATTATTTTATTTTTGAAAAGGGGCTCATCATTGGAGAAAACAAGAAAGAGAAAGAAATTCTCCTGAATCTCTATTATGGCAAATTTTATACCGGCTCTTATTCAATAATTACAGCTGTTATTATTCATTTCTAAGTACCCTGTTTAATTTCAATGGGCAATTACACTAGAAAAATAAACTAATTTTGTGATTATAAAGGTTGGTGGTTTGGTTAACTTATGACTCAATTTTTATCGGTGAGACGACTCCTTCAGCCATAAAATTTATTAAAAACCCAATGCATTTTGCCCACTAAGTGGGCATCTTCAGGGGCAAACTTGAATCTACAGTGACTGAAAGTCAACTTTTGTAATTATTGATAATAATGAGTTACGATTACTTAAGATTATGGTTTCAGTAGGATTATCAGTCTTATGATAGGGTTTTTAATCATATAGTAACTGACAGTTAAAGTTCATATGATGGGCAACACACGAGTATTCTATATAATAGCTGTCCTGTTTCTACTGTTATTACCTGCCCAGCAGGTTACAACACCATTTGAGAAGATGCTTTCCCAAGAACAACGAAGTTCCATGCCAGTTTTTGTCTAAATTTAGGGATTGTTTCTAACCAGAACCCTAATGAACAAGTATGATGCTCAGGGCATCTCTGAATAATCCAGCCCTCAAGCTCTCATTATTATAAAAATATTAATTTAAAATATTTCAAACAAGAATTTCTTACTATGCATACATAAATTCCATTTAAAAACAACTTTATCCATAATATTTCTTCAAGAACAAGTATTTTAAAAATACTTGTCTCAGGTATCTCCAATAGCCATGGCAAGGTCATTAAACACAGATGTTCCATTAGAATCTATTTTTGGTGAATTACCACTGAAGACAGGTGCTTTGTAGCCAAAATGCACATTGGTTTTTTATAACCTTGTTGTGGCTATTGAAGATACCTGAGACAAGTATTTTTTGAGTGCTCGTTAAATGTGTCAGAAAATATAAATGTAGTTTCACTACAGCGCATCTGTCTGCCTCTAGAAGGGCATGAGCAACGACTGAGCTGATTAAATCTCTGTTTCTGCATTCTGCAACAGAAAAAATGTTGACGTTCAATACTTGTTTGACTTCTGGCTGACTAGAATAGCAGTACAGTAGAGAGCATTGATTTCTTGATCAGAATAATTTATACTACAGTAAAACCCCTTATTTACGCTTATCTAGGGACCTGGGAAAAAAGTGTAAATTGTGGGAAAAGGAAAAATAGCTAAACTGATTTTACTTTTAAACTCGCTCATTTGTTACAGTGAGACTAACAATAAAATCAGTGTTAAAAGAACTAATTTAATAAAGAGTATATCTATTTATTCATTTAATTAACCAGCACACTTTTTAATAATAGTAATATTAAAATATATACCAAATTATAATGCTAGTATAGTATTCTTGGGTTTCCATTACATTCTCCGTAATAGTCCGAATATAGTCCCCCCCCTTTTTGGCCAAAATATTAGTAAGAAAAGTAAAGGGGTGGGACTACCATATTTACCTGAAAGGAAGATGTGGTTTTTCACAAAAATGATTAAAAATATTAGGTATCATCTTAGAATGGATTATGAGGATTTAAGGTGAGAATACACCCCTATTTTATATGCACCATGAAACACCCAGATGAAAAGTATATGTCCGTTAAAATATTTATTATTGCATAAAGTAATACATCATATTTAATTAATTACTATGATACTTTAAAAATTCAAGGTCAGATTTCTTAAAATTGCTCCCACAGACCAATGGTTCCACTTTGGCGGTAGGGAAGTGTTTAGAGCTGGGTAGGTAATCGCGTGACAAGTTAAAAAACAATGACTACAGCTGGGTGTTTCCATGAGTAATGTTAAACACAAAGTCATGTAGGCACCAATTAAGGTGTCTAGTAAACATGATGCTTTGCGTTTGGTATGCTAACTACAGACGTAAAGTGGACGTGAGTTTCAGAGTGTAGAAAATTTACAAGAGCACTTGAGTAGTACATGCTTTGCTGAGCTTTAAAGTTAAATAGTGACAAGTTATTATTTATTACTTTTAAATGAGATACCCCAAACAAATGGCAGATCGCGTGGAGAAAAAAGGAACTGCAGTAAGAGGGAATGTATCGAAATGAATTACAAGAAGTTAAGACAGAAATTTTAGGTTAATGGTTGTGTACTGTACTGAAAAAAAAACAAATAATTGTGTGGCAGGGAGGAAATACAATGTGATTGAAGCAAATGTGCAAAGGTAGAAACAAGCAAAAGAGAAACTTGAAGGTGCTAACTCAACACTGAGATCATTTAGTGGACCAAGACAAGGCCGATTTCATGCATTAGATGAGGAAATTGCAAACTTGGTGCATAATCAAAGAATGGACAATAAACCGGTAATGTGTAATGGTTTTAGCCTGTGACGAAGAAGTTCACTTTGCCAGCGTCTACCTTCCAACGTCACAGACAAACTAATAACTTTCCAGGCAGGTAATTCGGTTGCGGAAAAGTCACAATTACCTTCTGAGCCAAATGGGCAATGCAGATGAGACATCCATTTACTTCAACATGCCTTCCAACTACACAGTCAACAAAAAAGGTGCAAAAAATATCATCATAAAAACTTTCGGGAATGAAAAACTGCACATTACTGTAATGCTGACTGTATTAGCGGACAGAACAAAGTTGCCACCGTATGTTCTTTTACAATGCAAAACAGTGCCTAAGGAAGTACTACCAAATGGAATAATTGTTAAATGTCAAGGCCAAGGATGGATGTCAGCTGATTTAATGAAGGACTGGCTAAGCATAGTGTGGAATAGATGACCTGGGGCACTTTTAAAGCAGAGAGCAATGCTCATCTTAGATGCGTTCAAAGGTCAAAATACCCTTCATGGTATGAATACTGACCTTGTAATTATACCAGGAGATATGACATCACAAATTCAAGTGTGGTAGTGATGAAGCCCTTTAAGGATTACATAAAGTATTTTGTTCAGAATGGCTTTTGGCATGGGGCCATGCATTAACTCCTACAGGGAAAATTAAGAAGCCCACTTCTCTGTAATTGGATCATTGCAGCATGGAAAAAAATAGATCTCAATAGTATCTCAAGAGGGTTCAAGAAATGCCTCATATCAAATTCCATGGACAGTATGGAAGACGACTTGTTCGAATTTGAATAAGTTGTGATGAATGAACAGGACAGCAAGAATATGCAAAGGAAACAGAGGAGAGGGAGATGTAAGTAGTAAATTTACTTTTTTCTATTCATCCTCTTAATGTTAGCTTGTCATACATATATGTAAAAGTTTTTTTTAAGTGAACCTAATTTTTTTAGTGGTCATTTTAAATTCTAGGTCGTCTTCCTTTCTGGTAAATACGGTATATTTGTGCCAAAAAGATTAGCAAACAAAAACATCACCGCCGGCAGTAAGTATAGGTAACAATTAATTAATTTGATTGTTTTAAGAAGAATTTCTTGATACATATGCCTCAGTAACTCAATTCTTTTTGTTCACTCTTTGGAATCCTTGCCTTAACATTCGTATTTTCATAATACAGTAAACTCCCACTTATCTGGTACTCAAGCATCCGGAATTCTCACGCAACCGGCATAAAGATTTGAACTTGCTTGGAATTTTGAACTTTGGCGTTTCAACTCTCGCGGCAGTTTTTTCGGTTGCGGCAGTCACTGGCGTCGTTTTTCACGTATTTGATACTTCGATATACTCTCAATAGATGCTATGCTTGCTATTTCCGGCTATTTGAGTAACACATGCATCGGAGACATAAAACCAGTAATCATGTTGTTTATCGGTGAAAATTGTGATTGTGTTTTTTATCGGAAATTTTCCACCCCTCAGTTTGTAATGTTGTCAAAGAAGAATACCTCTAGAGGACTAAAGCAGAAAAGTGTTGTTTGCTCGTACATATTAAAACTCGTTCTTTAGAATATTACAAGATGATCCAAACAACTTATGATGCCTACTTTCCATTTAATCATTTATTTAATACTTATATTGTCTTTAATAGCTTTAAATTCATCGCGGATATGTAGCTCTTTGTGTTTCCAAATTTCATAATTTAGCATTATAAAATAATACAAATACATTTGAACAGAATATTAAATTGATCACGCGTATTTGTGCGGCAAACATAACGCGTGTACATAATAGATTATACCGAATCCAACAATAGTTGTTGCTATGACAACCCTCGTAAAGAAAGATAAATACTGCAAAATCGACAGTATTTACACGAAATTCTCAGAAATACAATCGATAAGCAAAATTCTGGGATCAAAATTAAAATCTTCATTCCTTTCCTCAGAGAATAGTACAAAACTTGTTCCGATATTACAATTCTAAGATATTTTATTGTGCAAGAGAAAGTTACCCTGCACGATGGATTTGGGATTTCCCATGTAAAACAAATGAGAAGGATAATTCCTGGAATCGAACCCGGGACTTCAATCTTCTCAACAAAAACTCTCCTTGGGAGCTCGGCCCATGAAGCAAGAGATTTCCACCAAGTTTCATGAAAATAGGTCTATTGGTTTAAAAGTTAATAGGGGGAAACAGACTGACAGACACAACGACAAAAATATTAGCCTAATTCCATTCTGGAAAATAGGCTAAAAAATGAGGTCTGTAATGGGGTTTAGACTTTTTTCCAAAACTGGCTTCAGAAATAGGGGGGACTAGATTCAGTGACGGACTATTTGGACTAATACGGTACATTTGTCTGGAAAATTGTACATAGGTATATTTACTTCAGGAACATCATACTTTTTTGAAGCTTGAATAGTGTTAATTTTTCGACCTCTTGAGCTATGACTATTTTAAAATTCATGTAATAACTTCATCAGATTCCTCTGTTAACCTGGGATTTGGAAGAACCTTTTTTCTCAGCATGATCAACATCCTTTTTGTCGCCCATTTTTAAAATAATGGTTGGGTAAAAACTCGCTAAGGTAGGTACAGATAATATGCCGATGCAACGACTAATGAGGAGTTCAGCCGCCGACTGACCTCGATCTATTTTTGCCTCAGATGCTTTTCAAGTACATTGTAATATGTATGCTTGATGTGTTTACAATGTAACAAGTGTCTTATATCACTTAACAGACGCGTGGAATATATGGCGATTTTTAGAAACACAATTTTACGATCTTTTAAAATTACTATTACTCGAATATAACGCGGGGGCTACTTTTAAAATTTCATTTTTTGGAAAATACTGCATTATATTTGGAACAACATGGTAATTTAAATTACAGAAAATTACAAATTAAATTAAATTTAATTACAAACTGTGGGAGTCAAGGGGCCGAATTTGAGGGGAAAGGGTAAAAACAGGATAGCGCCAAACTTGAACATCTTTTCAATAGCATTCATACTTGGATCAAATAGTAAATTGTACTCCATATCTAGGTGCGCTGTTTATGCTCTGCTAGTGTGATTTACGTATGAGGTGTTGAAGTCTTGACCCAAAAGAGTTCATATTTCCATCTCTAATTACACTGTTCCTGAGTAGCAACTTTACTAGGGATGTGCCAAAAATAACAGAACAGGTATATTTAACAGGCAATGAGTATAACTGTTCTCTAAAAGACCTATTACCAAAATATCCCTGCTATTACATAATAGGCACAATTAAAGTATCCGTATCATTTTCTTAAGTACTTTTCTAAAAAGTATCCATTTAGATTAATGATACCTTTTTCTCCTTTCAAAAATATTCCCTTCATGACACCTGTTATGCCTATTATTTTCACAATGCCTGTTCTACCAGGATATCTGTTATAAATAATATTAACAGGATACCTATTCTAAATAACTAACAGGATACCTGTTCTACCTATTATTTTCACAATACCTGTTCTAAATAATATTAAGAGGATGTCTATTCTAAATAAGTAACAGGATACCTGTTCTACCTATTATTTTAGCAATACCTATTCTACCAGGATATGTTATAAATAATATATACAGGATACCTATTCAACCTATTATTTTCATTATATCTGTTTTGAAATGTATGTGAATTATTTACATAATAGATAATTTATTGGAAAGCTGTTATTCCTCAATATAATGGGATATTGTAGGTTGTATATTTAAAAAGTGATAAAAAGATAGTCTGCTGAAATTTTTAGATTCTTTATAACTTAAAAGACTTATTGAAAAACTACTATTTTCAATAGAAGGCAAGATATGAGTTTTTACATATAAAAAGTGTTAAAAAAGTCGACTAAAAATTTTAGATTCTCTATAATTTTCAATTTTTTCCAAAATTTTTAGAAAATTATAATATATGTAATCAGATTGTTCTCTATAACTAAGCATTATATTTTCAATTAATCGACAATTTCACCATAGAGTAGACTCGATTATCCGAGATCGCATTAACCGGGATGCGGATTAACCGGGTTGCCAAAAAAAATACGAAAATAATTTGGAATAGAAAGTGGCCACTGAAAAAGTATACGACAGTGCAATACGATGCTGAAATCAGGGTAGAGGAATGAAGAGAAGGGGGAAGAGAAAAAGATGCAGTTACGTGATATGCACACATGTACATTGTATATCGTTCCTGCTACTCTGTTCATGCCAGAGAGAGATACATATTATATGTATTACATACAATGTATGAACTTCACAGATAATAATGACACAGATGGCACGATTAAACACAATTCCTCTCTTGCCAAGTGGATCAGGATATTTTGCTCGAGTGTTCACACGTGTTCAGTGTATTTTCATGTGTCGTAGCGAGTGCATGCATCTCTTTGTTCTCATTAATTTGAAAGTTGAATAACCTCTGGTGACCATCTCGAAACGTAAAAGAGTTGTTCTTTCTATAGAACAAAAACTTGACAGTAAAAAAATCTGAAGTGGCCACCACATGACTTTCTCCACATCTGTAATATTTCTAATAATTCCAAATAGGTTACATAATTAATATTTTAAGAAACTGCGAGAAAATTTTAGATTACAAAGAACAGAAATAAACTCAAACCATAGCCTTCTGATATTGGATATAGCCACAAAGTTCCAACAATTAAGAAAAGAAAAAGGAGCATTACTAAGATGTAACTAAGTGGCAATTGATAACAATAATTGTTGGTAGGTGGCGTGGTGGTGGCAGCTAAAATATAAGGAAAATTAATAAAATGTTGAGTAAAGAATCAACTTTAATAACTCGCACAAAACAGATGACTGGTTTCGACTAACACTTAGTCATCATCAGGTCAAGAATAAGGACACTACAACGTATATATGGGCGAGGTCGGGGAGGAAGGTGTGGAGAAAACAGGAGAGGGGGACGGAAGAGGGTCTCTTAAACGGTACTTTTCAGGGTGTGGGCGGAGGGGGAAGAAGACAGGGTAATTGTTTAGCAAGGGTAAGACCGAGGGAAGGAGCGGGGAGTGGGTTGGGAAGAGATGTTCGTTAATAATGTCGTTGGCGTGGGTCTTCACGTGGTGGAGGATTTCTAATTGTTCGAGAAGGTTGAGTCTCCAGCTTTTGTTTTCGAGATGCAATATGGTTGGACAAAAATTGGCAGAATGTTTGTGGTTAATGAGGTGTTTTGCAAAATGGGATTTTTGGGAGTTGGAAGTAAAGCAATGTAAGTGTTCTTTGCAACGGGTCTTAAAATTTCTTCCCGTTTGTCCAATGTAAAATTTGTCGCAATCATTGCAACTCAATTTGTAAATGCCGCTTTTATTAAGATTTTCGATTTTGTCTTTTCCATTGGAAAGAAGATGGCCTAAACTGGAGGTTACATAGGAAGCGGGTCTGGATAGGTTTTTTGGGAGAAGATTCGCGATTTTGAGGGAAAGAGGACCTGTATAAAGAAGGCGAAACCAGCGAGGTTTGGTTTCGGTCTCCGGAAAAGGGCAGAAGATTTTATTGAGGGCCAATTTCTTTTGTTTAGGGAAAAGGAAAATGTCTAGTAGGGAAGGGGAATAGCTGTTAGCAAGTGCAATATTTTTAATGATGTTAAGTTCTTTTTGGAAGGAGTAAGGAGAAAGAGGGATGTGCGTGAGACAGTGTATCATCGAGTGGAAAGCGGCGTGTTTCTGGGAAGTGTGGCGTCTGGAGGAAACATGCAGCGTGTGGTTGGTGTATGTGGGTTTGCGGAAGATGGAGAATTCTAGGTTAAGGTTAAGGGGTCGAATGGTTGCGTCTAGGAAGTTCAGAGATTTGTTTTCTTCAATTTCAAAAGTAAAGGTGATTGAGGGGTGAAGGTTGTTCAGGTAGGAGGCAAAATTACACAATAATCTCTCAGTACCATTCCAAATACAAAAAATATCATCTACATAGCGACACCAAAACAATATTTTATTGGTTAAAGGTTGAGCGGAATTAAACAGTTTCTTCTCTAAAGCGTCCATAAAAATATCGGCGAGGAGAGGTGACAGTGGAGAACCCATGGCCAATACTTCAGATTGTTCGTAAAACACGTTTTAAAAGCAAAAATAATTTTGGGAAAGGGATACTCTTAACAAAGTACAAAGTTCTGTCACTAGGTTTGTGGGGGTATCTGACGATGAAAGAATGTCTTCGGCAAGACATAGGGCTTTGGACGGGTACACTAGTAAACAATTTCTCCATATTGAAGGACACAAGTTTGGAATTGGGAGTTAAAACCAGGGGTTTCAGTTTATTCGTAAGGTCAATAGAATTTTTCACACTGTATCTCGGGAGGGAGCGTGTGAACTCTCTAAACCAATTGTTCACTTGAAAGGCAAGTTTATGTTCTTGTATGGATACACTGGAGACCACTGGCCGAATAGGAATTCCGGGTTTATGAATTTTTGGGAGGCCATAAAGCCTAGGTGCAAGAGGATTCATTTGTAAGGCTTTACCGGAGGAGTGTCGGGGGAAAAGTGATGGGCACAAGGAGATGGCATTCTTGATCTTCTGATGGAAGTTGGTAGTGGGATCTTTGAGGAGGCGGTTAGTATCGTTACTGTGGATGAAGTCCAAGCATTTCTGGATGTAGTCTGATTTGTTCAGGATCACCATGCAGCTCCCTTTGTCCGCTTTGCTGATGACGAGATCCTCCTTGGAGATGGTATCTGAAACATCCTTAACATTACGTCGCAAGGATTGGGAGGCAATGGCGGTGGGAGTCTTCATGATATAGGAAGAAATAGTTTGGGCAACTGCAAATTTAATTACTTTGTTTTCATGGAAGAGGGCAATTTCATAGTCCACTGCTAAGTCTTTAAAGTGTTTGGAGGAGGAGGAGAGGTTGGGGAAATGTTTCAGTCTCAAATTCAAAATATCCATTTCACTAGGGGCGAATTTGGTTTGGGAAAGGTTGAGGACACGGTCGTGGAAAGAGTGCTTGGAGGGGGTTATAGGGGTGGGAGATGGGGGGTTAACGTAATTTTTCAGATGCGTAGAAGTCAGGTCTTCAAGTTTCCGGAGAAGAATATTTCTTCTCTCAGTAATTTTTGTGCGAGTTATTAAAGTGGATTCTTTACTAAACATTTTGTTCATTATCCTGAATATGGAGTTCCACCACGTCAAGGCTGCATCCGTCGAATTTAAGATAAAATATAAGATATCTCTTAAACAATGCATTATATGGAAAATTGTTTCAAACAAAGGTTATAGAAAAGTAAATTTTCTATAACTTTTATTCCAATACATTTTTACATTTATCAAATATTAAAGCAAATATTTCAAAATAATGGATAAGTGATAAGAGTAAACACCCACTACCGATTGACTGCTTTTTACCAAAAACTAATCAGTTCTTGTGACTTTCATAAAAATGTTAAATATAAAATTTTGCGTTGATCTGATTAATAGTTTTTGAGTTAGAGTACCCACAAAAAGCTATCAGATACACATGCACAGGCACACACGCATGCATGCACAGATGCACGCATGCACAGACACGCATGCACAGACATGCACACATGTCCAGTCATGCACACATGCCCAGACATGCATGTACTCGCAGACACGCATGCATGCCCAGACATGCATGCATACACCCACAGACATGCACCCACAGACATGCACCCACAGGCATGCACGCACAGACATGCACGTATACACAAACACGCATGCATGCACAGACACAGACATCATCGATAAAATCGTCAAAACGTGTTCAGGGGACCTCAAAACGTGTATTTCCGTTAAAATCTCCATGTTGATTTTTTCATGAATGCAATACTTTCCCCTGTACTATGTATATGGAGAAAGTAAAAATCTGAAAAAAGATTGACAGTGAAGTCGTTAATGAACGAGTACAATGTTGGTGAACAAACCGTATGTGATATTGTGAAAAACAAAAATAAGTTAATTGAGTTTGCTGGAGTTTCTGACGGTGCAAGTGGCATGTCTAGCCGGAAAACTATGAAGATGTCAACCTACAATGATTTGGACAAAGCAATGATTTTTTGGTTTGACCAACAGAGGGCTGAGGGAATCCTGGTTTCTGAAGCTGTTTGTGCCGTGAAAGCAAAGTATTTTTTCGATGAACTAAAATTAACAGGGGACTTTGATGCATCATCTGGGTGGTTGACGAGGTTTAAGCAAATGCATAGAATTCATCAAATTGCTATGTAATTTCAGCAATAATTTCAACCAAGATTTCTGACATTCTTTAGAGGAAAGGGATTTTGAGTACTTAAGTGTATTGCATTTAAGAGCAAAAACTGTAACACAAACTTTGGTGGAGTCATGAGCGGTTGAGAAAGGAATGTCTTTTAAAAATTAAAGGCATCTGTAAATGGGAATATGGTGGAATAGATTTACTGCCTATAGAATTTGAGAGCATTGTTTTGAAAATTTTCAATTATTTATCTGTGTGCATAGTTCGGCCTGAAAAACTTATGGAAGATGCACAATTAAAATTCTTTTCTGTAATAAATAGTAATTAATTTTGTTTACCAAAATCTTGTCAAATTCATGATGTCAAGTTTATAGATATACACGTGTTTTGTGTAGAAGTGTGATATTAAATGATAAATATTTTTAGATTAAGATGTAATATATAATGATATGAAAATGTATATTTTTTTATCACTCTCATTTACAAACTTAATTTTAGATTATTTAAGAATTGACCGGCTTCTTTCTTTGCCCTGCTTTTTGAATGTCAATGATGTTCTCCAGCTTGAATCTCACACTGGTTTTTAAAAGTGAATTTGGTGACAGTTTTAGTGCTTAAGGAAAGAATGAAAATATTCTAACTATATTCATTATTACTTTTAAACTTAGGATATACTCAAATTCCTAAGAAATGCATTTATTGTAATAAAATTAATTCAAAAAATGTTATACATACGTAATAGCTTATGTTATTTAAGCGTATATTTCTGTTTTTATAAATGGCCACCATAACATCAAGCTGAGAGCATAACACACAAAATAACGGAAAGCTTTCATTATTGTTGATAACACTTAATAATATCCCGAAATTGTTTTTGTTTCAAGTTATTGAAAAGGAATGATCCAGAATTTTAAAAACGCAAGATAAAACGATTTGTCATTATTGGCCAAGCTAAGCGAGGTCTCTGCTGTTGATTCCCTGTGCATTTTATGTTTGTTTGTTCTACGATAATTGCCATCGGCGAGGCTGAAGATCCTGTAGATCCCCTAGTTATAAGATGTACTAACATTTATTATTTCAAGTTGTTGATAATAAACTTTTTTATTTGCTGTTTTATTGTTTCTTAAATTAGAGAAATTAACTAATCACGGTCGTATTATGCTCTTTTAACCACTTATTCTCGTTTACAACAGATCCATTTAAGCAACATATGGTAAGTAGGTCTGAAACCTCCCGATAGGTTGCATTGCAATGTAGGCTGTTATTTTGGAACAGGTATTTATAATAGGTATTTATTCATAACAGCAACAGAACAGGTATTGCAAAATAACGCTTTTACCCATCCCTACAGTGTTTACGAAAGTGCTGTTTCGAAAAGAAAGAGTTCATATTTCTTCCTCTAAAAGCACTGTTCCTACTCTGCTGCCTTTTTTGAAATCTTTGCCAAAAAGAATTCGAATTTTTTGCAAAGCTAATCTGAATAATGTTTAAAACTCTTGGGAATTGCATGCTAAATTCTTTTAAAAAATCGAAAATTCTTACGTAAAATGATGCAAATAGCGGGAAAACTTAAAATAAAATAGTGTAAATACAGGGTTTTACTTACATAGGGATCATAGGTAAATTGATGGGACGCAAATAAAATGTTGTAAATAGCGGGAAAACATACATTCTGATAATGTAAATATGGGGTTTTGCCATACATTACCTTTTTGAACTTGGTGAATAATTGGTTCCGGAAAACTGATGCAAAATGCA
The DNA here is from genome assembly GCA_028673005.1 of Tanypteryx hageni. NCBI lineage: Eukaryota > Metazoa > Arthropoda > Insecta > Odonata > Petaluridae > Tanypteryx > Tanypteryx hageni. The sequence continues at coordinate 115,342,853 of CM054117.1, read as the reverse complement.
AATTCGCTAAGTGCAAGTCCTATTTTCCCATAAGACGCCATGTTATTACGAGAGAGTGATACCCAGCCAACCTAAAAAATTCACTTTATTGTGTTAAATAGGAATTAACTCCTTAACCGTAAATTCATAATTAGATGGGCACAATCAAAAAGGGGGGAGGAAAGGAAGGAAAAGGCAAAAGACAATAAAAATTATAAACTTACAGGTTTAGGGGTTGTTACTCCATGCCAGGGACCTGATGTCACTCACACATTCACTCACTCAATCGCACAAGCACTAATCCTAAAGGTGGAAAAGGAAATGGAATGGAGTTTGCGAGAAATTACTCTACGCCAGGGACCCAAAAAATCACACCATTGCTAGAAGGTTTGTGAGTCAGTACGACCGCGACAGGGACCACCTACTAAGCAACCACAAACACACGCACACGTACACGCCAAGAGGTAAAGTGGAAAAAAGGGGGGGGAAGGAACGGGGAAATAATACTAGGTTTACGGGAGGTTAAACCACGCCAGGGACCTAGTATCGCACACAGCGACCTGTAGGTATATATGCCTTCCAGCAATGACAGGAACCTAACAGACGAAACAATCATGCACTCAAGCACTTGATACACACACACACACACGATCTCTAAAAATAAGGTAAACGTACTAAATAAGTATTTTGAGAGCAATGCTCTCATCATTAGTAGCTAATGTGTAATGAGGGGTGGGAGTGTTGTAGGCAGTATTTATATGTTTATGTGCTGAAGTGAAAGGAAGGGAAAGAGGTTCAGCCGCTACAACGAACAGAGGTGAAAGGGGGATCGGGCCACGGTCGTTATTCATAACGGAATTTTTGTTTATGTGTATGCTTTGGTGTGCATCTAGTTTGTTTTTGTTGGTTATAGATTTTACAAGAGTTAGGTTTTCGATCGTGATTGGATGGTGGTGTTCTTGGATATGTGTTGCTACTCTAGAGTTGTTTAATCTGTTGTGTTTGAAATGAGCTATGTGTTCTTTGAAGCGTGTTTCTATCTTACGTTTTGTTTGTCCAATATATATTTTGTCGCATCCTCCACAAGATATTTTGTATATGCTGGATTTATGTAAAGAAGGAATTGTGTCTTTTGGGTTGTGTAATAAATTGGCGAGTTTATTGTCGTTAACAAATACTGTCTTATAATTGAATTTTGAGAAGATGTTGTGTAGTATATTGGTGAGCCCAGGAGTGAAGGGGATTTTAATGTATTTTGTGTCTGTGGGGATAATGCCAGTTAGTGTTGTGTGCGTTATTACATGGAGCCTATGTTTATGTTTACGTGGGATGTTTTCGATCATTTTGGTGTCGTATCCGTTGCCTTTTGCACAGTTCTTAATGTGTGTGAGTTCTTTACGGTAATCAGATGGGGAGAGAGTCACGCGAAAAAGTCTATTGATCGTGGAATAAACAGTTGCCAATTTATGTGAGATGTAATGATTGGAATTGATATATCTATCAGTGTGTGTTTGTTTTCAGTAGATATTGAATTTTAACTTGTTGTTGTGTCTTGTTAATAATAAGTCTTTCTTTTTCGAGTATGAATTTAATTAAGTCATATTGGTCGTTTAGTTCTTGAAGGAAGTTAGTGATGTTGTATTTTGATGTGTCAAAAACCGCGAATATGTCGTGAATGCATCTAAACCAAGTTTTAGGGAAGTATGTGAATGTGGTTTTGCAGTGTTTTTCGAAATTAATCATGAATAAATTTGAAAGGAATGGTGACAGAGAATTTCTCATTGTTGTGCCCTGGTTTTGCTGGTATATGTTATTGTTTATTTGGAAGAAATTTTGTTTCACGCAAAGGCGTGTTAATAGGACGTATTCATCAACTGATTTTTGTGGTAAGTTTTGTTCTTTGAGCCAGAATTCAAGGAAATTTAGTGTTACTTCTATTGGTATGCTGGGAAAAAGGGACACAACATTGAACGAAACTAGAATTTCAATGTTTTTGAGGGTTAAGTTTTTAACTTCATTGATGAAATGGATGTTATTTTTAATAAGCGACTCTTGAGTAAGAGGCCATTGTTTGAACTGTTCATTTAGCCATTGGGAAATTTTGTATGTAGGAGAGTTGATGGCAAAGACAATAGGTCTGAGGGGAATGTCTTTTTTATGTATTTTTGGGAGGCAGTACATCCTAGGGATTATAGGGTTTGAGGAGTGATGTTGGGTTTGGAGTTTTTTCGTGATTATTGTGGGACAAGTTTTTAAGGTGTTTTTTGTGTCTGTGATCATCTTGTTTAGGGGTTTCTTGGACTTTTGTGTAGGGTCCTTCTTTTAACATAGTATTGACCTTTTCATAGTATTTATGTTTTTATATTATGACTACAGAGTTTCCTTTATCTGCCTTCAAATAAAAGCAGTCCTTGTTATTTAGTTGTTTAATGGTATTGTATTCTTGGTGGCAAACGTGTCTTGTATTTTGGAGAGATTCTGTTTGATTTGTAGTAAGGATGAGTTTCTAATGAAATTTTTTGTGTTTTCGGGTAATGATTTATTCACTTTTTTCTCATAAATAACAGTTTAACAGAAAATAAAAGAAAATCTAACTGCAAAGGAAAAACCTAGCATTATAAATTGATGGAATAAAGTGATACGAATATCCTATGCAGACAGGCATAAGCTGTAAAGTTGAGAATAATTTTGAAATGAGAAAAAAGTCTGCTTTGACCAGGAATCGAACCTGGGTCTTCCACTTGCTGGGTGGATATTCTACCACTGAACTTTTGTAGCAGATCAATTTTCTCATTTCTGAACTGTATCACTTTGGATCGCTTTATTCCATCAATTTATTGCCAGCAACTTCGTCTGTTATCGAAAATAGCGCTGTTGGCAGTTAGTTTTAAACTGGGGTACAAAAGAATTAAGTCAATGGTTATCACACTTGTTTACTTGGAAAACTTTTAATAACGACCATTATAAATATAATATAAAATTTATAATGTCCATTTCGAGGGTGCAAAAGTTTAAAATGAACTTACAATTAGAAACAAAAAAGTAGAGGGAGTTCGCGCTTTTTGGCATCGTAAACACACGATGCAAAATCCAAGTAATATGTGCAAAACACAAGTAATGGCCATAAAAAAGTTTGTCACAAAGTCCAAATTCGCGAACCACAAGCACACGAAGTTCAAAAAGGTGGTGTATTTTTTTAAGATGTAGGTTAAATAAAATTACTTATCAAACAAGAGAGGAAAGATGTAAACATCATGTGTGCATATATGCAAGGCAGAGGCATTCTTTACGAATTAAAAAATGGTATGTCAGTAGTGATGCCAAGGAAATATAGAAGTTTTGATTCACCAATTTATTTCCTAATCAGTTGTAATTAGTAAAGCAATGGACAATTATTTAAAACATACCTCACTGGAATAGCAGTAATATATAATTTATGTTCATGATCATTCCTTATAAACACTATGTATACCTGAAGAAAATAAACGTATTCACATATGTTCATTTCTTCATCGTAGATAATCCATTTCTCTTCATTTACCTTGTCTGTTTACTAATCTGTCTGAATACTTTTTTGTTATAGTAATATTTTACAAGATATAAAGAAAAGTTCATTTTCATCACCAGTAAAGTGGCACTCTCGATTAGGCTACCTGAACCATTTATATCATTTTCTTATTTTCTTTGCTCTTATGTCCTAAATACGAAATTTCATGAACATCTGCCCAGTAACTTCACAAATGAAACATGTGGATGGATGGATGGATGGACGGACAGATAGACACAACCTGAACATAAGGTGTTCTTTGTTTACTTTTTGTAAAGAACGCCTAAAAATTGAAAAAGAAAATTCTTCGTGAAGGGCATGTGGTGCAATGGCATCGCTTGAACTATCCTTTGTACAACTCTGGTTCTACAGATAATCAAGCAATCTTTGTTTTTATGCATTGGTGACTCTTACCTCTCGTTTAGCAACAGCTACCTGAATCTCTGCCTCCTCCCTTATGACCTTCATCTTCTCCTCAGCTGCCCTGTCCCTCTCTTCCAGTTTCCGCTTGCAAGTCGCCTCAACCTCCCTCAGCTTCCATTCAAAGTCATCCAGAAGTTGCTGCTCACGGTCTGTGTTGACTGTACGCAGAGTCTCAAAGTCACGCTCAAATCGTGCTTGGATAGAGGCTTTCTCCTCAATAGCTTCATCCAGGGCCTGTCAGAAACAAAAAAATGTTTAATGGTTTTGTGGGTGGAGAAACTGAGAGGAAAGAGCAAGAAAGTATAAACATAGGAATGGATACATTTTCATCTCTTGGAATGCATTAAAAAAATGTAGTGCTTGGCCTTCATATCCATTTGTATTACAGGGTGTTTAACCCTGGATTACCGAGCATTAATCTTGTCAGATGATGCTTATACTGAGAATTTTCCCCACCCACTTTTCCATTCAGATGGGGTTGGCTCTTTCAATACTTTCAATTGATCTTAAACTGATGTGTATGAATTTTTCAGATTTAACCAGATTTTTCTCCTCGGATTGCGATTTAGTCATTTTGTGTTAAACCCGACAAAACCTGAAATTTAAATTAAAAAAAATGTATTTTTTTAAATCTAGTACAAACAAAAGTTTTTATTAATTTTAATTGTGTAAAACCACTAACAATTAAAATTTGTCTAAAAAGAAATGAAATGTTTTATTACCTTTGTTATATTTTTTAAATAATTTTTTATTCAAAATGGTATTTTCAGGTAGTTATTTGACAGCTTCTCTAATTGTGTCCGATAGTTTCTCTGATTCTGGTGACAAAAATTTGTTAGGCTGAGTAATTAAAATGGTCAAAAAAAGAAAGATACTGTAAGACATACCGAGAGTATTGCTTCATGAGAGCATCTTGCAAACCACTATCCCTAGTTGTCATCTGTGAGGATCACGTTGGCACCACCATTGTAGATACAATGTAGATACGTTGCAGTACATACTATGTAGATACAATGTATATGTTTTGATTTTGAGTGGCTTCGTACCGTGTTTTATGTGCCTCCCATTCTACTTCCTTTCCTCTCTCCCATCCTCCTTCCTCCCATTTTCTCTCCCCATCCACTGCTCTTTTAAAAATAATTAAGGATATATGCGCAGCGATGGACACAAAACAAATGACAGTTCTAACATTAGTTGACTTTTCTAAGGCATTCGATTCAATCGAGAAAGATATCCTTATGGACAAACTCTAAGGCATGGGTTTCTCATGTACTACGTTAGATTGGCCCTCATCTTACCTAAATAACTCGCCAAAAAGTAACTCTAAATAATTTCTCCTCCTCTTGGCTCCCCGTCACCAGAGGCGTTGCACAAGGATCAATTCTCAGCCCTCTTTTGTTCTCCATTTACATTAATGACATATCCACGGCAATTACATCATGCTTCTATCACCTCTATGCCGATGACTTTCAGATCCATATACATTCAAAAACCTCAGAACTTCCAGATGCCATTAGTAAGCTGAATGTGGACCTTAAATCACTAACGGATTGGAGCAGTTATCATGTCCTAAAAATAAACCCATCTAAATCACAAGCTATTTTGATAGGTTACCCAAAGCTCCTTTCTCACATCAACTTCGATATCGACTGTCTGCAAGTTGATAATGCACCCATCCAATTCTTTAAAACCATAAAAAATCTTGGTCTTATTATAAATGACACACTCACGTGGACAGACCATATCACGAGTGTTCGTAAAAAAGTAAACTCCTCCCTCTATTCATTGAAGAGACTAAAAAATTCCTACCCCAGAATTTAAAGCAAAAATTCATATCCTCTCTTCTTCTGCTTCACATAGATTACTGCAACATGGTCTACAGTGATCTATCAGTAGAGTTGTCCAATAAAATTCAAAAAACTTTAAATTCCTGCGTAAGATTTATTTTTAACCTTAAAAAATCAGATCATATATCTGACTATAACAAAAGGATCTCATGGCTTAATCTCGATTCCCGCAGGAAACTCCATATCCTTAATACACTATTTCGGCTACTGTCTTCAAACTCTCCATCTTATCTTTTGTTGAACTATTCCTTTCTCTCTTCCTTACATGAAAAAACACCCGTAGCTCAAGAATGCTAAACATTCCAACTCATAGAGCAAAAATTTTTAGTAATTTATTTCATGTAACATCCTGCAGACTTTGGAATGAGTTATCCATAAAGACAACAAAGCTAAAGTCACTGGAAGGCTTCCACAACTCCTGCTTTCTATATTTCATGAACAAGTGCTAAACTGAATGATGTAATCCTACACATACTTCAATTTCTGCCAGATTTATCCACTCCAACATGGAATAATTGTATTTTACGCAGCCTCTGGTATTTTACATTCTCCGACACTCAAGTCTATCTAGTGTGGTTTTAAAAATATATTTTTTATTTTTAAAATTTCTGTTATATTTTCTCCTAACTCTCTTTTTTCGTCTTTTTGTAAAGTAAGTATTTATATTCGAAAGTATAAAATGAAATTTATCCATATTTATAATTATTCAAAATTGCCTCTTTTGTACTTATCTATATATGTATAAGAGAATGTATATGTATATTTCTCTCCTAACCATTTTTTGTGAATTAAGATTGTAAATTTATAAAAAAATTGTTAAATATGTAAATCCTAATGTAAACAAATTGTAATGGTTACTTATCCTCAAACTTGCCAATAAAGACATTTTTCTTTCTTCTTTCTTTCCCCCTCTCCCTCCTTCTGTCTCCCTCCCTCCCTCTCCCATTATCTCTCTTCCTCACTATCTCCTCCTCCCTCTCTAATCTCCTCTCCCTCTCAATCTTGCCCTAATATTATCTATTTATGTCTACTTACTTCTCTGTCTTTCCTCTCCCTCTCTCTCCTTCTCTATAACTTCCTCTCTCTCCCCCTGTTTCTCTCCTTTCTTCCTCTCCTTTCTCTTGCATTCAAAGCACACTTTCCTTATGAATTATCTCTATTAATAAAAGCCTTATTCTGTGTCTAATGCTGACGTCATCAATAGCAATTTTAATGCATTTTAACAAACTTTCCTATTAGGTAGAAGGTTGAAATTTCGCAGGAATCTTCAATTCAGATATAAAAGTAAATGACAAGAAAAAATATGCAAAAAGACCCGGGTTTGACTCCAAGGAGGTGATTTCCTTTTTCCGTAAGATAAAACTTAAAAACCTATTTTTAAAGTGCAGGCTTTTATTCATTTGGAAATTGAAATTAGAAGGAATTGACGTACGATCTTCGAATTTGAACTGTTTTATGAAAATTAACGGTTTCTTATTCTATTCACATTTTCTGCCTACCATTTGAAATCTCTCATATTAAACATTTAAATCACATATTTTGGGAAAATATCGGCTATTAACTCCTCAACGCCATCAGGCATACTATTACGTCCTGCAAAAACTTTCCAATCGGCCGTCAGGTGTACTATTACGTCCTGCGGCAGCCCTAATTTATTTTATCTTTTGACGCTAGAGACTTCTTTAAATCTAAATAACCTATATATATTTTGAAAGAGGAAGCTTTGTACTTCCTATCTATGTTTGTCCTGTATTTTTTTCTCTTTTAAAAATATATAATCAATGTTGAATTTTGCGATAGAATTTTCATTTTTGCTATGATATGATGGTGTTTCTCCACATAAAAGTCGCTTTTCAATGCAGCAAGGAATCTTTCCTTGGTGTTTGAAATGCAATGTAGGAACTGTGTATCATTTCAAAGGAGAGCACGTTTTTTCTCCTCATTTTTCCTGGTAGAGATATTTGGCTTAAGTCATGTGACAAAGGTCTTCGTTGGTATGTAAAGAAAGAAGGGAAAACATCTTATGTCTGTCTATGCACAGCTTATTACAAATGTTGACAATGCAATTGATGAAGAATGGAATTAGTTTGAGTAAAAACATTTCTGTAAACATTCCCTCCCATTACAGCGCAATCCTTCGTTCATCCCTTCATAGTAAAGCGTCAACGTCAAAACAGCTGATTTCAAAATCCAAGGCCGACATTCTTCCGATAATTTAGTGCCACGCCTCAAAGAGAGGCATTTTGTGAGACGGATAATATCTGTCATATAATTTTAAAGACCTTTAGAATTTTATTTTAAAATTGCGGGGAATTGAGTATATCTATTTGTAAGTATTTGTTTACATATAATATACGTTTAGTTTTGTGATAGAATTTTAGTTTTTACCACGGACCTACGGATTTTCGGTTTCTCAAGTTGACCCATAAATACCTGAGGAAAGGGAACCCACCAAATTGGGTTCCTTTTCTTTGACATTTGAAAGAAGACGAGGTCTGTTTTCCTCTTCATATAAGTGCTTCGCTGTTGTGCTAGCAAGGCCAAGGCAGCGATGAAGCGAGTAGGCAAGAAGAGGACACGCCAGCAAAAATCACGAAATGCTCTTCCATATATTTACACAATTGATTACTAAAAGTGTTTACTAAGCTATAAGGCATTTCTTGCTGAATCCAATTACGCACGTGTAAATTTTCTGAAAATATTTGGGAAGGACCTATAAGCTAAAGTTTTCCGTGTTTTATACAACGTCATATCTCCCTTTCCAATGAACGAAATGCAACCATTTCTTCTATGTTACTTCTGTAATGACTAAGAATTATGACTGTACAACTAAAACGTTTATATTATAAATAAATCATCTTTTAATAAATCCATACTACATTTACTTAAAAATTTCTAGTCAAGACATGAAAAAGTTGAGATTCGTGAAATTTTATACCTAATTGGTTTAGATGGGTAGACTTGCAGAATGAAATAGTTACTAATTTAAGCTATTTTTTTATTAAGATTACGCCGAAAAATTAGCGATTGGTTTACATTCTCTTCTACTCCAACAATCTTTGTATGTAAAATATTATACGCAAAATAGATATTTACAAATTTCATGTTTTTCATAAATCCACGAAAAAAATTCAGAAAAATCAAGAGAAAACTTATCAAGTTATGATTATTTTAATATTTTCGAACGTTTTTGCAACGCAATCGTGAAAATTTAAAAACCTCATCTGGCCGTACAGGTGGGATTTAATTAATCTTCTCCAGGCTTGAGGGGTTAAATGGAATGTTGCTTTACCGACTATGTCATTGTTAAACTTCAAGAATCAATTGTTGTCTCAACCCACATGCATGTTATATATACAAGTACATTGCCTTAAATTATTGCACGATTTTTCGCGAAATTACGCAATTCTAATGGAGCTGGAATTTAGTTTGGATTTTTTTGCTTATCTAAATGACTATAGATGTAGAGTCAGAGAGAAGGGGATGTGGGGAGGGAGATAGGAAGGAGGGAAGGTATTTAGAATGGATGGTACATAGAGAGTAAGGGAGTTATTATTGTTATTCACATAAACACTACAATTGGGAGCAGGTCCTGGTGGCAGCGGGTCCCCACCACAACTCAATGCATAATACCCAAATTACATAATAAAAATTGGGTTTACTTAATACAAAAATATAAGCTTTTTGATACCATTTCCTATACACTATATACTACTTCTTAACTTCAAGTCACAGGAACTCCCATTACAACAGCTTAGGTATCACTCAATATATAATGCCCAAATTACATAATAACAATTGAATGTACTTAATACAAAAATATAACCTTTTTTGATAGTAGTTCCTATACACTATATACAACTTCTTGACTTCAAGTCATAGGAACTCTCGTCACAACAGCTTAGCTACAAACTACAACATGTTTCATTTGTTATTTGTCCATACAACTATAAAAATTTAAAATAAGTAAATAATCATCTTCATGAATAAAAAAAATTCGACCATAATTTGACATTAGATAGTTATTTGGAGTATTGTGATTAAATTATAACCCTACTATGTTTATTTACAATAATTAATGCTGCTTGGTGGCGCAAGTCCTATAAAAAAACTAAATAAAATACTAACCTACAAATACTCATATTAAATATTAAATACTAAAGTTTTTAACAATTTTACTTTTAAATGCTTTCTTGGTTTGCGGAAAGGGCATAAGAAGTTCTTCAGGTAATTCATTCCAGTCTAATGCTGTTCTATTGAAAAATGAATATTTACCAACATCTTTTCTTCGAACGTTTGTATGAACTTTACACGAGTGATCATTTTTACCTTTAAATGTCGGGGTTTTTTAATCTTAAGTTTTAGTTCTTTCCAGGCCGGTTTACTGGTATACATTCGATAGAAACAAACTAACCTTTTCACTTTCCTCCTCTTTTCTAAAGTTTCCCACCCAAGCTCCTTTAACATATCTGTTACGCTATCCTCTCTTCCAAAATGACCCCTAACAAACCTGGCTGCCTTTCGCTGAACCTTTTCCAATTTATTAATATGTATTCTGTCATGAGGATCCCAGACTCCTGAAGAATATTCCAATAGAGGCCTTACTATTGTTTTGTATGCTAATTCTTTAGCTTTCCTACTGCTATGTTTTAAATTTCTCATAACAAAGTTAAGTGCCTTGAAACCCTTTGAAACTATACATTCTGCCTGAAGACCCCATGCTAAATCTTTCGTAATATGTATTCCATGATATTTTATATTATCAACCTTTGGTATTTGTATCCCTTCCATATAGTAAGGAAAATTACTCTTTTCCCTTTTCATAGAGAATAGAATATGCTTGCTTTTCTTAACGTTTATTTTCATTTTATTTGAACATGCCGAAGACATCAGCTTATCTCTGTCCCTCTGCAGTAAATCTCTGTCATTTTCATCTTTAATGACTCCATAAATGATGCAGTCGTCTGCAAAAAGTCTCACTTTGAGGATATTTGACTTGGTAAATCATTTAGTTAGATTAAGAATAATAACGGTCCTAAAACGCTTCCCTGAGGGACACCTGAGGTGACATCTATTTCATCTGATAAACTATCTCTTATCCTAACCCTTTGTTTTCTATCTGCTAGAAAGGCTTCTATCCATCGCACTACCCTCATATCTATTCCTAGAGCGTAAACCTTAGTCAAGAGTAAATCATGAGGTACTACATCAAATGCTTTCGTTAGATCTATCACTTTACCTTCCGCTTCCTGGCTATTGTCTAATGTTTCTGCAATATCTTCACATAACCCTAGCAACTGGAGCTCGCAGGAATGACCCTTTCTGAACCTGGCCTGACCTTTAAATATCATACAATTATTTTCTAAAAACTTTTGTATATAGTCCGCCAGACATTTTTCCATTAATTTGCAAACAACGGACGTTAGGCTTACTGGTCTATAATTTGCAACTTCTGTCTTATTTCCGTCTTTATAAATAGGTATAACAGTGGCTGATTTCCATTCTATTGGGATACAACTGTTTGCTAAGGTAACAGTAAAGATGTGTTTTAGGTACGGTATAATCGCTTTGCTCCCTAATTTTAATGCTCCTGATGCAATTTCATCAGGTCCTGTGGACTTATGCCAGCGCAGGCTCTTTGCCTTTTCATTAATAGTATTAAAGCTAAACTCAATTCTCGGTCCACTTTCATTTGGTAATCTTACTTTGCCTAAAGCATAAGTTTTCACTTGGAACACTTTGGAGTACCATTTAGTAAATTCGTTTGCCTTTTCTAAGTTGCTTATGATTAATGCCCATTCATTATTTTTTATATTTTTAATCTTGTCTTTGGTATCCTTCCTTCTCCGTAAATACTTTAGAAGTTGTTGCTATCTTTTGAGTTTAATATATTTAGTAGGTATCTATCATGCGCGACCATTTTTTCTTTAATTCTTTTAATAACTAAGTATATGAATCTTGTGAACATCTGCCAGTGTTTAGCTTCCTGTGCGCATCTCTTACTTTCCTTTTCAACCTCCTAATTTTCTTATTGTAAAATTCAGGATCGGAATTGTTTTGAATACATTTTTTTGGAACATACTTCTCTGTAGCTTCGAAAATTATAATTTTGAATGAATCCCAAATATCATTTATGTTTATTCCACTTTTTACCCATCCTATGAAATTTTCCCTAAGGTAATTTTCGAAGCCTAGTCTGTCCGCTCTGTGATATCTCCAAATGACTTTCTTACGATCCCTTTTCACGCAGTCAGTTTCGAACTCCAACTCAGCTAAAACCGCCTTGTGATCACTAATGCCTTGGAAAGTTTCACAACTCATAAATGAGTCAGATGGTCTTAGAAGAAAAATGTCTAAAATATTTTCCCCTCTTGTTGGGATATTGGTTAGCTGCTTAAGCCCCCCATCGCATATGAGGTTGTTTACCAGTTCCTGTGCTTTACCTCCTTCCAATGATGGCCCGTCCCAGTTGACCTTGGGGAGATTTAAATCTCCTGCAATTACTACTCCATTGCTAACCGTTTTTTCATTTACGTGGCTATAAAGGGTCTCTAGAATGTCAAAATTTTCCCCTGGTTTTCTGTATCCGCCTATGATATTTATGGCTTTATTACTCTTTCTTCCATATATTTTTATGCACAAAAGTTCATTATGTTCATCAACCTATATTAAATTACTAAGAATTTCATCTTTTACGCATATAAATACAGCTCTATTTTTAAATGCCAACCAAATTAAAATATCAAAATTTGTATAATCCCTATTTTGTTGTTGCATTTTTCAAGATTTTCGTTTTTTCTAGTCCGTTTTGCACAGAATGCTACATAAGAAAAAAATTTCGAATCTCTAGCTCATCTGGAAGTGCCTAAATATTAGTATCCTCCTCCTCTGTAAGAAATGTCTATATATAATGACTAGTAAAAGGTGCTTGCATACTACAAGCATTTCATCTCACCTTGAAAAAACATTAATATTTCAGACAGATATTTCATCATTACAAATATTCTATTAATTCTAAAGATTTCACCTCCGCAGCAATTTTCGTTTTTCCCACATGTAAAAATAATAGTTTAAAACAATCACCAAATGTTGCAATTTTAAAAATTTTACACTTTCTCCATAATGGTATACTAATGCTACCCATTTCAGCAAAATTTTAAAGTTGTAGCACTTCTAGAAGTAAAATAATATTTTCTAATTGTTTCAAATTTAAACATTTTTAACGGTTGCCGCAATATATATATAGAGAGATTGAAATTTTTATTTGTGCAAATGCACTATTCTGTAAATAATTTGAAAATTTCAGCTTCTTAGCTCATCCCGTAGTACCTAAACATTTATCTATTTGTTTAAACTTTAGGAATTTTAACTGCCAAACAAATTAAAATATCAAAATTTGTATAATCCCTATTTCGTTTTTTTACATTTCCTACCTTTGAAAAAAATTTCAGCTCCGTAGCACATTTGGAAATACATAAACCTTGAAATTTTTTTAAACAATATCGAAGTTTTAGCAGCCGCATTGTTGCACTTTTTAAAGTTTTTTGCTTTTTCTAGTCGGTTTTGCACAAAATCCTACCTATGAAAAAAATTTAGAATCTCTAGCACAACTGGAAGTCCCTAAACATTTTTTTTCCCCCCTTCAAGTTCCTCAAATAATTTACTGAATTATTTAGAAAATCTTGTTACTCAAGGCATTTTGACACACGACAAACCAGTATGTGCATTCTGAGCTTCCTTATTGCCTAAGGCCTCCGGAGGCGTAAGATTAATCCACGACCTGTCCCCGTGGACGGAGCACTATCGTAAACCACGGTTTTCATTATGGGATAGTGCTAAAGCGCTCACTTCTATTCCCTGGGGTACCTTGTTAGTGAAAGTAGATCTTTCCCAGGCTTTCTTTCAAATTCCGATTAAGTGTGAGCATCGGAAATATTATGGTATTATGGTGGCGGGTTAATACTTTACTTTTCAAAGATTGCCTATGGGCCATTGCTTGGCCCCTGCTATAATGCAGCGATGGGCCCGGGCCATCGCCTTCGAGATACATTCTCGGTTTAAAATCAACATGATAGCTTATCTTGATGACTGGTTGTTTTTATTTCCTGCTGAAAACGAGGAATGCCTTCAGAATATTTTATCCTTTCTACAGGATGAATTAGGTATTACCTTGAATTTAGATAAGAGTCAGCTGACCTTTCAAACCTGCTTGAAATATTTGGGAGTTTAAATTGATACTATACGACAGAAACTGTGGCTAACTTCTTCATCACTAGTGAAATTACATTATATGATTAGTGTATTACCACGTGTGCATTCTTTAGATTTGCCAAAGATTGCAGGATTTGTGTCTTGGGTTTGCTATACTTTAGCATTGCCCATGTTTGTTGTTAAAAATGTATTTACCAGAAATGTGTTTTGGATGCAGTTGTGGTGGGAGAATGCATTACATAAGCCAAAAAAATTAAATTTTTTTCTTGGTGCCGGAAAACTGAGAACTGATTTTAGATATATTTGATGTGCTGATTCCAAAAATACCTGGCTTTTTTTCATAGCAGCTCTAGTTTTTGAGATACAGGCTAATTGATTTTCGTTTTAATAACAGGCACAAATAATGAAATAATGGTATCTTTACAGGAAACGTGGTACCTAAAACTAAATTATATAATTAGGCAATTAGAGTTACTTGGTATTCCCGATGACCGTAAAACTTCGACCTTTTATACCTGCCTAACCCCCACTCCTCCACCACGAACTCATCCGCCCATATTACCTCGTGTCTAGCACTGCCGTACCCGGTTCAGTTTACGATTGTGTTTACGTAGTTGCAGTTGTGCTTTCAGTTTGTTTTTGTTTTCGGCGTTCTTTAGTCATAAAACAGTTAATTAAAACCATGGCATCCACAAGCAGACGTAGCTGTGTGAATCACCCCGATGTTTTTTGTTACGTATGTGGTGAATACACTTTGAAAGAAAGCAGAAAACCTATTTCTGACTTTGTGAAACGGTGTTATCTTGCTTATTTCGGCGTCCACTTGGGAGACCAGGATAAAGCTTGGGCTCCACATTTGGTGTGTAAAACGTGCGTTGAACATTTGCGACAGTGGACAATTGGAAAGAGAAAGTGCCTAAAGTTTGGAGTACCAATGGTTTGGAGGGAACCGAGGAACCATTACGATGACTGCTATTTTTGTATCGTAAATATCAAAGGCATTAATCGGAACAATAGACACACATGGACATATCCTGATCTTAATTCAGCAAAGAGACCGGTACCACATTCCGACGAAATCCCCATTCCATCATTCAGCAGTCTGCCTAGACTCTCGGAAGACGAAACCAAACCATCAATGTCTGATGAAGGTGAATATGTGCGATCAGACAACGTTAGTGATTTTGAAGCAGATTCAGACAAGCCCCAACTTTTCAATCAACAAGAACTGGACGATCTCAGTAGAGACCTGAACCTCTCCAAGGAGTCTTCAGAAATACTTGCCTTCAGATTAAAAGAAAAGAATCTGCTTAATCCGGTTACTAGTATTACATTTTATCGTAAAAGAGAAAAGGATCTGCTGCCCTTTTTCTCTCAGGAAAATAACCTAGTATTCTGTAATGATATAAGAAGACTCTTAGAAGCAATGGGTTTATCAGAATACACACCAGACGAATGGCGTCTTTTTATTGATAGCTCAAAACGTAGTTTAAAATGTGTTCTTTTGAACAACCATCACTGATATGGCACAATACCCATTGGTCATTCTACCACCTTGAAAGAGGAATATGAGACAATATCACTAGTCCTGAAAAAAATTAAGTATGAAGAACATCAGTGGGTGATTTGTGTTGATCTAAAAATGGTAAACTTCCTCCTTGGACAGCAAAGTGGATACACAAAATATCCTTGTTTTTTATGTCTTTGGGACAGCAGAGCTAAGGATCAGCACAGGGTTAACAAAAATTGGCACCTAAGAAACATCATGGTTCCAGGAAAAGAAAACGTAATCAACAAACCTTTGGTTGCAAGAGAGAAAATCATATTTCCACCTTTGCATATCAAGTTGGGACTTATGAAGCAATTTGTGAAGGCGTTAAATCGAGATGGACTTTGCTTTGGGTACTTAATACGTAAATTTCCTGGGATTAGCATGGAAAAACTGAAAGCAGGCATATTTGATGGCCCTCAGATAAGACAGATTATAAAAGATCCACAATTTACCGCAGCAATGAACAAGATTGAATCTAATGCTTGGTGCTCATTTGTTAAAGTAGTACAAAATTTTCTTGGCAATCATAAAGCAGAGAATTACACAGAATTAGTGGAAAATATGCTTTCTAAATTTAATATTCTCGGTTGTAACATGAGCATAAAACTTCACTACCTCCACAACCACTTAGATCGATTCCCACAAAACCTAGGTGATTACAGTGAAGAACAGGGGGAAAGATTTCATCAGGAGATTAAGACAATGGAAGAACGATATCAAGGAAGATGGGATACCCACATGATGGCCGACTACTGTTGGAGTCTGCAGCGAGACTGTCCTACTAAACTCCATGCTAGAAAATCGTATAAAAGAAAATTTTTAAGTGATAAGCCATGAATGTATATTTATCTGCTTTGTGAATTAAATACCTTACTTTGTATTCTTTGTTTTTTAATGAGCCTTTGTCGCAAATACTAATACTTATAACCTGAAATGTACATGAGATAAAAAAAAGATGATTTTTTTCTAAAAGAGGTCACTATAGCGTACCTCAAAAACTAGATCTGATAGACTAAATCTGACAGTTGTTTTGGATTCTACACCCAAAAATTACCTAGAAACAGTTAAAAAATAGCAGGCACCAAAATGTGTGTTGGGCTGTGTTATTTAAGAAAGAACGCTGGTTTGCTAATTGGTCCACTGTGTATGAAGTTCATTCCGACGCAATGCCCTGGCAAGTGGCCTGGGTGTGCAGACAGCTGAATGTGTGCGAAGCATTTCCACTGGATGATCAGTTGCTTATTTATTGGGTGGAAGGTTTAGCCGCCTTGATGGCTGCAGAGTATATGGTATTAAACTCCCCTATGTATTGTACTATTATTGCTAATATTGATAACATGGCTGTGTTAGCCACATTGAACAAAGGGTCCGAAATGTTTTTAAACTTGCTTATGTTGTTAATAAAGGATAAGTCACGCAATGCGACCTGGCGGCACGTCCCCACGGCTTCCAATCTGGCCGACTGTCCTTCCCGGACCATCCTACCTCCCTATGCTGTTTCGGCTGGCGATTGGCTCACCTCCACCGGAGTAGTATATAGGTGGGATGACACCTGGGAAGGTGGTCATTCGGATTGAGGCTGTCGGGGCGTGCCGCCAGCTCTCTCTATATGTAAATTTCTATAATCCCTATTTCGTTTTTTTACAAATCCTACCTAGAAAAAAAATTTCGACCTCGTAGCACATTCAGAAATACATAAACTGAAAATTTGTTTAAACAATTGCGAATTTTAGCGGCCGCATTGTTGCTCTTTTTCAAGATTTTCGTTTTTTCCAGTCTGTTTTGCACAAACTCCTACCTAAGAAAAAATTTCAAATCTCCAGCTCATCTGGAAGTGCCTAAACATTAGTAGCCTCTTATATATCATTATATATAGATACTAGTAGTTGGTGCTTGCATGCTGCAAGCATTTCATCTCAACATAAAAAACATTCATTTTTCATATTTCATCATTATTATTATCATTAATTTTAAATTCTCAATATTTCACTTCCGCAGCGATTTTCGTTTTTCCCACGTAAAAATAATAGTTTAAAACAATCCCCAAATGTTGCAATTTTAAAAATTTTACACTTTCTTCATTATGGGGTACTGATGCTACACATTTCAGCCAAATTTTAAAGTTGTAGCACTTCTAGAAGTAAAATAATATTTTTCTAATTGTTTAAATTTTAATAATTTTTAACAGCCGCCGCAATTCATATATGGTAAAATTGAAATGTTTATTTGTGCAAATTTACTACTCTGTAAATAATTTGAAAATTTCAGCTTCTTAGCTCATCCCGTAGTACCTAAACAGTTATCTATTTGTTTAAACTTTAGGAATTTTAACTGCCAAACAAATTAAAATATCAAAATTTGTATAATCCCTATTTCGTCTGTTTAAGAATTCTACTTATAAAAAAAATTCAACTCCATAGCACATGCGGAAATACATAAACATTGAAAATTTGTTTAAACAATTGCAAATTTTTAGCGGCCGCATTGTTGCACTATTTCATGATTTGCGTTTTTTCTAGTCGGTTTTGCACAAAATCCTAGCTAAGAAAAAAATTTCAAATCTCCAGCACATCTGGAAGTGCTTAAACATTAGTATCCTCCTGTTATCATATGTTATATCCTCCTCCTCCTCTGTAAGGAACGTCTATATAGAATGATGTTATATCCTCCTCCTCCTCTTTAAGGAAGGTCTATATATAATGATATCACTGACAATTTTTGGCTCAAGAAGGAACTCTTTGTGGCCGCCCCCAAATTGTGGCATCCCATGCACACACTGCCCATGTTCAGCAATGTAAAGTATTTTAATCAGTAAGTACATATTGCTTTCGCTAATTTAATATTTCTTATCTACATAAAGGGTGTGTTTAACTATGTAAATATGTATGTTTATTTTACAGGACCTAAAATGAAGAAAGCTCCAATGAAAATAATGTTTAATTTAGAGGCAAAATTAAAAATCATTAAGGACTTAGAAAATGCCGTAAAGATTGTGACGTTGGCCAATAAATACTGTGTGAATGAATCTAGCATTTGACAAATTAGACAAAATGCTTAGAAAATTAAAAGTTCAGTTACCTGCTCCACATCATTGGCTGCAAAAAGCACTAAAAAAGTCAGATATCCTATAATAGAGAAAACTGAAAAATTACATGTATCTGGATAGAGGATAATAATAAAAATAGAATACCTCTTAGCTCTGATGTTATTTGCACCAAAGCTCTGCAAAGTTTTAATCGCTTGAAAGAAGAATGCAGATGTTTTTCAGGCCAGTAAGGGCTGATTTAAAATTTTAAAAAGCATCAAAATCTTCACTATCTAAAATTAACAGGTGAAGCAGCCAGTGCTGATATGGAATCTGCTTCTTTGTATCTAAAAACTTTGAAGGATATTATTGCGACTGTGAGCTATCTAGCAAGTCAAGTGTTTAATGCTGATGAGACCGGCTTATTTTGGAAATGATTGCCAAGCTGAACATTCATTTAAAAAGAAGAGAGAACCTCTCCAGGTTTCAAATGACAACACTTTTGTTATGTGGCAATGCAGAGGGTGATGTATTACAAAGCGTAATTTTTTGGACGTTTGTATTTTTTATAAATAAAAACAATTTAAAATGCTGTTAAACAATTTTTTGCGAATAAAGATTTTTTTTCAATTTAATTTTTTGTTCATACATTAATTTTGTGTGCAGGAATGGAACCCCCATTATTTCATGTAAACAATGTTTCACATTGCACGGATTTGTACTGCACAGTGTTTTCCCTGAATGTAACCCCCGTGTAAATTGAGGGATGACTGTAATACAAAGTTTGTGTTTTGCCAAATTCAAAAATTTTTAAAAATTGTCCTTGTTTAGTCAAAAAAATTTGTATCAAGGTAAATTATATTTTCCTTAATTCTGAGAGCACCTCACACACCACCTGGACCCCTTCATGCATCCCCTATGGGTACAGCCCCCCATGCCATTACGAACAAGAGTTACAGGCTACCGCATAATTTAGGGTATTTCCCAATATATTCCCAGCTGGTCAGCTGAGGATATTATATTTTATGCTTTAGAATATTAAAGCTTCCGCGGCATAGCAATGACCTTGTCAGCAAAATAAATGAATTAATAAATTGTATTTACTTCATATATTTGATATGAATATTCAGTGAGATGCCATTCCTGCATCAAGCAGCAATGTAAATGCATACATTATCACTAGTACATATTTAATCTACAGTTCTTAGGTAATAAAAAAAATTTATGTTAAAATTCATAATAATTATTTATAGACGGTGAATTTTCTAATGAAGCGACTTTAGAATTGTAGTAACCAAAGCTTGGGTCAGGGACCCATGAGGGTTCTCGGGCTTTGGGGCAGTGACCCCCACTGCCCCCCTTTTGGCAGGCCTGACCACGTATATCAAGGTAATTATTATAACTGTAACTATTTCAGAAGCACTACTCCAGAGAAATGTGAGAGTGTGGAATAATAAGAAAGAATAGAGGTCTCCCACAGTGCCTGAAAGCAGAGTTGAAATCTCTGAAAAAGGGCAAAATAATGCATAGCCAGAAAGGTGATGCGCTCCTGCAGGTATAGGAGGGATAAAAAAGGTGCGAATGTCTCGACAATTCGAGATTCTTCCATTGCACGTGCTGGAAAGAGAACTAAGCAAGATGGTGATGATATTCTAAAACTGAAATGCATTGTTGAATTTAATAAGATCATGAAAGGAGTAGACAGAGCTGATCAGTACCTTTCATATTGCGGTATTATGCAAGACTAATAAATGGACTAAAAAGATGGTACTTTTTCTATTGAACTGTAGGTTATTTCATGCTGGTAGAGTGTACAAAACACTGAATTCTGAACTAAAACTGAGGTACAATCTCTTTCTAAAAGAAGTTGCGAGGGAATGGATCAGCAACAAGGTCCACCATGAGGTATCAACGTCTGAAAATGATTCAGAAAATAACCACCGAGAGAACCCCAAGTAAGGATCCACCAGGAAGATTATCTGGGGACATGAAGACATGTGTTGCAGGCGATTGTAGTGACTGGGAAGAGAAAATACCTTGCAAGGCCATATAGAGTATGTGCGAGACAGAAAGAAAGAAGTGAAACTAGATATGTAAATTCTGCCAAGTACCCCTTCATTAGGACACCTGCTTCCAGAGATACCATACCTTTAAAATCCACTAGAACAGATTGGGAGCATCCTCGGAAAATTTCAGAAAAATTGGACTAATATAAGTAAAGTTATCTTAATTTAATTATTGGACTGTAATTTCAGTAACTCAGGATGAAAATGCCTGTGAACTGTGGATGGTTGCACAAAAAATTGGCCAGTATGCAATGTGTTAATCATGCAAGTAGAACACTAGTAAATAAAATATCTACAAAATTTGCTTACAGAGCAAAATATAGTACTATAAAGATCTATTATTGTACTATTAATAGTAGGATGTAAACTTGAAAACTGCCTGAATTCAACCATCAAATCCATTTGACTTTTACATGAATGCAAAATAAAGACTCATGCGCTCACCTCTTGCACTATCTTCATCTCTTCTTCCCTTTCAGCCTCCAGTTGTTTCTTCTCATCTCTAAGCTGATCTCTCTCATTTTCCAACTCTTCCCTTCTTTCCTCCAGTTGCATCATCCTCCTCTCAAGTTCGTTCACTCTCTCCATCAATACCATTCCCTCCTCTTCATTTATATTCTTCTCCTCCCTCTCCCTCTTCTCTATCTCCAGCTTAGATCTCTCTTCCCTCAGCACCTCTATTTCGCCTGATGGAATCATGCCAAACAAAAATTAATAAAAAATTATATGAGAGAAAAAGTCATTCATTAGGTTCAGTTCAGTGTCAAAATTGTTCAACAATAAGTGCTGAAATCACAGTTATTACAACTTATAAAATTTTAATTAATTCGAATTTTTATAAAAATTTAACAAAAGCTTCAACTGTTCAGCAACGATTAGCCAACTTGGAGAATTTAAGACTGACCTGGAAGAGCATATAACTGTGAGATATCTATTAGGGGGAATGGGAAGGGAATAGGACTTCATTAATTACTTGAAAATCAGGGGAAGCCAATCATAATATTTTGGAACAAAACAACTTTGTAACCATATTCCTTAACTGTTCAATTCCCTTCCATCAGCTCTCCTTCCATCTCCTCCCTTTCCTTTTTCTAATCTATTGCTGCCATTTGTTATACAAATAATAACCTTCCTCATCCAACCCTTCTATTCCCCTTTTGTCCTTCCACTAACGGTTTTCATAAAATATAATAGAATATCTTTATTCTGTTGGAATAATTATAAATAATAATGAAACACATAATTACAAATTATGTTAAACAATTTGATCAGCATATTCAGATAGATAATATAACCTCTTACTCTGGAGAAATTTAAAGAGTACATTTTTAAATTTGTTAAAATTTAGAATAGCCTTAAGGTCGCTAGTATATTATGGAGAGCCTACTCATAGGACTCTTCTTATGCAGAGCACTGTTATTATCAAACAAATGAATATCAGATTTTCTTCTGGTATTATAGGAATGTACATCATTATTTTTTACAAATATATGATTATATTTCTTTACAAAAAGTGAACATTCGTTAATATAGATACATGGAAGGAAATTATATGCTTCTAATTCTAGAATTGCCCGTTTTCCATATCATTTTTTTATTTTCAGATCTATCCATTTTTGTTTAGCTGAAAGTATAGCTTTACTTGCCGTGGGATTTGTGGTGTTCGGAAAAATTATACGGAAAACAGGCAATTCTAGAATTAGAAGCATATAATGTGCATCACAAAATAACCAAACATCTATCAGGCTTCGACCTCTCTATTTGGGACCTCTACATGAACAAAATACATAGTCATACAACAAAAGGTCCACAATGAAATGGTAAAACTTCGTGGAAAACTTTATGCCCTAATCAACTCAAAACCATGAAATGGAAAAAAAAACACCAAACCACCCAACAGTAATATAATTAACCTTTCGGAAAAAAATTCACAAAAAAGGAAGTCACAATTTTGGAAAAAGGTCTCAAGTAGAACCTCCCTTACAAGAAACCTCCAACAGAAGACCTCATTGCAGACATTGAATCCACAGTTAAATCATTACCCGAAAACACAAAAAATATCATTAGAAACTCATCCTTACTACAAATCAAACAGAATCTCTCCAAAATACAAAACATGTTTCCACCAAGAATACAATACCATTAAACAACTAAATAACAAGGACTGCTTTTATTTGAATGCAGATAAAGGAAACTCAGTAGTCATAATAGAAAAACATAAATACTATGAAAAGGTCAATACTATGTTAAAAGAAGGACCCTACACAAATGTCCAAGAACCCCCTAAACAAGATGACCACAGACACAAAAAAACACCTTAAAAACTTGTCCCACAATAATCACGAAAAAACTCCAAACCCAACATCACTCCTCAAACCCTATAATCCCTAGGATGTACTGCCTCCCAAAAATACATAAAAAAGACATTCCCCTCAGACCTATTGTCTTTGCCATCAACTCTCCTACATACAAAATTTCCCAATGGCTAAATGAACAGTTCAAACAATGGCTTCTTACTCAAGAGTCGCTTATTAAAAATAACATCCATTTCATCAATGAAGTTAAAAACTTAACCCTCAAAAACACTGAAATTCTAGTTTCGTTCAATGTTGTGTCCCTTTTTCCCAGCATACCAATGGAAGTAACACTAAATTTCCTTGAATTCTGGCTCAAAGAACAAAACTTACCACAAAAATCAGTTGATGAATACGACCTATTAACATGCCTTTGCATGAAACAAAATTTCTTCCAAACAAACAATACAATGAAATGAAATGGATAAAAGGAGGATAGATGTTTTGTGTGTGAGTGAAACTAAGCATAAAGGGAAGGATGTGATAGAAATGAATAACGGTAGTTTGGCCTTTTGGTCTGGTAGTCAAGGTGTGGGATTGATACTGAATAAAAGGGCTAAGATGCATGTGAGAAAGCATGAATTAGTGTCACCAAGGCTGTTGTGGGTGCAGATGAAAGTGGGTGTGCGCAGGATTATGCTTGTTACATGTTATGCTCCGGTTGACAGTGAGAATGAATATGATAAGAATAAATTTTGGGAAGAATTGAGAGATATTTTGAGTGAGTGTGAACCAGGAGAAAGAGTAATTATGCTCGGAGATATGAATGGACGGGTGGGAGTAAAACAAGAAGGCACGGAAAGGGTCCTTGGACCATTTGGTGACCCAAGAGTGAATGATAATGGTGAAAGCTTGGTGAATGTATGTATGGAAATGTGATTGTTTGTCTCGAACACATGGTTCAAGCACAAGTCAATCCACTTGTATGCATGGTCAAGAGGGAAGCGAAGAGTGTGATAGATTTTGTTGTGTATGATGA
This sequence comes from Tanypteryx hageni, assembly GCA_028673005.1. Lineage (NCBI taxonomy): Eukaryota > Metazoa > Arthropoda > Insecta > Odonata > Petaluridae > Tanypteryx > Tanypteryx hageni. The sequence continues at coordinate 115,318,870 of CM054117.1, read as the reverse complement.
ATGGTTGAGGGAGCTTGTGAATGATACGAGAGTTGTGAGAGGTGTGGAATGTGGATTAGACCACTATTTAGTGATTTCTAGAGTAGATCTTGGGAGAAAATGGATTGTGAGAAAGAGGAAAGGGGAGAAGGTAACTAGAGTAAAAGTGGAAAGATTGCAAGAGCAAATGAATAGGTGGGAATATGAAAGTGCGCTAAAAGAAAGGCTAATGGCCAAAGAGAGTGAATGGAAGGAGGAAATGAGAGAAGAGAATGTGGAGAAGGCTTGGAACAGATTGAATGATATTATCTTGCAGTGCTCTACTAAGGTGTGTGGGACTGCAGTTGTTGGAAGAATGAGAGGTGATGCATGGTGGAATGAGAGAGTTAAAGTGACTGTGAATGAGAAAAAGGAGGCATATGTGAGAATGATTGCTGCTAAGAATGAAAATGAGCGCTATATGAAATTATAAAGAGAAAAGGAGAGCTGCAAAAAATATTGTGAAAGAGAGTAAAGAACAATTGCGGATGAATGAAGCTGAGAAAATGCAGAATGATTTTGAGGGGAATAAGAAGTTGTTCTGGAAATGGGTGAAGAGAGCAAGGCAAGGAGTGAGTAAGGGTGTGAGCGGAATTCAAGGAAAGAATGGTGATATGGTGTGGAATGAGAGTGATGTAAGGTAGTGTTGGAAAAAGTATTTTGAAGAGTTGTATGGAAATGTTATGAATGGGTTTTAAAATCCGAGTGAAGCTGTTGGAGTGAATATTAATGAATATGAGGAGGTGATTTGCTTATGTGTTGGATGTGGGATCTGTGTGCAAGGAGTTCGAGAGTGCCTGCTGAATGGAAGGATGGTGTAATTGTACCGTTCCACAAGGGTAAGGGAGATAGGACTGAATGTAAGAATTATAGAGCGATTAGTTTGCTGAGTATACCTGGAAAAGTGTATGGGAAAGTTTTGATTGAAAGAGTACAAAAGGTAACTATGGATAAAATGTGGGGAGTGCAATGTGGCTTCATGCCTGGTGTAAGGGCACTTGTATCCCTGGCAAAATAATATTTTTTTCTTTTTCATTGGTGTTTGATCTTCAGAAGCAGACATTTTCACGGTGCTGTAAATCACATAATACATATAAATTTAAATATTTAAATTTAAATATAATGAATATAAAAAGTAATTTTACTTATGAAATAAAGCTCAATATCAATAAACAAAATATTGTTTGGCTAAAGGAGTACTTTACCTTTATCAATAAACAAGTCACATAAATACTCCCTACACTGAAGCAAAGAACAGCCTTTTATGTAGAACCTGCATTCATGCTGATTCATGCAAAGATCCTACTGAACAGATATGCAAATCGATAAATAAGTGAAATTGATTATTGATAGGTTCTGAAATAGGACATTTAACGCCACACTATGTCAGGCTGGAACTAATAGCAAATTTTAGAATTAATAGCAGATTTTAGAACCAGCTGCACAGAAGTACCTAACCCGAGAACGGTGCATATATAAACATTATTTCTTCGAACTAAAAAAAAAATTGCAGAATTTGTAGCTGTAGACCCAAAGAAATTTATTACAAACATCAAATTATTTACAGAGTAGTATATTTGCACAAATAAACATTTCAAACTCTCCATATATGAATTGTGGCGGCCGTTGAAAATGTTAGAAATTTGGAAAAATAGAAAAATATTATTTTACTTCTAGAAGTGCTACAACTTTAAACTTTGGCTAAAATGTGTAGCATTAGTACCCCATAATGGATAAAGTGTAAAATTATTAAAATTTCAACATTAGGGGATTGTTTAAACTATTATTTTTGCATAAGGGAAAAACGAAAATCGCTGCGGAGGTGAAATCTCTAGAATTAAAAATATTTGATATGATGAAATGTCCGTCTCAAAAATGAATGTTTTTTCAAGGTGAGATGAAATGCTTGCAGTATGCAAGCACCTTCTTTTAGTCATTATATACTAGTAGAATGTTCTTGCATACTGCAAGCATTTCATCTCACCTTGAAAAAACATTAATTTTTCATAGAGATATTTCATCATGAGATATATTTCTTTAATTCATAAGATTTCTCCACAGCAGCGATTTTTGTTTTTTCATTATAGAACAATAATAGAGTAAAACAATCACTAATTTTGGCAATTTTAGGAATATTATACATATCCCACATTGGGTTAATCATGCCACACATTTCTGCCAAATTTTAAATTTGTAGCACATTTAGAAGTGAAATAACATTTATCAAATTGTTTAAATTTAAATAATTTTTAATGTCTGCAATAAACATTTCATGGATACATTGAAATTTTTATTCGTTTATATATTCTAAACTCTAAATAATTTAAAAATTTTAGCTCCCTACTTCGCCGCATAGTGTCTAAACATTTACCTATTTGTTTAAAATTTATGAATTTTTAAATTCCAAACAAATTAAAATATCAAAATTTGTATAATCCTTATTTCGTTTTTTTTTTACAAATACTACCTCTAAAAATATTTCAGGTCTGTAGCACATTCGAAAATACATAAACCTTGAAAATTTGTTTAAACAATTGCGAATTTTTAGGTTCCGCAGTGTTGCACTTTTCAAGATTTTCATTTTTTCTAGTCGGTTTGGCAAAAAATCCTACCTAAGAAAAAAATTTCGAATCTCCAGCTCATCTGGAAGTGCATAAACATTAGTATCCTCCTATATGTTATCATTATATATCTATGTTTCTTACAGAGGAAGAGGAGGAGGATATAACATAACAAGTAGTTGGTGCTTGCATTCTGCAAGCATTTCATCTGACCCTGATAAACATTAATATTTCAGAGAGATATAGCATTATTAGAAAAAAATTTTAATTCAAAATGTTTCACCTCTTCACCCAATTTCTATCTTTCCTTATTGAACAATATTTGATTAAAACAATGCCTTAAATTTGTAATTTTAAAAATATTATACTTTATCCAATGTAAGGTGCTAATTCCACACATTTTTGTCAAATTTGAAGTTGTAGCACATCTAGAAGTAAAATAATATTTATTTAATTGTTTAAATTTCAAAAGTTTAATGCGGCCGCAATAACACTTTGTTGGAGCTTTTCAAATGTTTGTTAGTTTAAATGCATTGAGCTTTACTTAACTTTAAAATTTCAGCTTCCTAGCTTGCCCCAAAGTACCTAAATATTTATCTATTATTTTAAACTTGAAGAATTTTTAACAGCCAAAAAAATTTAAATATCAAAATTTTTATAATTTTTTATTTCGTTTTTTTTACAAAAGCAACCGTTAAAAAATTTTCAGCTTCATAGCACATTCGATAATACATAAACCTCAAAAATATGTTTAAACAATTGCGAATTTTAATATTTGAACTTTTTCAAAATTTCCTTTTTTTCTATGTATAATTTTCTACAAAATGATTTCAAAAACTCGAACCTACAGCATATAGTTTTCAAGATAAAAATTATTAAACTTTAATGTCCAATGGGGTTAAAACAACCCCTAAAAATTAACAATTTTAAAATGTTTTATTTTTATAGTTGGTTATGAGAAAAATTCTATAATCTTGCAAAATTTCGGCTTCCTAAACTTATTAGACTGGTCTACACACTGGATTACGTTTTCCCATGCTAACTTATGGGAGATATTCTGGGGTCTCTGGAGTCGAACCCAAGACACTGTAAGCAAAAGTAACAATAATTCTCATTAGATATTGCCGGCATCTAGCAACACTGAGAAGTTCATTTTTCTAGCTTACCGGCAAGTGCCCATAATTAATTTTCAAAAATGGCGAATGCTTTTCTTATGGGATAAACCGGAAATTTGGAATCGCAGGTATAGGTCGACCGGACTCAAAAGACCCTTCTAGCAAAAGTGGGCGGAGCAAAGGAGGATGCCGGGAGCTCACTGGGTACCCCCACTCTTTCGGCTTCGGATAACTTCACACCTTACGGACTGTTTTGGTATACCAACAAAGTCAGAAGACTCCGTACTGCAGCCATAAGTAAATGCATTCATAGCAACATTTTGTCGTTTCTTCCGAAGCACAGTTACAAAACCATTTTCACGTGAAGGAGGAAGATCACTTGTAGAACTAGTTAGTTTAGAGGAATTAGGGATGTAATATTCATTCTTGAGATGCTTGGGTTTCTTTACCACTTTCGTGAAAGACATCTGGTTACACACACGTATTTTCTCAACATTTGGGGATATTATGGGCACACGTATGGTGGAATTGACTGAGCTGTCAGCGAATAAATTACAGGATACATCTTGTCTATTTTCCAAGACAGATAATCTGGCTAAGACATCATTCAGGCTATGCAAAATAAATTACGTCGATGCAGCAGAATTGCTGCCATTGCAGGGAACTTTCACTTCCTGTCCATGACAGGTTACACACTTCCATATTATAGCATCGTTCCTCTTCACGACCTTAAATTTGGTATTAGAGAGGCCAGTACATTATAGATGAAGAACAAAATTGCAGTTACTGCCACATTGTAAATAATCTTGTGCGAAAATCAATTAATCGCAGATGTGACAACATAAGAGATGTCAGCCATCTTGAATCACTAGATAACTACATAACCAGTGAACTACAAACTTCAAGAACTGCATAACTGGATAGAGCACCACTGGGTGAAACAGATGAAAAGTGAGGCCACCACTGCCATATTGTTGGACGTATTGTTTCAGGTGTAGCAAGTGAGCGAGAGTGTAAATGTGAGTGATATTCTGCAAATTCTATTAGTACCTTGTGTTGTAGGAGCTATAGTTGGTATAAAAACTGTTATGGAACTATAATACCTAATATAAATAATATTTAATCACATCTGATCATGTCGTATAGACATAATGCTTGTTATGTGTTTATTTCAATTGTATGTGATTTAAGGCATCAAATAAAGTGTTTTAATGCCCTCTTTTTTTAAATTGTCTTTGTTATTTTTTGGAAATATTGTTTTTTACTTCTTTGAAGGTATTGATTTCCATGTATTGTATATTAACTAGTAGTTAAATTTATGATCTGTAATCTGCCTTGGTGTAGCAGTAATTTGTTATTTAATTTATTTACTTCCCAAGTATTTCATATAATATATAAATTGTTGAGTTAGGTTCAGGTCACTCGCGGTCCGCGGAAAATCTTTGGCGGTTCGGATGCGGATCATGGTCCGCCAATTGGTGACCCCGTTCTAGAAAAATCAAGAAACAAACCGCAGAGCAGATATGCCTTTAAAATTTCAAATTATTCATGCTCTTCAATCATCCATGCTATCCCAAGTCGCAATAAAGGAGGATAATCAGGGTTTTACTGCACAAAAATGCACAAATGTATGCTCACACATGAACATGTGCATGCACACATACACACAAAATCTGAAAACTAAAAATTATTCGAGAGGAATTCACTTGAGAAAAAATGAAACTTTTCTTTTTGAACTTAACAAATCAATGGTAATAAAAGGTCGGTACTTTGTGGTTAAGGCAGCATCACCTCTGCAGTGCCCATCTAGGGGCAATATATGGAACTACAAGGCGCTGAATATGGCAATATTTGGAACTACATGGAGCAGTACTCCATTAGAACTTGGTTGGGCCAGGGAAAGGAAATTTGAACATGAACGAAACTTTTACTCGACCCCCAAAGGGTTGGGTAAGTTGGTGGAAGGGTTTTTCATTCCTCCTCATGTTCACTGTGTTCAGAGGCATCTCCATCAAAAGAAATAAGAAGGGATACCATAATAAAAATTTCATTTTTAACGGTATCTCTTCTTTTTTCTTTGAATGGAAACGCCTCTTAACACAGTGAACCTGAGAAGGAAAAGCACTTCCACCAACTTACCCAACCTTTTGGGTCCGAGTAAAATTTTCGTTCATGTTCAAATTTCTCTTCTCTGGCCCAGCTGAGTTCCTATGGAATAATACTCCACGTAATTCCAAATCTTGCAACATTAAGCGCCTTGTAGTAGTAGTATCTCGCCCTTTGGGGTACTGCGGAGGTGGTGCCGCGTTAACCACAAAGTACCTAAAGGTCAACCAGCATAATCAAAATAATGTCTCATGAAATTTAAGAGGCAAGAAAGCTATTAAAAAGCCCCACAAATGTAGAAAATATTCTATATTTGTTCCATTACTAATTCCTCACCGGCCATCTTCTGCAACTCATCGGCCAGCTCCGTGTTCTTGTGTCGGAATCCAGTGACATCCTCCTCCATTCTCCGCAGTGTTTGTTTCACGTACTCCCCTTCCTTGTTGGAAGCCACTAGCTCTGCCTGAAGGCCTGCAATTATGGGAATAATGAGGAGAATCTTATAGCAGATGACCGTACAGAACTCTTCTCTGGATTTGATTGGGCATTAAGAACCATCCACCAAGCACATCAGGCAGGGACGGCCCGAGAAATTTCGGCATCTGGGCGTGATTGCACTCCAGCACCCCCCTCCATAAATGTTTGCTGAGGTATTTTCAAAGTGCATGTTGATTTATTCATCGGTCTGTAAAAATTATTGATAATACCATCATGATTCTAGCCTGTTCCTTGATTAAAATTGGCATCCAATATTTATTCAGTTGCAAATGATGCATAGATAAATGATCGGGATAGCGCCCCCAAAACTTTGAAGCCACCCGTCTTGCCTGTAGCTCGGGCCGGTCCTGACCTCGGGGATGATTCGAAAGGGTAAGAAATACTTAAGAGAAAGGTTGTTTAGAGATGAAGAAAAAGGAGATACATGATTAGGAAAGGATAACTCGACCAAATATGCAGAGATAATCTACTCGGATATGAAAATACTGTGACGAAGAGAAATTTACGAAAAACTTCCAGGATTTGACTCCAGGGGATGATTTGCGTTCTCCATTAGATAGCAGGTAAAAATTGACTTTCTATTCTTGGCCTCATAATAAATGCACCAATTAAATGCTTTAACACGGGTCAGACTTTTATACATGGGTATAAGTTATTTACTAAATCTGTTAAGTTATTAGAGCGAGGAAGGAAAAGAGAATGGAAATGTGCAGAAATTGAGAAAGAGGAAGAGCATTTGTATAGGATTAAAAGGAGCTGCAGTACAAAAATAACAATAATAAATTTTAATTGATTATAAAAAATGTTATACTATTGAATCATGCGCCATTGCCAAATGGTGGGAATTCATAAAAGTAAATTATGCCTAGACAAGTGTAGATATAAAAACAAATTTTTATAACCAACTTTAATATACCGTAAATACCTGCGTATAATGCGCACTTTTTTTTCGAAATATTTGAGTTAAAAATTAGGATGCGTGTTATACAAGGGTACATAATCCTCTTATTTTCATTTGACCCCATATTTCTACAATTTCGGCACATTTATTACTGCCCCGGTATCCTCATAATTTTATTGGTGATTTTAACGGAAGTAAGATAGATAACAGAAAAAATTTATTAACTAATTCTATAAACATACATTAATTAGATATGAAAAGAATGAATTCAGTATTTATTCATTTTAAAAGCCAAGAAATTCTTCATCACTGGACCATTCTTCTTCGATGTTGTTATCGGAATCGTCATCTTACGCATGACGTCACCCTACACCGGCGCCCGGCCTGGTGGTGAGGTACTTGTACTACTTACAATTAGAAACAATGGCAGCTGATGTCTTTGAGAAGGCTGGGAGTTGGTGCTTGTAGAACTAACATCAAGTTATCGTTCCCTACTTTTCTCTCTGCATTCATACGTTATTTATTCTGGATTCTTAGAGTCTGTAGTTAATTATGGTTATTTGCTATCATTTTTACGTGCTCCAGAGAGTTCTAATAAGGGTAAAACTGAAGGTTGGGCGAACCCGTCCACCTCAGGTGTGACTAAAACGTATGTAAAAAACTTCGACATAGGATTATCGTCATTCCTTCATTTATTAGCTCAAACAATGTCATATGCCACACTATGAAATTAATATAATTCGATTTATTGTGTATATCCTAATATCACCTTGTAAGTAAACAGAGTATGCAATGATTGTGTTAGCTGACGTTCTTCTGGAACGTTATTCGAAAATTTCATTTTGCACTTTCATTATATTACCAACATATAATATGAATAATTCGATCATATATATATAAATCTGATGTGGCCACCAAATGACTTTCTCCATATCTGTAATATTTCTAAAAATTCCAAATAGGTTACATAATAAATATTTTAAGAAACTGCTAGAAAATTTTAGACTTTACAAAGAACAGAAATAAACTCAAACCATAGCCTTCTGATATTGGATATAACCACAAAGCTCAAACAATTAAGAAAAGAAAAAGGAGCACTACTAAGGCGTAACTAATCGTCAATTGTTAACAATAGTCGTCGGTAGGTGGCGTGGTGGTGGCAGCCAAGAATATAAGATATCTCTTAAACAATGCAATATATGGAAAAATGTTTCAAACAAAGGTTGTAGGAAATTTAATTTCCTACAACTTTTATTCCAGTACATCTTTACACTTATCAAATATTAAAGCAAATATTTCAAAATAACGGATAAGTGACAAGAATAAACATCCACTTCCGGTTGACCGATTTTTACCAAAACCTAATCAGTTCTGACTTTTATAAAAATGTTAAATTTAAAATTTCGTGATGACGTGATTAATAGTTTTTGATTTAGAGCACCCACAAAAACCTATCACACACACACACTAGCAGACACACACACAGACATCTTCGAGAAAATGGTCAAAAGTGTTCAGGGAACCTCAAAATGTGTATTTCTGTTGAAATCTCGAAGTCGATTTATTTCATGAATACAACACTTTCCCCTATACTACGTATATGGGGAAAGTAAAAAGCAAAGTTAATAAAAAAGTTTGAATTTTTCCTCTTTTCAACAATGGAAATCTTTTAATGCTATGGCAATGACCTCAATGCTTTTAAAGGGATCTGATATTATACGTTACGATTGCAGAGATTTCATGCTTTTAATGGAAATTAATGCTGTCATAGCGAATTACAGCGGAACTTCCACAACTCGAATATCAAGGGAAAGTAAAATTTATTCACGTTATATGAAATTAAATATAAATACAGTGGAACTTCTTTAACTCGAATCTCAAGGGAATGCAAAAATTATTCGAATTATGGAAATACATTTTTCATTTTTCTTTAATTCAATTACATCAAGTTTATTCCCATAAGCACATGAGTTAACTTACTCAATTTCAATATTATGAAAACATCATCACCAATATATTCTTCCTATAATATGTAAGATTTTACTATATCCAATATACTAATTGCATCATGCACTGTGATTGAGGGTATCATAGATAATTGTAATTCTCACGTACTACTGAAAGCACAAACACAACGATTAAATTTGGGATATCGGCGATAGGACGGAGCTAATAGGTTTGTTTTTCTCCAGGGCTATAAGGGATCACAATAGCAGAAGCAACCCTGATAGCAGTGACGGTAAAATGTGAAAAGTATTTTAATGTTGTGTTTCGTAATTTTTCGAGAAAGTTGAACTTTTCAATTGTTAAATATAATGGCGTTATAACTATTTCGCGATTATTTTATCCAATTCGTGCTAATCTTAGCACAAAATATCCTAATTTTTACATACATTTAATGTATAGGGTATTGTCTTAATGATAATTATACTTATTGCTCATGCAGTGCGATCTGAGTCACTAAACTTGAAATACGAAAACTTGGATCTGAGCCGATTGTCAGAAAATTTGGTAATTACGGATAGTAACCATTATTTCATGGAAAATTATAAATACTCTGCTCTTACTCATGGAATATATTATCGAGTACATATATGTTCCACGTGGCTGAAGTGCTGTTGCCCTGGAGATCACGTTGGTTTATTTAAGAGTTTAGACCTTGGTATATGGAGATTTTTTTAGCGTTTGCAGTATGCAAGCACTGACAACTCGTATCCTATATATGTCCTATCTATTATATATTTTGAAGAGTTTGGTTGTTTGTCTGTTTGATTGTTCATGGAACTCCTCATAAACAATTCTTCCTTACATCCTAACTTAGTGAATGGCCAATGTTTGATCAACCTAACATTTTTATAGGATAATTTTTGACCCCATTGTTCAATTTTAATAGGCCATAGGAGTAGCTGGGGTTTCTGTATAAGCCAGTACAAAAATGCTTTTTTAAATTACTTAAAATTGAGATACTAACTAGGGACAAAAACTGTTATATAAAAAAAGAATGGAATTTCTTATTTTTGAAATCAGAATTAAAATCTATGCCGGATTAACTTAAATAACTGATTTTAATCACATAAAAAGACTTTTTATTCCACTTTTCAACAATGCCAAATGCTAATAACCATGGTGACAAGCTCAATGCTTTTAAATGGGAATTGATATTATATATGTTACAATAATATTGATGTAATGCTTTTAATGGGAATTAATGGCATCATATTTGAATCGTCATTTTAAAATTTTAGTATTAATTAGTTTACACTCGAATAATTAACTCGGAAAAAATTGTCAATTATAAGGCATTTATATCTTATCAATTCATCATCATCATTTATTCAGCCATTAGCCAGTACAGGACCAGAATAGGCATAGTCAGTGATAAACAGAAATTAAAAAGATTATTATAAAGAGAGCCATATATACATAACATGAGAAAGAATAATAATAATACATAATAATAATAATATATTAGGTACTTTGAAAAGAGATGTCTATATCACCTTCAAAGTATTGATTTACTGAATAAAAGGCTTTTTCAGCAAGACATGAATAAACAATGGATTTGAACTTATTCACAGGTATAGATCTGGCAACTGCATGTAGTCTGTTGAAGAAACATAGAGATGAAGAATTGTAGCTGACCAGTGATGTTCCTAGCCTAACATGGAGGAAATCAATTTTATTGCATGACCTTGTGTCATGTGAATGTATTTGTGTTCTGGTGGAAAATGATTCTAAATTTTTTTTACATGTAGTAAATTTACATAGATATAGCAGCTGTACAAGGTTAGAATTTTAAAGGTAGCAAAGAGTGGTTTACAGTGTTCCTTTGATGGAACACCAGAAATTATTCTTAATGCTTTTTTTGTAGCATAAATACAGACTTTGCACTGGATGCATGGCCCCAGAGACAAATTCCATATGTGATCTGGGAATGAAAAAATGAAAAGTATACTGACCTAATGTATTGATCAGATATATGCGGCTTAATTTTTCTCAACATGTACAGGACACGAGAAAGTCTATTGCAGATCATGATTATATGGTCATTCCATGTTAGTTTAGGGTCAAGCCAAAAACCCAGGAGTTTGACCGAGTTCATTGAGTCATAATCAGATTATGCAAGGAGAAGATAGTACTATGAGTTTTATTCACATTCAGCAAAAGTTCATTTGCAAAGAACCAACTCTTGGCAGATTCCAGAGTGAGAACTGAGTTAGCTGCTAAAGTATTGATATTTTTACCATGGTCAATAAAGGTAGTGTCATCAGCAAACAAGAGAGTATTAGCACTAACATTGTGATCAAGATCATTTATAGCAACTAGGAACAATAGAGGACCAAGAATCGAACCTTGTGGTATACCAGAATGAATTTCCAGAGTCTCGAATTCACAATAGTCAATAAAAACAAATTGATGTCTACCTGAGAGATATGACTGAAGTACCTTTAGAGCATCACCTCTGATACCATAGTATTCCAGTTTGAATGGTAAAATATCATGTGATACACAGTCGAACGCCTTGGTAAGATCACAAAGGATAACAGTGGTAAATTCCTTATTTTCAAAGGCAGAGGTAACTGTGTTCAAGAGGGACTCAACTGCAGAAACTGTAGACATTCCAGATCTGAAACCATGTTGCACGGGAGAGAAGAGATTGTGGGATTCAAAATGATTGTACAACTGATTGTACATAGCCATTTCAAAAATTTTGGATTGAGTTGAAATTATTGATATTGGGCGATAGCTGCTGGGATCATTATGGCTGCCCTTTTTAAAAATTGGCAATATTTTTGACAGTTTCAAGGAATCAAGGAAAATACCAGTTAGTACAGAATCATTCAAGAGCATTGCAAGGCGTTCAGCAATTAGATCAATTATTTGTTTCAGGAGGTTATTAGATATGCCATACACATCCTTGCAGAAAGAGTTCTTCATACGATGTACAATTTTTTTAACCTCAAATGGGGTAACAAGGCATCATAAGAAGAGGAGAACAGAAAATTTGCACTTACAGAGACCATCAGAAACTGTATGATTAGTTTTAGATATAAGTTTTTTAATCATACTAACTGAGTCAACAAAGTAATAGTTCAATTCATTGGGTGAAATAGGAATACCAACAGTAGGGCTGTTGATGCCAGTTTCATTCTTTATGATTTTCCATGCTGCTCTGCATTTATTAGTGGAGTTATTAATATAAAGTTCCATAGCATTTTGTTTTGCATTAAGAATGCTCTGTTTGTAGATTTTTTATAATCGGTATATAGTTTTTTATCTAGGACATCAATATAACTTTTGAAGACAGTGTGTAAAGCAATCAGTTTACTCCTCATTGAGAGGAGTTCTGGAGTGAACCATTTAATAGAGATGTTTTTGGTGAAGCGTGACTTACATAGTTTTACAGGAAAGCAAAACTCAAATATTTGGGTGAACATATTAAAGAATGTACCAAATGTAGAAGCTACATGATGGCATGACATGAGTGATACCCAATCGGTATCACTTAACATGCTCCTAAATAATTGAATTGCCTGATTATTAAAGAATCTGAAAGGTATTAGTTTGTTTTCCTGACTGATAGAGGGGAAAGGATTCACTAGACATAATTTTAGGAGGACAGCTGAGTGATCAGAAAGAGAGGGATCAATGATATTAACTACATATTGCCATTTGTAAAGATTGGTAATTATGTTGTCAAGGCATGCAGCAGGTCTAGTCGGTTCGTAGTTAGCACAGTACAGGTTAAAAGAGCTCAACAAGTTTTTGAACAAGACAGCTTCCTTAGAATTTAGTCTCACATCTAGATTCAAATCAGAACAAATAATAATTTCGGAATTTAGTTTCTCCAGGAATTTAATTAGTTTTTCAAAGAGATTGAAAAACATACCAAAGTCACCACTTGGTGAGCGGTAGATAGATACAACAGTCAAGGATAAGTCCGAAAAATGTGCCGCACAAGCTTCAAAATGAAAGTCAACATTGAACATACTGATGTTGAACCGTTCGTGCGGGCCGGTTCGACCCGTCTAGGACCTGTTTCCGGAGAAGGAAAGGGACTTGTCCCCGCGGTGGTGCGGTCATGAGTATCCTGGCCTGTGACGGAATCGCTTAATGGGCCCGCCACCGGCTCGGGGCCTATAAAAGCCATCGAGGGGACGATCTCAAGGCCTGTTTTTGTCTGATTGTGAGCGCCGTGGCGACTGCACACGCCCGTGACCAGGTGACCGCTCGGCGCTGCTGCTCCTGTTTCTCGCTCGCCGGCTCAGGAGGTTGGAGAGAAGACCACCTGCCACCCTGCCTATCTCACTGTAACCTCTGGGTTCCTTGTTAGTTAGGTTATAATACTGAATTTGTAATTAAGTTAGGGTTATTAAATGGTTTTGGGGTTATCATTTACGCCGTTTTTTTAAGACTTCTCACGATTCATTAAAAATAGTTCAATGTCAATTGAAACAAATTTTAGCCCATTTGCGACATACATTATAGCACCACCATGTTTTGCATTTTTACGGCAATACCAACTATAGGAACCGGGCGAAGAGCTGCACTCTCCAGTACTGACAAATGTCGCATTTGGGTGAAAAACAGCGAAATTTTGAAGACTTTTTGAGGTGGCGGAGCACCCCTCAAAGTACCCAAAACCTCTCATTATGTCTCTGACTAGGCTTAATCTAGTATTTAGTGACTTTAGATTGCACATGTATCAAAATATTCACGCGGAAAGTCCATCCGAACTTTATTATACAAAACCTCAATTTTAGTCAAATTCTCGAAACTTTGAGGCTCGTTCGGGGATAGCAAAATTTATCCGATCGAGCCCAAATTTTTTGTACGAGGTACTACTACAAGCCCACAACTTTTCCGAATGGTGCCCAATTCAAATTAAAACTTTCGATTTTTTCGATACACCCTAATGAGCTGTAGTACATCTTGGACCACGTCTCGCCTTCGCCTCCTTATCACTTGAGATCCGCTGCTTCTTTTCAATCACAGATAGTCTATCATTAATGCCAACGAGGGTTCGAAGAATGGATGAAACCGTCATACTGTGCTGCATACTATTGGTAGGATGCGTATGATCCTTGATGTGAATCATACGACATGCGTCACATCTCCAAATAATCGAATTATTTGTCGAAACCGCCAGAAATTCAATTTCAGATAGTCCGGCACACTTCCAATGAAAAATCTGGTTGCAACCACCACCGCAAGATAAATACTCACGGGTAGAAAACGATTTTTTGCAAGTGTGACACGGTAATGATTCTACAGCCTCAGCCATCTTAGAATTTGTCGGGAGGACTTAAATACAGTATCGGCTAATATCCAATGCATTCCCATGAAATTGGCGATTTGCATCGTCCAGGGGGGGATACAGGGCAAGGCGACCGCCTAGGGCCTCGCGCCTCATAGGGGCCTGGCCCCTAAAGGCAAACTAGGAAAGAAGCGCGTTGATGGTGATGCGTGCTCAATCGCGCTCGAAACATCGTCTAGAAAGCTTTCGCGGATGTTTATTTGGAGAACAGCGACGAGCGATTAAAAGAAACAGACCTGGAAAGAGGAAGAAATAAACATTGAGCGTTTGCAGTCACTCGCGGAATGCCGTCGTGAAGAGAGTCAAGGTTAAAAGGTTTTGTGGATGTGTTAGAGATCGATTCGAACGTTGAAAAGAAATAGACCTCAGCTAGCTCTCTACCTCTCACTTGGAAATCCAAAATCAAAACAAATTTAATTCCACCGCTCTGTTCTGGGCGTAAATTTTACTTCGGACGGCGGGATGGTAAGTTCTCGCCAGATGTATCGTACAATCTACATAGGACGGCGTTGAGTTAATAAGTCAGAATCTTGATATTAGTAGTGAAATAAACGTTTACAGAGTTTGAAAAGTCCCAGCACAAAGAACTAATCATGCATTTTAGATGACGAGGACGATCGTTGTAAAAGAGAACTGGCGTGTTCGAGGACTTGATCAGTCGGATTTCGCTGGTCCTCATAGTTAATTCGTAATTACCTTGAATCGCCAATAGCTAAGTGGCGTTATCGCAGGGCATTTTATTGTATTCGTGAATCATTATCGTAATTAACGTCGTTATTTTTATCCGACTAAAATATTTAGTTTAGCGTTATTACATTAAGAAGAATAATTAACCCCATTTAAGTATTAAAATGTTAGAGAGAGATCGGGATAAAGGTAGAAAGTTCGAATCAAGAGCACTTAAAGGGGAAAAACGTGCTCTTTTGGAAGAATCACAATGAAAGTGTAAAAGATCTTTGAAGAAAATTTTCAATGAGTGCAGTAAAAAAACTGATTCTATTTGCAGTTTTAGTGAGAAAAATGAAAATCTTATTGATGTTAGCTGTGAAAGTATAAATGAAAAAATTGAAGACCATAACATAACTGTGCAAACTGGAGCTGGAACACGTGTAATTATTCAAAATAGCCCAAAACGGTGTGATGACTATGATAGTAGTGCTCCGTCAACTTCTACGTCAGCAGAATTGGTTGCTGTTGGGGAATGGCCTAGTGCGGGGCTGGCGAACCTATGGCACGCGGAATGATTTTGGTTGGCACGCCACAAAATGAAATAAGAAATGAAATGTGCCATTCGCTAATTCAGCGACATGGCAAAAATGATCTCGGAAATCTAATAAATGTACGTATAGAAACGATACGAAAGAGAGGCTTCGTTTACGAGAAGTATCATCAGTTATATTATGACTTTTTTTCATATAACGCATTGTTAAAGAGATATTTAGAAAAAATCAATATTTTAGCTGACTATAATAATCCAAGAGGTTGATTAGCCATAAATTCCATGCAAACAAACAAAACTGGCATAGATAAATCATCGGGATAGCGCCCCCAAAACTTGGGCGCCCCGGTCAGCCGCTCGGGCCGACCCTGCATGATCGCCATCAGAAGCTGTAATCTAACTATAACAAGACGATCCAAATAGAACTTATGATGTCTACTTTCCATTTAATCATTTATTTAATACTTATATTGGGTTTAATAGCTTTAAAGTCATCGCGGATATGTGGCTCTTTGTGTTTCCAAATTTCATAATATAGCGTTATAAAATACTACTAATACATTCGAACGGAATATTAAATTCACAGTAAGTCAGTAACGAAATTAGAAACCTTAGGCATTAATTACAAAATGGTTAGTTGGATCCGCGAATGTTTAAATCATAGGAAGCAGAAGGTTGGCATAAATGGAAAATCCTCGAACTTAGTGGAAATTGTCTCTGGCGTTCCGCAGGGTAGTGTAATTGGCCCGTTGTTATTTTTAATCTACATAAACGATATCAGCTCAGTTTACAAAAGTAAAATTAAGCTTTTCGCGGACGAAACCGTCATTTATAGAGAAATAAGCAATCCGAAAGGCCAACAGTATTTCCAAAATTATCTAGAAGCTATTTCTGCATGGTGTAAGGAATGGCAGTTATAGATCAACCAAAAGAAAAGCTGCGTCATCAATTTCTGGAGAACCAAGAGTATCTCGTTGCGCTAGTTATTCGTTGGACGCAGTAGAGATTCCAGTTTCAGACTCGATTAAATATCTCGGAGTCACGATCCATCGCGATCTCTCGTGGGACACCCACATTCGCCGATTGATAGGTGCCGCTAACAAAAAGCTGGCCTTTATAGGGATAATAGTTCGAAATAGCTCCGAAAAAGTGAAAGAATTATGTTATTCATCATCGGTTTGAACATGCGTCAGCTCTGTGGGATCTCTACGAAAAGAGACTCACTAACGAGATAGAAAAGGTTCAGCGCAGGGCAGCTAGATTTGTAAAGAGAAATTACGATAGTAAACAAAGCGTAACATCATTAATAGAAAATCCGAAATGGACATCGTTAGAGGAACGTAGGCTGCAGTCTAGATTTAAAATACTGGAAAAATTTATGTCGGAGGGAGTAGCGAATGAGGTAGTAGGACTTATCAGAAGCCAAACGTATCTCGGAAGGGAGGACAGCGAGGATAAGATTCGCGAGATCGATCGTAGAACGGAGCGATATAGAGGCCCGTTTTTTCCTAGGACGATAAGAGAACAATATGAAAAGATAACGTAGGAAAACTAGATACCTTTGGTGCACTGCATCCCCTGCCATCTGCAGGGTATCATGTAGATGTAGAAATGTATCACGCGTATTTTTGCGGCAAAAATAACGCGTGTACGTATTAGAATATACCGAATCGGAGTCCAACAATAGTTGCTATGGCAACACTCTGTCCTCGGGAGCTCGGCCCATGTAGCATGAGATTTCCACCAAATTTCATGAAAATCGGTCTATTGGTTCCAAAATTAATAGGAGATGGCGTGCGGACAGACAGACACAACGACAAAACTATAAGCCTATTTCCATTTTGGAAAGTAGGCTAAAAATGACTTCGTCGTCGGTGGGTGAGAAAGCGGAACTGTAATGCTATTTTAAGAAACTTTCCGAATAGTTAGAAGACTGATATTTGGTGGGAATGTTCGATTTTTTAGTAAAAGCCATTTACAAAAACATTTTCAAAAATCGACCCGGCTTCGATTCCTGAGAATGATTTGAATTCCCCCTAAGATAACATGGAGAAATCAATATTTCGACCTGCAAGTTTATTAAAATTCACTTATTTGACCTTCGATCTCCGAACTAGGTCTGCATTAAACACAAATTACAGTAGTTTCTTATTCTTATCGTCTTTTATCGCCTACGAATCGAAATCTCTCGAATTTAACGTTTTCATAACATATTTTGACATAATTGAGCGTTTTTAAGGAGAAGTCGTCTTACCAACCGATTGCATTGTTGAACTCGAAATCCTATCAAGGATCGCGCACGCTTGTCTGTTGCGTTGCTTCGCGTCGCGTTGCCCTGCGTTGCGCTCCTTAGCGTCGCGTTGCTTCGCGTCGCGTTGCTTCGTGTCGCGTTGCTTCGCGTCGCGTCAAAATCCTATGAGGATAAAATACATGGTAATTAAACGAGAGTGCGCACACTTGCCCTTCACGTCGCTTTACGTTCAGCCAAACGACGGAAGACATTCCAACTCGAGAATCCCTTCTGCCAAATATCGATGCCGAACACGACGCGAAGGACAATTATGCGCGCCGGCGTACGGCGACGTACGTCTACTGAAGCATCTTCTGATGAATTTGTGCGTATTTGACCTCATTCGACCGGTCGTAATCTTGGAAGGTTTCAGTGCCTTGAGCAAGAATTCACGTGTCTGACATGAGTGATATTGGAAGTGAGTCTACAGTCATGGAAGAAGAAAAGCTCATTTTGGTAATTGTAGAGTACAAAGAGCTTTATGACGTAAGTCACTCTGATTACCACAATCAACAAAGGAGAGAAAACATATGGGAAGAAATTTCAAAGGATTTGGGAAAACCACCTAAGAGGAGATTGTTCCATCTTTATACAATATACATAGTCCAGCACTAAATACTGCCACACTTCCAAAAATCGATATGTTTATTACTGGGATTTGTAATATCCCTTCGTCGTTATATTTATTTATATTATGATACGGCGTGGTGACCGAGCGTGTAGAGCATTCGACTGCTGACTGAGGGGTCCTTGGTTCGAATCCGGGACGAAGCTCTCTGATGCCTCCAGTCCAGTTTATGCTGTTTATCTGAGTGATTTCAGACTCATCTGGCACCAGATATATTTGGCTGTACCACCCCGGAAGGGATATGGCCCGAACGTTCTTTGCTTTTTATTTATGGGTGATTTTTTTATTCGAGAACCCTGAAATATCGCTATATCTCAAGATATAAATAGGAGAGAAATACAAAAATTGCTAAAAACAGTTTTATATCATATATTTTTTTAAAAATTTCACATCATATGTTGAAAATGAGCACCACCTTGCTGAATACATATACGTGCTCTCCGCAGCATACGAGTATTGTCTGACACAGACTGCAGCATTCCTTCGGAGAGGCTCTCAATGACATCTCTGATTCTTTCATTTAGTTGGCCAAGAGTATGGGGATTCGTAAACTAAAACTGAAATGCAATAATCTGTTCCCTTTAAAATGAGGCGCGCAACCATCCGCCGCCGTACGTCGCCGCACCCTAGTGTGCACAGGCTTCGGTTTTGACGGATCGTGACGCGACGGACAAGTGTGCGCAATCCTTGATTCTCACATACGCTCCCGTTCCCTCCGGACCTCCATGGACCCTCCCGCCCCAATTCACAGGCATCGGAGATATCTCAGAATTAGTTTTTACTTTCTCCATTTACGTATTATAGAGAAAGTATTGTTTTCGTGAAAAAATTCGAACTCGAGATTTCAAAGGAAATACACGTTTTGAGGTCCCCTGAACACGTTTTGACTATTTTCGTGATAGGATAGGATTTTTCCTTTTCCATATATAGTATAGAGTAGTATATAGTTTTTATGAACATGAAAAAATGCGCAAAAGTTGAAATGATTGCGTTACCATATGACACAATTTGATTCGCCGAAGACGTCTAGCGTATCCCGGGCATCGCCGGGTACTTTCAGCTACTTATTATAAATTAATAATGCAAAATTTTTGCGCATGTTTTCTTGATTAAAATATAAACTCATATTCAGAAATCGTAAGTCGTGGGCCTCGAAAACTCCAATCGCCTCGCGCCTCTAAATCCGCCTCTGCCATCGCCTGCAATATTTAATTTGATAGGAATGTATGTATTCGTTCCCTGTAATTGACAGAGAAATTTGTTTTTCATTAACATTGGAAATTAATATAGTGAAAGATATCACAGAAAATTACAATAAAAATTCTTCAATTTTGACCAAAATATAATCGTTAACTTCTTCCTCCCTTAAATATCTATTATATGTAGATTTTGCTTTCTCTTCAACTGAACATTTGTATCCATCAATTAATCCAATTACACTTATTAGATTATAACAACACTTTCCATGTCACACAGCAGTTTTATCGCCCAAATCGATTTCATTATCTGGGAACTCATTTTGTTTCGTATTTGACTTTAAAATATTCACGTGACAAATTGCAATTCCCGGCCAAAGGTTTTTTAAAATGATTTTGAGATTCGTGACCACATAATATGATGCAGTTTCTTCCACTGGAAATCAATTCGAGTGAAATAACTATAATTTAAAAGTCATTCTATCTATTGTTTATTATGATTATTTGATAAAAAAGTAGTCGCCAAATTTGTCGATAAAGAATGCATGAAAAATTTATTTATTTGGGAAAAAGATGGGAAGTCAAGAAATATTGCATACCATGAAGCATTATAATAAAAATTAAATTTGTTTTGTTACTTGGTTTTATTCTCAAATCATCCTCAATATTTTCTGTCTTGACTTAGAAATCCGAGCAACGCCGGGTACTTTCACCTAGTATCCTATACATATATGTAAGACGCAGCTATTTATAATGACGTTTCTATAGATTACGTGAACTTAAAATTTCACAACACTCTTGTCTCTCATACAATTGAACGAACGCACAGGTGTCTGAGTCAGTCGATTTCCTCTTAGACATCTTGCTACGTGCACTATCAACTCGCACGAAGAGTTGAGACGCGAGTTGTACTCGACTGACTTTCCACTTGCGCGCGGTGTTCACACGACTCAAGCAGCGGGCATTTGGAAGGAATTTGCAAAACTGATTTCAACGAAATTTTGTATGAAGTAGGGGTGCGACATAAAATAACAAAATCAAGATGTTTGGTGTAGATATAGAAAGCAGGGCTGCCACAATGCAAGTAATAAAAAAATTCTTTTCGCGAGTATTTGTGTTGAACTGTCCATATCAATTTTGACCAAATTTAATATTTATAATGCACACATACATACTAAACCTAAATATTATATTTGGACCGGGTCAACGAAACAGGAGTGCCACAATTACAAATTAAATTCTTTCAGTAATTACGGATTTGGAAGGAATTGGCTGAACGGATTTCAACTAAATTTTGTATATAAGATTTGTAAAACTTACCATAATTAAATCAAGATGTTTAAAGCGGAGCTTAAAATCAGGGCTGTCACAATAAGAAGTAAAATAATATTTATTTTACACGTATTTCTAGAGAACTGACCGCATGGATTTTAACCCACTATGGTACATATAACCTTCATATAAATAAATAACCAAAATAACATATTTAAACCGGGTCGACTAAACAGGGATACCACAATATCAAGGTTAGAATTTTTCTGCAACTATGAATTTCGAAGGTATTGGCCATGGTACTACTAAGGGAGTTAGGTCGTTGCGCATCTCAGGCGAGCGTCGCTTCGAGTGTGTGACGTCACGTGGCATATAGATTGCGCTTGCCGCCTATGATTTAGCATTGACTGTGGTCGCGGGTTTAGAAATTATTATCTTTTCTCTTGAACTGTGGCTTGTGCGGTATTTGGTTGTAATAATAGTTACAAAAATTGTAATTTTTTCGATTTCTCCAAGAAAAGTCCATTCAAGAAACATGGATTCGAGCATGCCGGAAAAGAGACAACATAAACGTGAAATCAGGTAAGAGCAGGTATTCTTTGGTTTAAATATGCTACTAATTAATTTGATCTATATCTATTTATTTAATTATTGCCGGTGAATTGAACTTCAGTGATCTGGTTGTAGTGAAACTAGTGATGTCGATATAAATAGTGAAAGCAGGTATTCTTTGGTTTAAATATGCTACTAATTAATTTGATCTATATCTATTTATTTAATTATTGCCGGTGAATTGAACTTCAGTGATCTGGTTGTAGTGAAACTAGTGATGTCGATATAAATAGTGAAAGCGTCAATATTATGAAATATATTCATTCAGTATGATGTTAACTATTGCTTACTCGATTTATACAGTGTCTCTTCGGTGGATTTATGCATATTTAGAATGAAAGTGCTTGGTGCAATATAAATTTGTCACAAATACAGTATGTTGAGAGAATAGCATGTTAAAAAAATAGTTGTATTTTTTGTATAATTCTTAAATATCTCTTAACAAGATCTGAAATATTATTTATTTAATTTACGATAAGTCCCTACTTATCATCATAAGCGTTACTAAAATACAAAATTTTACTGTTGCGTTAATGACCATTTTTATGTAAATTTAGCAATGTTTACAAACATGTGCCTTCTAATTATACAGCACCAGTTCTTCCTACATATGTTCATGCGCAGTGTTTATAAATTTAAATATCATACGATTTAACGAATTATTATTTACATTTGAAATTTAGTGTGTTTTCTGATCGATTTAAGTTTTTGAAAAATATAAAGCTACAATTTTGCCCATCTTTTTATTTCAATTTAATTCACGCATACCCGTCATATTTGAAGGGCAATTATGCTAGTGAGTGATAAAAAGGCCAGTATTTAGGCGAAATTCGAAGAAATCGATGACGAAGTAACTAAAAAGTTGATTTGGGAAAAATCGGCCTTTGAGTGAGAATCATGCGGAAAATGAAGCCCTTCTCTTTGAGATGAGTTCGGGACCTTTCTTAAAAGTCTTTTCCCTTCTTCGAAGTTCACTTGATGCCGAATGTTCTTAATAAACTTGAACTTTTTCCGATTCCGGTAATTCGATAAAAAATCATTGTATATACAAATTAACGTCCCGGGATTTTATATCATGACTTATAAATGTATTATTTATAATAACGAAGGGTGAAGAAATAAAAATACGGATATCAGCAGCAGATTTACGTTAATTTTTATACAAATTTTAAGCTTCCCGCTACAAAGCTTATGCCACGTGACGTCATGCGCGAACTGGACGCGTTTTCGTCTACCGGAACGACATGGTACCATGGTATAGGCAGAAGGAATTTCAAAGAAATTTCGTTTTTTGGGCGAATATGAAATGACAAAACGAAATGAATATGTTTAGAACGAATGTAAAAATCAGGGCTACCACAATATAAGAAAAAATATTTTTCTGATTTGCAAGCAAATACATCAGTACATGCACGATTATACTATGGCGAATTTGACGAAAAGCACTTCTGTACCACGGTAAACCAGTGTATATCTCTACTTGTTACTTTCTCCACACCCAGTGGTGTGCTGGAGCCGGCTCGCACCGGCTCGCGCGAGCCGGTTGTTAAATTTTCAAGAATTTTGCGAGCCGGTTGTTAAACACAGCAATGATTATAAACATAAAGTATGAAAATATACAATTAAATAAATTATATTAAAACAAAGGTATTAAAAACTCAAAACTCATCACTTCCTAATTATTTTATTTTACTGCAATTTACTATTATCTACCCAGATAGCACGAAAATTTTCACATCCAGCGACAAGGATTGACGATTAGGATACAAAGCATCCCATATTAAACGAGTGAGAGTGCGGCCTTTAATGGAATCGCATACGCAAGAAGAAATCGTTTTCTCGGCTCAACATTCTTTCCATATTTCAGGAAAACGAGACGCTGCAGCATTGATGAAAGAAGTCACTCAAACAACTCCTCGTCGAGCTATAAAAGTTAAAAAAGCTTATAAATTTTCAACATTACTACCCACACTATACACCGGAGAAGAAGCGTTGGCGCTTCTTGTTGAGAACGACCTGACAAAGTCGCAGTACATAAACATTAGGAAAGGTGCAATTTCTTTACGTGTCTCATTAATTTCGTCTCTCTTCCCCCTTCCCAATACAAAGTAATGTTCTCCAGCTTTCAACGCACGAGTAAAAGTATTTCGGGACTTTGTTATCTTCTCACCTTCTAAGCTCACACATTGTAACCAACTCGTGATTTTCTGTCGATAAACTAGGCAATTTCTCATACAATTGCATCGGAGTTCATAGATAAAATGATACATAAAACCAAATGTTCAGAAATGCGTACGAAATATTTTTTCGGACTACATTCGGCTTTTCGCCCACAGAACGAACTGTTTTGAGGGGCATTTGAGCGATAAGCTTGTATATGGTGACTGAGTAAATCAGTGTTTTTGTGAGTGGGGTTCCAGTAAGTTGCAATGCTTTTCTGGAAAAGTGTTGCCATGATACCTTGATTTCTTCATATAACGGAAGTTATGGGTGTAAGCTGAAAAATAAGGTAAGTGGTTTAGCTCAAAATTTCCGTTATTTTTTTAATTATACAAAGAAATCATTAACAAAAGTTTTGACGATAAAATGTTGAACAATAATAAAAATTTTGCTTAATCGTTAGAAATTATTTGTTAAAATTAGCATAATTAAAATTAGAAGTCGTACTTTTAATTTACAAAATGCTACTGCATTAATCGCATCAAAAAATGGAATATAGTCATAAATAATTTTTCAGATCCTGATCCCAGAAATGTCAAAACGACAGGGTAATCTATTAAGTTTTTTAAATGTGAAGACGGTGAAAACAGACACGGAATATAATGATAGTAACGAAAATCATTGTGGAGCGTCGAAGCCAACGGAACCAAATTTCGAACCAGTTGAACGACCAGTCAGTGAAGAAAAACCATCATGTTCGTCAATGAAAGAAATAGATAATCTTGCCCTCCCGGATTGTTTGAACGAAAAACAAACAAGTGTATTTATAGAACAGTACAAATGGCTTCAAGTAAAGGAAGGTAAATTAGGATGTAAGAAATGTTCAACAGTTCAGCATTTAGGAGTGACAGCAGAAAAGCATGTCCATCTGTCGAAGGAATGGAGCGCATATTTAGTAACCCCAAATGGCAGTAATAAAAGTACTAGGCAAGCTTCTCTAAGAAAAAAAATTAGGGAACACGATGTTTCTAAAGCCCATATTAAAATTCAAGATTTGTTAAAAGAATCGGCTAATGACTCAATTTATAATTTAGTACACAAACTAAATAATGAAAATATTGATGCTACCGTAAAAATTTTCAATACTGTTTACAGTTTGGTAAAACGTAAGAGACCTTTATCCGATATTGAGGCGGCATTAGAATTACAAAACAAAAATGGCGTAGATATAGGCAATTGTTTGCATTCACGATACAGTGCAATAAGAATAGCAGCACATATTGCAAAAGAAATTAAAATGAAGATATTTAAGAATATTATAGAAGAGAATGCCAAAATATGTATCATAATTGACGAAGCATCTACAATTTCGAAAAAAAGCACTCTAGTGATTTATCTCCAGTGCGCAGTTCAATCCGCTTCCGCACCAGTCATGTTATTTGTCGCTTTAAAAGAATTGGTGTCAACCACAGCAGAGTGTATTTTTAATACATTACTTTCTACTTTAAATGATTGTGGATTTAACAACGAATACATGAAAGCTAATTTAATCGCATTTTGTTCTGATGGTGCTAAAACAATGTTGGGAAGAAAGTCTGGAGTAGCTACTAGGTTTTTAGAAGATTTTCCTAAAATCGTTATTTGGCACTGTTTAAATCATCGATTGCAGTTGTCACTCGGCAATTATATATCCGAAATAAAACAAGTTAATCATTTTAAAATATTTTTAGATAGGATTTATAGTATTTATCACCAATCTAATAAAAATCAAACCGAGCTACAAACTGTAGCTAAAGAACTTGAAATTGAGATTATTAAAATTGGTCGGGTACTGGGACAAAGATGGGCGGCATGTAGTTTACGAGCTGCTACTGCTGTATGGCGCGCATATCCTGCGTTATATTTGCATTTTACTCGTTCTTCTTCTTATTCTGGTATGGCAAAGAGGTTCGCTAACATTAATTTCTTGCAAGACCTTGCTTTAATGATTGACATTCTTGAAGAATTTTCATAACTTTCAACTGCACTGCAGTCAAGATCAACTAACATTCAGAAAGCGCAAAAATTAATCAAACGCACCATAAGAGCTTTGGCAAATTTAAAGGTTTCTACTGGAAAGCATGAATCTTACATATTTGTTATATGTAAAAACGTACTGGAATAACAGTGGTAGGAAATTTAAATTTCTACAACCGTTATTCGAAATTCCACATAATGCATTGTTTAAGAGATATCTTAAAAACTACATTTTTTATCTGTCACAACCACCTACCGGCGACTATTGTAAACACTTGACGCCTAGTTACGTCGTAATAACCCTCATTTGTATGCTTAATTGTTTTAGCTTCACGGTTATATCCAATGCCAGAAGGATATTTTATGAGCTTATGCCATTCCTTTGTAAGGTCTGAATTTTTCTCGTAGATCCTTAAAAAATTTATTATCGTTTAACGTATTTGGAATTTTTAGAAATATTACTGGTATGGAGAAAGTCATTTGGTGGCCACACCAAACTTTTACCTATCGTTTTATGGGAAATTGAAAGGTCTTACTTGGAGTCAAACCAAGGATTTTTTTTTCAAGATTTATTTTCGCCATCACCTTAAAATATGTGAATCGAGCATTCATGCCAAATTTCGAACGTGTATCCTTTATTGAGTAACTCGCATTTTTATAGTGAGCGGGTGTAGCGCAATCTTTCGCCAAATCCTTAACTCCATAAACTTTTTACATGCTTGGTTTGTTTATTAAAACGTCCAGCACATTCGTCAGTTTTTCATAGCATTTCTGTTTCAATAATATTGAATTTAGCTCATTATTGCAATTTTTTATTTCTTTGAATAGTATTTCAGATTTTTAGGTATTCCTTCTCGTAAATAACGCGACGAATGTTGTTTACATTGATTGTTATGGAAATCATTTTCTTCTCCTACCTTCTTTCTCTCCTTCTCGTATTAAAAGCCTTCAAAGCACGAATAAACTCATAAGGATTGAAGTAACAATAGGATTTCGAGGTTTAACATTGTAGGCAAGGCAACATCCCGTTAAAATGCCATGATTTTTCTAAAATATATCATTCAAACGATTAATATACATATTATAGGGGCGATTATTATTAATTAGCATATTTTACTCTATTATTGACGATTTCTATACCCGCACGTTGTATGGTATCTTAGATAATAAATATTCTTATTATTTATGGAACCATAAAGCTCCATAGAATAGGTACAATATATGATGTCTTTATGTTTCAATAGATTTTGAACACGAGGTTTTGAAACCGAATTCACCATAATCCTGTTTTTACGTAGTGCCGCTTTGCTGTAAATACCAATTGTACGGAATGAAAAACAACTAGATGATAATTTTTTAATTTTGCTTCCTACTCATAGGGGCATCAAGATTTTCATTCACCAGTAATCGCAGTATTTTTGTTTTTTTTTTGAGTGTAAAGATTCTGATGGCATGAGGCGAGGAGCCCCAAAGCAAGATACTGTAGGCAATATGGGAATAAAATTCACCATAATATAGTAATAGTAAAACCTCTGAGGAAACTGTAGAACGAATGCATCTCACCAAGTAGCACACAGAGCTAAGTTTACTGGCAAGTTTTCCGATATGGATGTCCCAGTAAAGGCGAGCTTCAATATTGACACCAAGAAACTTTGAGGTGTTGACTTGAGGAATACACTTGCCATCTAAAGGAATAGACAAAGGCTGTGTTGTTTTATTTTTATTGGTAAAGTAGATTACTTGTGATTTATCAATATTCAATTTTAGAAAGTTGTTTAGACACCAGGCAGTGAGTGACAAGATTACAAGTGTGCTGCAAGTTCTGAAAAGAGTTGGAGGAAACAATGACATTGGTGTCATCAGCATAAAGTGTGGGTTTTGTCCCAGCTGATTTGTAAATCATTAATATAAACTGAGAAGAGAATGGGTCCTAAAACTGAGCCCTGAGGAACTCCTTGGTCCACTATTTTAGTTGGGGAGACATATTTAGAGCCATTATTAATAATAACAACACATTGAGTTCTGCCCTGAATATAAGATATGAGCCAGTTTTTAGGTGGCCCTCTGATACCCATTCTGTCAAGTTTTTTAAAAAGTAGGTTATGGTTTACAAGGTCAAAGGCATTTGTAAAATCAAAAAAGAGTCCACATGTTTCCAATTTGTTATCCAGTGAGGAAAGCAAGGAGTTGATAACGCCATAGGCAGCTGTCATGGTAGATTTCCTCTTATGGAAGCCATGTTGATAAGGAGACAAGATATTAGAAGATTCCAGAAAAGACACTAATCGATTATTAAAAAATTTCTCAAAAATTTTAGAGAATTGATTTTGTACTGCGATTGGCCTGTATGAGTTTGAATCAAGATAGCTACCTTTACCCTTGTACAAAGGAACAATTTTAGAAGTTTTGAGAGCAGCGGGAAAAGTCCCAACCTGTAGGGATACGTTAATAAGGTGTAATAGGGGACTTTTAATAAAATTGAAACTTTGTTTGATAATGAGATTAGGAATTTCATCAAGACCAGCACTAAACTTTGACCCACAGTTATTAATTATGTTTGAAAGTTCTTCTTCGTGACATGGAGAGAGGTATAAAGATCCTGAGGATAAAGGAATATTTAAATAGTCATAAGTATCGATGGGCTGTGCACAAGAGAGAAGAGAGGTGAAATGATTATTAAATTCAGATGTCAGAAGAGTGTAATCAGATACAGAGTTACCTGTTGAATCTGTAATTCCTGAAAACTGAGATGTTGAGTTGCTGTATTTTGAACTATTAATTATTTTTCGGGTATCCCTTGACTTATTGCTGCAGTTCCACAACCTCTCATCATTGTAAGTACGCTTCGCATTATTAAGTAACAGGCGATAAGATTTTCTAAGTGATCTATACTCAGCATTCAATTCATCGTCTAATGAAGAGTTGCATAAAATAGACAATTCTTTAAGATATGATGAAAATGCTCGAATTTCATCAGTAACCCATTTCTTTCTATCAGTGTTTTTTTGGCCTTTTTTCTGAAGAAGAGGAAATGCAATATTAAAATAGTGCAAAAATTTAGTATAAAAATAAGTGAACCCATTGTCAAAGTCAGAGGCGGAGTAAACTTCAAGCCATTGTTCATTCATTACCATATTTAAAAAGAGATAAATATTAGTGTCAGAGAAAGATCTTTGAAGATAGGTGGAAATTTTAGAATGAGAATGGATGGGGAAAAACAGACAATAGGATAATGATCAGAAATATCAGATAAGATAACTTTGGAGGAGATGTGGTCAAAGTTAAAAAGAATGTTATCAAGGAGGGATTTAGAATGACAGGTTACCCGAGTGGGTTCGCTGATGCGTGTTGGCAGATTGTAAGAATGTAGAATATCAAGAAAATCACTAGATTCCTTATTATTGAATAATAAATTGCAGTTAAAATCGCCAGTAATGATTATGTGAGGGTTTTCAAAATATACATTAATAGTATGAAGAAAGTTGTCAAAGTAGATCAAAAAATCCTGAAACTTACTAACAGGAGAACGATATATAGCAATGACAATAAAAAAAAGGTTATTAATCGTAACATTAGCAACAGAACATTCAAATACCTACCTGTTCCACACACATTGATGGTGGTAAAGGGGAGGTGTTCCTTAACAAATATCGCAACACCACCATTATTAAAATTAGTACGACAGTATATATCAGCTACTACATAACCAGGCAAATTGAGTGAGGGGACTTCAATTCTAGATAACCAATCCTCACAGACACAGAAAATATCAGGTTTTACAGAATCAAGTAACAGTTCAAGTTCCAATAATTTGTTTCGGATGCACTGTACATTGAGATGGAGTACAGAAAATTGACAATTGGAAAGGTTATTAGAATTACAATAATTATTCACTGAAAGCATACATTCAATTTTCTTAACACCAGATTTTCTAATTGAAATTTTGCTAGATGAATTATCAAAAGAAAATTCTGAGTTTCTAATGTTTGTAGTCAAACAGTTGTTCCCATGATTTTCTAGTCATTCTTGTTTCTTGAGTTTAAAAATGCCAGTTTGTGAACGTGTAATTTTCCTTTCAGGCAGTGCAGTACTCTTAATCTTCCCGTCAGCTATTGTAACCTTCTGCATCCTCATGTCCTTACTACTATCAGAAACAGATACGAGCAGTTTGCCCATTTCTCTACAAATAAAGTCTTTACCCTCTTTGTTCAAATGTAGACCATGTTTTGTATAAAGCCTTCTGTCAATCTGACC
Source organism: Tanypteryx hageni (assembly GCA_028673005.1). Taxonomy (NCBI): domain Eukaryota; kingdom Metazoa; phylum Arthropoda; class Insecta; order Odonata; family Petaluridae; genus Tanypteryx; species Tanypteryx hageni. The sequence continues at coordinate 115,288,706 of CM054117.1, read as the reverse complement.
TATTTCAAGGACATTAGCATTATCGTAATTTTTACATATTTCAGATATCATGTCATTTACTGTACAAGTTTCTGAATTTACACAAGAGTTAAATGGTAAATCATGATGCCATGGAATATGGCTTACAATAACATTAGTATGAGTTAACTCATTTAACAATGATTTTAGTTCACTAGTTATGACATCGGATTTATTCTGAAAAACATCGTTAGTTCCACCAATAATGACCACAGTGTCACTTTCATTCAAGTCTTTGGATTCAGATACACAACCCTTGATAATTTCACTAAAACCGGCACCAGGTTTAATCGTACTGGTGATCATCTTACCTTGACAATAATCATTTTCATTTAATAAACGATTGATGTCTCTGCCATGGCTGTCAGCATGGATTATCACTTTCCTCTTCATAGCGCCAACATTCCTGTTCCTAGGTGGGATGCGATTACTGATGCTCGAAGACTTAGTTCGGATGGGCTTATGTTTTGATGATAGGAGCGATGGAGGCCGCGAGTGGTAGGCTGCATCAGGCGAAAAGTCATCGAGAACAGAGCATCTGTTCTGAGGCCTGGTGTTGTTACTGTTTTCCACAGTTGGCTTCTTCTCATGTGGAGGCACTTTACGTTTAACTGTTCGCCATTAGGGTTGGAGGTCGACGGAAATGAATGAGATCTGTATGAATCAATCACCCGGTTATCAATGGGTGAGTCAAGCTCACTTAGTTTCGTAGTTAGAAGCCGATTTTCGTCAGATAACCTTACGTTGATTAGTCTAAGTTCTTTAACTTCGTACCGCAAGGATTCTAATTCATTATAATAAGAAACTTCGCTAGGAGCACTATTTGGAGCAATTTCTACGGTGAAGTCGGTTGTTTCAGACCGTTGTTTACATGTAGCGCTACAAAACCATTTAGCTACATTAAGATTTAGGCCTACATTAACACATTTAAAAGGGTACCATCTATCGCACAAGTCACAGTTAATTCCGTTCACCACATTTCTATCACATATTGGGCACTTAGTATTAAATAAGATATTATTTTTACCGGAGCTGTTTTGTAAGCGTGAAAAGCCCGGCGCCATCTTGGAAATAAGACCCGGGTCTTCCACTTGCCAGGCGGATATTCTACCACTGAACTACCGTAGCAGATAATTTTTCTGTTTCTGAATGCTGGTGTTTTTCTTAGTTGAGTCCGGGCTAGCCAAGTTAGTATCAACCAGCCACAACGGACATCCTCCAAGAGATACGTCGAAGAAGCAGAATTTTTTCTCGTTTCAAAATTATTCTCAACTTTACAGCTAAAGCCTGTCTGCTTAGGATCTTATGATCATTTCATTCCATCATTTTCATGCTTGGCAATCTCACCATATGAGAGGGAGTGGTTTTCTTCGACCTTTCTCTTGGAGGACGTCCGTTGGTGCAGGTTAATACTAGCTTGGCTAGCCCGGACCCAACTAAGAAAAACACCCACATTCAGGAACGGGAAAAATTATCTGCTACGGTAGTTCAGTGGTAGAATATCCACCCGGCAAGTGGAAGACCCGGGTCCAATGCCTGGTCATAGCAGAATTTTTTCTCGTTTCAAAATTATTCTCGACTTTACAGCTAATGCCTGTCTGCTTACGATCCTATGATCATTTCACTGCCTCAATTTCCCTACACAGCTTCAAAGTCGTAAGCTACGCAGTGCTGCTACTTTAATATAAAATGTTTTTGCAAAAATGTTGTATTTTTAATGCAATGCAGCTTTTAAATCTGTCATCGTAATTAACCCATCGTTACTTTCCAAGGTCATTCATGTTTTTATATATGTCACTGCAATTCTATGGGTAAATTACCCAATACCGGCTTTATGGAAAATCTTTTTTTATGGAATGAACTCAGTCCTAAGCCACTTGGTAAAAGTTGGATATTGTTGTACATTTTATAACGCGGGATTTTAGGCGTTTTCTAAAATGAGTAAGTAATTCAGGTCGTGTCCGTCCGTCCGTCCGCATGTTTCATCTCAGAAACTATTGGGCGGATGTCGATGAAATTTGGTATTTAGAACATAAGGGCAAATAAAATAAGAAAATTATATAAATGGTTCACGTAGCCTTACCGGGAGTGCCACTTTACTGGTGACAAAAAATGAACTTTTCTTTATGTCTTGTACCTGCAATATCAGTTATAAAATAAGTCTTGAAACAACTTTGTAGAACTTGTCAAATAGCATATGTTTTGCGCGGTACATTTTATCGAAGGAGCAGCCGATTTAAAGAAAATCAAACAGGAAAGTCGTAAAGCACTTTGAACTTGGAAAACTTTTTCCCCGTTTTTATGCGTTATTGGCACGAAGAGTACGATGTGAGTGCATATAGGCGAGGTCGTTTCCGTCCGTCCGTCCGCATGTTAAAACTCGGAAACCGCTGGACGTATTTTGATGAAATTTTATTTTGGGGAGTTTTGCTAAAATTGATCGTCCGATTCCAATTTTGGTTATAATCGGACAACAATTACGACCACTTTTCATGACCTATATATAGTTTACAATGTTCCTTTGTTACAACTCTGGAACCGCTGGACGTATTTTGATGAAATTTGGTACTGGGAACTTATGCTAAAATTTGTCGACCGATTCCAATTTTAGTTACAATCGGACAATAATAACAACAACTTTACATAAGGACTTACATGTATTTTACAGCGAACCTCGCTAGCTTCTCATTAAATGCTCATCTGAGCGAAAAATATTGAGAACATGTGAAATCCCAAAAAACGCATTAGGAAACTGTGTACTCCGACATGGAGTACACATTTCCAATCTTGTTTAATTGCCGTCAACAAAAACAATCTTCGCGACAACCGACGTAAACAATATCTACCGTAAATATCTAATTAGTTTAATTTTCTTTCGTGCGCCTGCAATATTTGGTAAATGAAGGGATATGGATAATCTACGTCGAAGAAATGAACGTAAATACGTCTCTTTTCTTTATGTAGTATACACAGCGTTTGTAAGCGAAAAGAAATGGGTAATTTACGACAAAGGAATATACGCGAACATAAAAATTGCATTACTACTATTCGAGCGAGGTAAGATTTGAATAATTGTCGATTATTTTATTGATTACTATTGTTAAGAAATAAGTCCATTAACGAAAAATTCGATATTGTCTTGGCATTACTGGTATATCAGTTCGTAAACATTGGGTCGAGTGAATAAAAAATAAGCAAATGCTTAAGATTTGTCATTGTTTAATCAAATGTTTGAATAAAAATTTACTTTTGCTATAAAGAATAACCATTTGCTTATTTTTATGATTTTTCGTATAAGAACATTTGCTTAAAACGATTATATAATAATTCTCAAGTGTCCATCTGTCTGTCACGGTTCTTTTGGATATTTAACGATGGAATTAAGAGCTGAAACTTTCACGATCGTTAAACTCCCATCAGATGGTCCCTATAAAAATCAAGCAACCCGAAAAAAGTTCCGGATTCGACTCCGGGAAACAATTAAATTTTCCCATAAGTTTACACGGGATTTTCGATTTTTCAAGGTGCAAGATTGTTTTCTTTCATTCATCAAAATGTTTTTGCTTTATTCGGCAACAAAAACTATAAAATATGTTTTGGGGTGGGATGCGATTATATAGCCTCTCCCACTCAAATGTCAACCTCACCTGCACGTGGTGCACCCTGCTTCACAGACGAGGCTCTGGCGTCCGAGTGACTCCCGGGATAAGGAGTCCCCCCTCTACCAAATGCCAACGGCCTATTTAGGGGCGGATGAGAAGGTGGAGGGGTAGGGCACCCTCTTGCCCTTGGGGTGGGAAACTGCCCCTAAAGGCGGAGGAACTATTTTGATAGTCAACGGCATAGGATGGAGAAGGCAACAGGAAACCACTCCATTAATGATCCTATTGGATATCCCGAGGGTAGCAACTATGGAAGGTTTTAGAAAGGAATTTGTTACTGATCATGGTATTCGGAACCCAAGATCCGGCAGGGGATGTAGCAGGGCTTCCCAGGTCGTTATCCAACGAAATCCCTGTCAAAACGTCAAAATAGGTACTTGGAACGTCAGAACATTACTAAAAATAGGTAAATTAGAAGAAATAAAGAAAGAAATGGAGAAAAATGAGATTGATATCTTAGGTTTATGTGAAACAAGGTGGCAAGAGAAAGGAGATTTTTACAGTGATAAATTTAGAATAATTCATAGTGGAGGTGAAAAGAGAGGAAGGAATGGAATAGCAGTCATTATTAGTAAGAAATGGGCAAACAGTGTTTGCAATACATATCACATAAATGATAGGTTGTTGATGGTAAGAATGAGCACCGTGCCAACGGATACAGTGATAATACAAGCGTATTTCCCAACAAGTAGTGCAGAAGAAGGAGAAGTAGAAAAGGTGTATGAAGAAATAGAAGAACTTATAAAGATGACAAAAGATAAAGATAATGTAATAATAATGGGAGACTTTAATGCTGTGATTGGATCTAGTCGAAATAGTAGAATGGTAGGAAAATTTGGTTTAGGTGAAACAAATGAAAGGGGAGAAAGACTAATTGAGTTTTGTGAACAGAATGAGATGATGGTATCAAACACTTTCTTTGAAGTTCCCAAAAGAAGAAGATACACATGGGAGGCGCCAGACAGAAGAAGGTTTCAAATAGATTATATTTTAGTAAAAAGAAGATATAAGAACCAGGTAAAATCGTGTTATAGTTACCCAGGTCCAGATGTAGACAGTGACCACAAGCTAGTCATGGCAAAATGCAATATTAGGTTTAAGAAAATAAAGAGAACAGTTAAAAAGAACTGGCATCTACAGGGACTGAAAGAGTTACCAACGGCTAAGAATTACCAAGAAAAAACAAATGAGTTGATGAGAAATTATGAAGGACAACTTAGTTGGGAGGAATTTAAAAAAGGGGTTATTAAAGCTACAGAGGAAGTTATTGGAAAGAGAAAATTGGAGCCTAGAAAACCTTGGATGACTGAGGAGATACTGATTTTAATTGAAGAAAGAAACAAGTTGAGGAAGAATGGAAATGATGAAACTTATAAAAAAGTTAAGAATGAGATTATTAACAAATGCAGAGAAGAAAAAGAGAGATGGACCAAAGAGATAGTGAAGGAAATTGAGGAAGATAGAAAGGGAGGAAGGCAAGACAAAGCATACTTCAAAATTAAAACTCTCCAGTACAAACCAAGAACTAAATCGGCAATAGTTAAGGATAAGGAAGGAAATATGTTATGGGAAAATGAAAAAGTATGTGCTCGGTGGAAAGAATACATAGAAGAATTATATAGTGGAAGAGATGTTGGAGATGGATGTAGATTTATTGAAAATGAAGAGGAAATAAGAAATGACGAGCTAGGCCCAACAATAACCAAAGAAGAGTTTTATAAAGCTATTAATAATCTTAATTCAGGCAAGGCAACAGGTGTTGATGGTATACCTGCAGAACTTTTGAAGAACTTAGGGGAGGAAGCAAAAGAACATTTCTTTAAAATTATAAAAGATTGTTACGAAAAAGGAAAATTACCTGATGACTTTATAAAAAGTAAAACTATAAGTTTACCAAAGAAGGGGAATGCAGTGGAGTGTAGTAACTACAGAACAATTTCACTACTTTCGCACGCCTCAAAAGTTTTAATTTATATCGTGAAAAACAGAATAAAAAGGAAAATAGAACATTATATTAGTGAAGATCAATTTGGATTTAGAAGTGGGAGAGGAACGAGAGAAGCTATATTAACCCTCAGGGTGATAATGGAAAGATGTTTAGAAATGAACAGGACATTATATTTAACGTTTATTGATTTGGAGAAGGCCTTTGATACAGTTAATTGGGAACTGTTGTTTAAGACTATGAAAAAAATAGGTATTGATTGGAGGGACAGAAGATTAATTTTTAAGCTTTATCAAAATCAAACTACAAGAATAAATATAAATGGATTAGAGAGTGAAGCAAAGATAAGGAAAGGAGTAAGACAAGGATGTCCGCTATCTCCATATTTGTTTAATATGTTCATTGAAGAAAGTATAGAAGTTATGAAGGAAAAGACAAAAGGCATAAAAATAAATGGAGTTAGAATACACTGCATTAGATTTGCAGATGACATTGTAATATTCAGCGATTCAAAAAGAGAAATGAATAAAATGCTGAAAGTATTATCGGACACGTTAAAACAGTGGGAATTAAAGATAAATATCAAGAAAACCAAATTGATGGTTATAGGCAAAAGTAATGCAGGGACAATATCAAAGATCAAAATAGACAATCAGGAAATTGAGCAGGTGAAGCAGTTTTGCTACCTAGGTAGTACAATTACTGAAGATAATAGATGCGTACAGGAAGTGAAAAGAAGAATAGCACTTGCAAAGCAAGCTTTTCAATGCAAAAGGAACCTACTGACAAGCAGTCATATGAATTTGGAAGTAAGGAAATCCTTTGCAAAAGCTTTTGTCTGGAGTACCATACTTTATGGTAGTGAAAGTTGGACATTAGGAAAGAGGGAGAGGTCCCGTCTGGAAGCGACAGAAATGTGGATATGGAGAAGATTGATAAAGACAAGTTGGACAGAGAGAAAGACAAACCTTGAAGTTTTGGAAGAAGTAAAAGAAGAAAGGAAACTGATCAGAGGAATGGAAGAAAGGAAGGCAAAATTTTTAGGCCATGTGATTAGACATAATGGATTAATTGTGAACATCTTGGAGGGGAAACTTTTAGGGAAGAAAGGAAGAGGCAGACCAAGAAAGAAATACCTAGATGACGTGGAGTCAGTGATGGGAGTTGAGAAATACGAGATGTTGAAGAGAATGGCAGAGGACAGGAGTTCATGGTTGCAGCGACAAGGCTTAGCCTTTAGATGAAGAAGAAGAATCTTATTCTTGCGATGTTTAGATGTTACACCGAAGAATTTGCCAGAAATACGCACTTCTGTTCGACATTTTATGATTTTGTAGTACTCTTTCGGGGTGTTGCCGAGGCGACGCGCATTGTTGCCTCCGATTCAATGAGCGTCAGTTAAGCCTTAAAGTAGATGAAGGAATTGCGTTATCCGCTCTTTATAATGCATCAAAATTATTGTTGTAGCAACTCATACGTAATAGATTGCAACGTAAATAATTGTAGGTCGTTATCAATAGTTATCATTCAGTAAACTGCGTGTGGACTGAGGGTGTTTTAAACGATTGATTAAAAGAAAAAATCTCCTTTATCTATTTCAATATTGGAATATTACCTTTTTCATAATTAAAATCATTATATTCTACATATTTAATGTTTATTAACGCAAATGGGCCTATGCGTCAGTTTGAAAGTCGATGGTAAGGAAAATGCGGGCTATTATTAATAAATGAAAAATAACGCATTGTGAAGTGGAAAAAATTTGTGTTGGTACAATTCATGAGTAAAAAATGAAATAAATGGTTGAATTAATTATATATTAAAACATTGCATATACTAGAAGTTAATAGCAGTCGTCCGATAATTGAGGAAACGTGATTGATTGTGAGTTCATATATAATGAAGTGTGCAGTAATAATCATTGGAAATAAGGTAAGGTAAAATTTAAAAAAATTTTCTCTTGAATATACCGTGATATAAGACTAACATTGAGTAACGGTGTGACATTGTGAGGTCTGCTTTTTAGTAGGCCCTGTAAGAAGTTAAAAGCAGTTGTTTTGGACATTTAAAAGAACATGGTTTTTGTAAGTTTCTCTACAATAATGTGCAATGATAATCATTGGAATTAAGGTACGGTAGATTTGAAAATTTTCCACTTTGAATCTACCATGATATAAGACTAACATTGAGTAACTGTGTGACATTGTGATGACAGCATTACTCGAATACAGCATTTCCCAACCTAGGAGTTCTCGAAATAAATCTGAGGGGTTCGCGAGAAAAATTTGGTAATGGCATCTTTTTCACTTTCTTGGTTCTACAATTCTTGCCAATATTTTAATTTCTTTCAAATTAGTTGCATGGTTTAATTTTCAATTTTTTCTTATGCTGCAAGAATTATATTTGAATTTTACATGGTACTGACTAGAAACTGATGACAATATCAGAGATTCTGGTTTTATTGTGAATGTTTACACAGTATGTGCTATATGAACATTACAAAATTTACTCTCCATTATATGGGGTTTGCCACCAAACTGTTGCAACTCAAGAGGTTTGCGAAGATAAAAGTCTAATCCAAGGGGTTCGCGATGAGAAATTGGTTAGCTCAATGGGTCCGCAAAGTGAAAAATTTGGGAACTGCTGCTCTAGTACATTGCTGTAAATCACAGAAAATAAAACAATGCCAATGGGTAGTCTATGTATCATTATTTTCATCTCTAAGTTAATTTTATAATGCGCAGGCTTATGATGACTTAACAAAATTTTGTGTGGGTACCACTAAAATGATATGGTAAGATTAATACAAATTAATTGTTATTCGCAGATGATACGGTAGTTTACAGAGAGATTAACAGTCCTGCTGATCAAGCATTACTTTCTAACGACCTACACGCAATTTTCGTGTGGTGTAAAGAGAGGCAGTTAGAGCTGAACTTAGTTAAGTGTTCCGTCATGAGATTCTGGAGAAACAAAGAAATTGAGGCGATGAATTACAGTATAGAAGGCGTACATCTAAAATTAGCCAAATCCGTCAAATACTTAGGTGTCATTTTCACAAGTAACCTCTCGTGGGACACACACATACGAAATATATCAGGGAAAACTAAGCAGAAACTAGGATTCGTGAAACAGATAGTAGGTAAAAGCGAAGAAAAAGTCAAAGAGACATGTTACTTTTCTTTAGTTAGACCGCTGCTAGAGTATGCATCGAGCATATGGGATCCGTACGAGAAAGGATTAATCGCCGAGTTAGAGAAAGTGCAGCGAAAAGCTGCTAGATTCGTCAAAAATTGTTATGATAGAAATAAAAGCGTTACAGGCTTGATACAGGACTTAGGATGGGAATCACTAGCTGAGCGCCGATCACGTGCTAGGTTAAAACTTCTTGAAAGATTTAGAACGAGTACTTTCTCCAGTGAAGTCGAAGAAATTATAAGAACTCCCACCTATATCGGTAGAATGGACCATCCTCGTAAAATAAGAGAGATAGCCTGTGGGATGGAGAGATACAAAGGCTCATTTTTCCCTAGAACGATAGCTGAGCAGAATAAAACTTGCGATCAAAAGTAACCTCGCGTAGGGGCATAAACCAAGGCCTAATCTTGGAGTTTTCCCCTTTGGTGTTAATACACCCCCTGCCACACACCCTTGCGGTGGCTTGCAGGGTAAACTGTAGATGTAGATGTAATTGCAAGCGTAATTCCAGTGGGCTGCTAGTGGTCTGAATAAAACTGAGCTTTTGCTTAATGCTTTAAGTATATGCTTATATTTTTTTAAGTGAGTCAAAGTGCTTGCTAAGAGATTTTGAAGTATTCTATTTTCATGATAATTAACCCTAAACATAAATTGATTTGGCAGAGTTCATGGTGACATGTAAAGCTAAAAAATACTAGAAAAGACAAGTTTCAGCCACCAATGGTTATAAAAATGTATATCCTTTCTCTGAAGAAAATGTGAAGTTTATTTAAAATATCTGGGCTAAGCTTCAGTATAAGTCAGCCATGGCGATTTTTGTTCTCCTTTTGGAAATGTTTTTATGGTGGAATATTTTGTTTTTTGTTCCTCCTCAAAGGAACATTTTGTTTTGGGAAATTATTGCATGAAGGAACATTTTGCTCATCCTCACCGGGTTGGATAAGTTGGTTGAAGTGTCTTTTGTTCCTCCTCAAAGGAACATTTTGCTCTGCCTTAAGAAAGTGGGGGTTGGGGATGGAGCTCCCATTGCAAAATAAAATGTACATTTATATGTTTCAATTTTAGTATGTTGCATATTAATACTATTTACATTTGTATCCATTGTAATATCAAGTTTTTTATTTCAATTTCCTCATACCTCAGCGAAATGCCTTTAGCAATTGCTTATACTTTTACTGTTTGATTTAAGCATTTGCTTAGTTTTTATTCACTTGACCCATTATACTAAGCCACTAATATTTATCTTTTTTGATATGATTGCATAAATCGTAGAGAATGTTTCTGCCTCACATGTATGTATGCATGCATGATGTGTGCATCTTTCTACTCTTGTTATGGGAATTATCGATTCAGTTAACATTTTTTATATCACATATAGTATAGCACTACCTGGGGGGTGGGAGATTCTTCAGGTGGAGCAATCTGGGAGGGGGGAGATTTTTCAGATGAAGCAAGCTGGAGGTGAGATTCTTCAGGTGGAGTGTTCTAACCCACAACTACTTAACACAACCAGGGGGAGGAAAATGGAATGAACCCAACTCCTACCCACTTAACCCAACCCAGTGGAGGAAAATGGATCACACCCAATCTCCAACCACTTAACCCAACCTGGGGGGAGGAAATAGAGTGAACTCAACCCCAGGGGTGCTGGTGGTGTAGTGGTTAGGATGCTGACTGCTACTCACCTGCTGCTCGAAAGGGCAGCAGGCCTGAATCATGCGAAAGTAGGATTTTTTCCAATGTTGCCTGGCTCCCTGTTTGTGTGGTTTGAGGAAACCAGTAAGCATTCCATCCTTCAGAAGGGATGTTATGCTGTTGGCCCCCTTGGTGCTCTTCATTAACAGTAGGCTAATGCTGGCACTGGGTTTTCATCCTCTCTTGTGTGTGTTCAGTGTAGAAGTGGTGTGGTGAAGTGGTTGGGGGTTGGGTAGCCATAATGAAAAGTGAAAGGAACCCAATTCCCACCCACTTAACCCAACCTGGGAGGAGGAAATAGAATGAATCCAACCCCCAATCACTAAACCCAACCTGAGGGTTGGAAATATTAGACCACATGATGAATCTTCCCCTTCCCCCAGCATTACCTGGGGGAGATACTTCAGGTGGAGCAGTCTGCAGAGGAGATTCTTCAGGTGAACTACCTGAGAGGGTTTCTTCAGGTGATCCCATTGTTTACTCTATGTTACAATTTCTAGGACAATTAATGAGGTTAATGAAGGGCAAACTGTATAATGCTATCTCTTCAAGAATAAGAACTTAAATAAAACACATTAAAGGTACCTCCAATAGCCATCACAAGGTTATGAAAAATAATTTTTCCTTATTCTTGAATTTGTTGTCAGCCCTAATTTTCTAACACTTGCTGTTTTTCATAATTTCATTTAAATTGCACAGGTAATGTATTTTTTAGCTAATAAATGTGACATAATAAAATATTTTGGAATCCAGACCACTTAAATTTATAAATACTATTGGAAATTTCCTAAATCCTTAGCATGCCATATTAATTTGTAGTCGAGCTTCACAAAAATTAAAAAAGAATGCCTTATGGTTAGGTTGTATCTGTCCATCTGCATTTTTCAACCCCAAAACTATGAGTGGATATTCATGAAATTTGGTAATGAAGATATAAGGACAAAGAAAATGAGAAAGTGATATAAATGGTTCACATAGCCTAATCGGGAGTGCCACTTTACTGGTCAAAAAGTGAACTTTTCTTTATGTCTCGTAAAATATGAATTATATCTAATGTCTTCAAGCAAATTAGTAGAACCAGTCAAATAATATGTTTTGTTCAGTACATTTTTATTGATGGAGTGGCCAATTTCAAGAAAATCAAAAGAGAATGTCATAATTCACTTTGAACCATGTTTTTAATTGTTGTAAACAAAAAAATCTTCATGGCAACTGAAGTAAACAATATCTGCTGTAATTTATTAATTATTTTAATTTTCTTTCGTGTATATGCAACATTTGGTAAATGAAGGGAAATGGATTATCTATGATGAAGAAATGAATGTAAATACGTCTATTTTCTTTAGGTATATGTACACAGCATTTGAAAGCAATGAAGGTGAACATAAATTTTATATTACTACTATTCGAGTGACATATTTTTTTAATAATTGTCCATTGTTTTACTAATTATAACTGATTTGGATATAAATCGGTGAATCAAAAATACGATATTTCCTTGGCATCACTATTTTTCAATTTGTAGACATTATACTAAGGAATAATATTTATATTTTTGACATGATTGCATAAATTGTAAAGAATGCCTCTGCCTTGCATGTATGCACACATGATGTGTGCATCTTTCCTTTCTTGTTTTATAAATAGTAGTAATTGGGGACTTATAACGAGTATGTACAGGTGACGCTCAATTTACACCATAGATGTTCTGAGAATTATGGCATAAATCAAAATTGGCATAAATTGAAAGTTGTTTTCCAGCAGTATTTGATCATGTACAATGGCGGCTACTACCATAAGGGATAGTGAGATTCATTCCTACCAAAACATTTTAAACCTCAGTAATATCTTTCTTTATTGTGATGTAAATTCAGTAATTAATTTATTCCTTTATTTAATAATATTCTTTGAATATTATCAATGCAAATAACACATTATAAATTTATCATGCAAGTGATATTATAAAACTTTTCTATACCTTGGTTGTCCCGTAAAAAAATTTGAAATAGTAATCTAGGGATTCCATGCTCACATGCATACAAGATTATGACAAAATGTCCCCACCAGTTAAAAGGCATACGAGCTGGTGCCAATCATACAAATTAGGGGGATACTGTTCCCAAACTTAAGGTCACGAATTGTTCTTATTGTGGAATCACTAAGTCCCAATGCTTTCCGGATTTCAATGTTTCTCTCCTCCCATTCAAACCTTTTAAGAACCTCTATTTTAATTTCTAAGGAAAAAGACTTTATAGATTTTTTCACATCCTTCCTTCCCATGAAAGAATCACTGCTAACTCTTTTGAAGCTTATTTTAGCACAAGGGGATATAATAAAGAATATTTAAAATTAAAATCACAGAGGTAAATGACAGCTAAATGGAAAATGTTAGCACTACGAAAGACGACAACAGCTAAACTGCCAAATGTATATGTATGCCTATGTACGTATAATTTTGCGGTGAAAGAAAATGAATGTGAGACTTCACAATGTAACAGTATGTATAGTATACATTGTATACTTTCTTGCCAAGTGATAGGATATGTGTTAGACTCCACAATGTAACATTCAAAGGTAGAGGAGGTGTAGAAATGATTAAGGTGGCATAAATAGGATGCTATTTGTATGTTCATTATATATGGCGTTAAAATGAAAGGGCATAAATTGGATTGGTGTAAATCGAGCATCGCCTGTAAATCTAAAGTGAATTCTTGTTAAATATGTTACTCCAATTTTTTCCATAATAAAAATCAAGTAAAAATGTCTTCATTACAAAATTAATAAATTGTTCTAAAAGAAATATTAAATGAGATACTTTGGTCATTAAACACACATTAAAACATTGAGAGGCAGTGCTTTTAGTTTGTAAGAAATAAAGGTTTGGTTGCCCTAAGTTCTTATTGACAATGATTGAATGGCTGCTTACTATGGTATTAACACACTAACATTATTATATAAAATTAATGTATGCAGTTAAAATATGTTTAACTTAATCAAAGTAAAACTTCTTTTATCAAAATAATGTTTTATATATAGTATTAATCCTAATATGAAGAGAATAATGAGTAAGTTATTAATGAAGAAGATAAAATTGCAAGATGGTGATTTTGAATTAAGAAAATAATTAAGCAAATTGCCACAACAAGAACAGGCAATTAAAGTAAGCAGAACTTCTAAAACATGAAAATATATATGTGAAGAAAGCTAGGAATTTTTTAGTGGGTGCATAGGGTGTGCAAAGCAGCATGGTCTGCCACAAGGGGAGTAGCCCTCTGAGGGAGGTAGGGTTTATGTGGGACATTATGTACTTCATAACCTGAAGCTACTATCCTGCTTTCTATGTTGGGCTCTCCAGCATACTCAAAAATTAGGATGAACAACCAGCCTATCAGGGCAAATTACAAACCTCTTCTCATAGCCAAATTAGGACCATTCATGGCCTTCCCAATGATGCCTCCTCCTTGCTAATTGTCACTCATTATGGACAGTAGACAATTGTAGTTTTTCATTCCTGCTAATCAGCATTTCTATTTCCACAAAATTTCAAATGTGATAATATTATCAGTCCATTAACCCTTTTGCTGCTATCGATGCATATATGCGGGCGGGCAGAGCGGTGCCTTGACTGCTAACCACGCATATATGCGTTTCAAGCTTTTCCGTTCACTGCTCAAAAAAGATGAAAATATTTTTTTGAGATGGTTAATAATCAATATGAATGTAAATGATTGACAAAATAACTTTTAAAATATAAAGAGACTAAAAAACAAACAAAAGAACATAGACGCGGAGCTCCTAGAGAAAGTATTCAGCACAGGCGTGCTTCAAGATCACTGAACTCGGCGCACACAGCTGACGCAGAAGCTAAAAGTCCATAGCAGCGAAAGGGTTAAGACTTACTTTTCAAAGGGTTAATTATGTATACAATAATCTCTCAATTTACAGAAGGGTTATGTTACATAAAGTCTTTCCATGTATCAAAACTCTGTAAATCAATTAATAATTTTCTATTACAAACTCATTTTATGTAAGTGAACCCATTTCTATGGAGCAAAATCTACCTGAAGATATAAACTTACTGATGCTATGCACTCAATTCTTGGCATGTCTATTATTTCCACCTAACTCAATGACTGATCTGGAGCCTACCAAATGCAAGTCCCTGCATGTGGTAAATGCAATCAGAAGCATCTCATCTCATACTCCACAATTTTTATCCACGTGTAAACATTCTTGAATGGAACACAATCTCTACCACTGAAAAATGATAAATATATCTCAAATGAACTTACATAGGCAAAACAAATAGAAATAAACAAAACTCATGGTTAGGATGACATCAAAAGCCTTAGTTGATGGTTGAAGGAATCATGTTGATGGTAAATTTATAAACTCCATGGATTAAATTTAAATGGAGTGGGGGAAAAAAGGATGCCACCTTTCCCAGGAAGTTGACTACAGTGATCCCCCACAATATGGAAAGTTGGCCATAACATGAAATTCCATAATTTGAATCCCTTTCTTCCATAATATGTTATTCTGTCAGAGATGCATTCCTAAGAAAGAAAGGATGGTATCCATATAGGCCTTTCTGGTGCCAGAATTGGTAGAAAAAATAAAATATAATTTTTGCTGGTTTAATTATTCTGCATGATAGTTTAATATTGTATCTGTTAAGATATGTAAGAATTTCAACTAATTTAGATTGTTTTGAAATGGTTTCATAGCTCCAAACTACTCGGCTAGCATTTTTTACAAAATAATAGACAATTTTTGAAATTTTCTTAGTAATTATATATCGAATGCATTGAGGCACCACTTTCTCTGTTGGATATGTTGTGTGATTAGACAAGATAAGCAATGTCAAATGAAGAAAGTGGTGTCTCAATGTGCTCATAGTTAAAAGTTAATTTTTTGTACTTACGTGAGAGCAAAGCAGACTGACTAGTTTAGTTAGGTGTAGTTTTAAAATAGACAAACCAAAAAGTACACAAAAATGTGAAATAAGAATAGTATCATTCATAACAACATAAATACTGTAAATAATTACAAAAAATACTATGACAATATGATATAACAATGCTGAAAATATAATTAGCAATAGTATGTAAAGTGAATTAGTTACATTGTTAAAAATATAATTTAATTTTGTGAATTACAATTCTATAAATAGCAACCTATTACAGATCCTAACAATGGAAAGGCCAAGATATTTGATTCAACTATCATTGGCTCTCCTCGCTTTGCTCAGCACGAAGTGCAGTAATATCAGATACCATATCAGTATGTCGATGATGTCCAGACGAGTGCTTTAGCATAGCAACATTTTCCTTTTGAAAGTTGAACTGAGTAGTAAAGTAATGTCTGTTGCTGATAATAGGTCAAAAAACACATTTTGACAGTGTTGCAGAAAACATGTTAAAGCCTCTGAATTACGATCACTAAATGACTTAAGGACTTGTATCCTGTTGTAGAAGTTGGTGCTAAAGTGTGCTCAAGATGTCATACAGAGGCATATAAAAAGGTGAAAACTTCGAAAGTGACTGACCAAGAAACTAATGAGACTGAGGATACAGCACTTACATCCATTCCAAGACCAAGTCCCAAACATGTAAAACTGACAATTCCACGAAGTGTATAAACTCATTCAAGGTGTATTGTGTGTAAGTCCAGGATAACTCTCGTTGTGCTTCCATCAGAAACAAGGTATCAGGTGTACATAGATAAAGGAGTTATGATTCCTGCCAGAGCGCAATGTTGTCCACGGCATTTAAATGGAAAAGTGTTGAAGGAGAGTGCAGTGGGTAATATCCAGATCTGTTCAGACAATGTACTGTTCAATCAATCCACTGTTAAAGAACTTCTTGAGGGACATTGCTCATAAAAAGAGATTGGACTTTGACACTCCAGGTGTTCTCAGTAATATAGACTATTATTGGTTAACCTGCATTCATGGCAAGGACTTGAACATGCTTGAAGAATGCATGCATTCAAAAGTAAGGAGCTTGAAAGTAGGATCTCCTTGGACATGCTGGGCTGTTTTCCTTGTGAAGCTTTGAACTGGTCTATCTCATTGTGTTATGTCTACACTATTTGTTATTGAAAAGAGAACAATTGGGAAATGTATCCATGCTGCCTGACAAGCTCTCATTACGGAATTTGTTCCAAAACATCTGGGATTATGTCACATGACACACACATGAAGAGCTTGCCAAAAGCCATACTCGTTCTTTTGCAAGAAAGGTTTTCTCAGCAAGTGAGGCTGCAGCAATCATTGTAGCAGATGGAACATATGTTTATATTGAGAAAAGTTCATATTACAAGTTTCAAATGCAAAGGCATTCTCTTCGCCAAGGCAGAACTTTAGTGAAACCCATGATTCTAGTCATCACAACAGGATGCATTCATGATGTATTCATGCCCTATCATGTTGATGGAAAGAATACTGATGCAAACATACTCTCAAGTTTAATGTCAGATGTTAAATCCCTTTATGATAGGTTTAAACCACAAGATGTTGTAGTTGATCATGGTTTTCGAGATTGTGTGGAACTGCTTGAAGATTTCGGATTAATCACTAAGATTCCACATTTCTTATGAAAAGGAATGCAACACACCTGTAAGGAATCCAATGAGTCAAGATAGGTCACTTCAATATGCTGGGTTATAGAGGCAATCAATGCAATGCATTGCAATGGTCTGATTAAGAAATGGAAGATGCTCAACAATGTTGTTCCTAATTCTCAAATTCCGTAAATTGGCAACTATGTGCATATTGTGTGTGCACTTTGTAATACATTTCGCCCTCCATATGTAAAGAACACTGAATACAATAATATAGTGGCCAAAAGAATGTTACATCTAGCTTCACAGTCTAATCTGTTACAGGAAAAAGTTGAAAGAGATGGATGGGCACAAAAAAAGGTTGTGCGGCAGAAAATTACTTCTGATTGCATATCGAACTTTCCTGGATTAAGTCTTGAAGAATTACGTATGTTGACTATAGGAGTGTATCAAATCAAACAAGCTAAGTCTAATGTGCATGAGCATTTAGATCAAGATGGATTGAACAACATCTTGTTCACAAAGAATCCGACAACATTATTCGGATGTAATGGCAGTCACATCACATGTCAAGCAAGATGTATAATTAGTGGATAGAGTACACTCGCAGTCATGTACCATTAATTACGTGACACACTCAACGCAAGTCCGGCGCTAGAGTTGTAGGTATTGTGCACCAGAGGCGCGCCTACCCGGGGTGCAGTGGGTGCAACGCACCCGGGCGTCGACTTGGCGGGGCGCCTTCCCATTAAGGTATTTTTATCTATATATTGCTGCAATTGGAGTTGTGCATTCTGTTTGGGAATGTTTCCTCCTTGGTCAGAGTGAAAAGGGAAAGTGGGAGATACTAAAATGACACGAAATTTTCCACGCAAAATTTTTCCGATCCCTTGCGATACGCGGTCGCGTGACTTAAGGACGCTAGAACACGTATCAGTGGTGACCGAAAATGGGTTCACCGTAGGAGTTGCCAGGAGGTGGGGGCGCTACTCTGTTAATTGCTATCCCGACCTTAGCGGAGAGCTCCAGCTAAGGCGGCGATCCTTTTGCAAAGTACCATCACGGCCGGCCCGAGGTAGGGGCGAGAAGGGCGGCTGCTCGGGGCGCCAATGTATTGTGGGCACAAAATCAATTTTCTATGTATATATTACTTGCAAGTGAATACAATTTGGAAACAATCTTACATCAAATCTACATGGAATTCCTATTTCCTTTCATGACCAATTATTTTACAGAGCAATGGATAAATGAGCAAGTTCTTCTAAAAATATCTATACAAAAATTTACGGACGGGAGCGCTGGAGCACTTTCTCGCCCGGGGCGTCAAAATACCTTGCTCCGCCTCTGAGTACCATCGACCCTTACCATAAATCCTTTTCCTGGAAGAATGTCAGATGTCTACAATTTTTTTATTCTCTTCCTTACCAATCTTGAAAATCCCAAATCTGTTTTAAATTGATTTGGAATCGCTTTGCCGAAAACTAGCTTTTCTTACTCCTTCACGATCCTCCCCCTACGTTAATGTTCATATTTATTTCGAGTTAGTACAAAGTTCTTAAATCTCTTGAGCTTTCGTTGGAGAATGATCGCTTTTCCTCAACGGTGTGTGAACAGAAGAGTGTGACACTTGAAGATAAGAAGATAGTACCTATACTTCGTTCAGCGAAAAAAAAATCTTTTTGGAGCTGAGGTGATCATCGTTCATGCAGAGGAAAACTGCACATACGTAGTGTTTATTTTCTTTATTTAATCGAGGAGGTATTTCATATAACGTGTTTCAGTTTCTACTCGAAAATTCTGTTATTGCTTTCCGCTCATAAGCCCTCAGTTGTTTTGAGTTTTTGATAAAAATGTAGGTAAGTAGTTATAAAAGATAGCTTGAATAGGCAGCTAAATCTGTCATAATTATAACATCATAACAATTTTAACTATAAACCCTATTGAATGATCACTCATTTTTGAAGAGTGAGTTTACAGTAATGTACTCCTGTATTCGGTCCTTGTATCGAGTCCACATAAATTTATCCATTTATATACACAAGATAACTTTTGAATACGAAAGAAGGATTCCTTTATTTAGAAGAACGAGGATCGGCGGAATAGCGGGAGGATCATTTTGTCGTGAGCCTGGCGCCAGTGTTTTTGTATTTGCACGACTCTTTATTTGTTAATTATGTCCTTATAGAAGATTATGTAGACTAGTTTTACTAGTGTAAATTATAATTATTAACAACTTTCCAAATAAGTGTGTGTGTATATTGGGTTACGTTTGGTTTCGCACTTATTTGCACATCATATAGATCCGCGATGGTTTGCTAATACTCAGAAAGTTATAAAAGTTCGAGAAGAAGGTCGAAAATGTCTTTAAGGGTGGATTGCTAAATAAGATTTGATATATGCTCTTGTATCTGTTATTAAAAGGTGGGGAATGAGTCAAGTGGTTTGGTAGGAGCGCGAGTTTGAGGATTGTTCTAAACAGTTTTTAAAAATACTTTAATAAAATTAAACGCGATGGATGTTTAAGTTCTATTCAATAACTTGAAAATTAATCAAGATCTTTTATGGCAATAAACCAAATAATGTACAATTGCCATGAGTGGGTATATTTGAAATACGATCGAAAAATCAATAAAATCTGGTAAATGGAATTTTTCAGATATAATGCAAATTATTAGTTCTATTTTTTATCTTCTTAACCATCTTAGTCTTACAATTTTTTGTTTTATAGTTACGTGTATATTAATTTATTTATATATTTATCTATACTGTTTCCTATTAAGGTAATCATTTTATTTTATTATTAAACTATAGTTTTAGTAATGTCAAACACCGAAACGCAAAATTAATATAACATGATATTGCTTGAATTTTGCCATATTTTGTATTTCGGTGATCGTATGTAGATGTATCGAATTAAAATTCCATAACAATTTCTCCAAATAATAATCGAATTATTAACATCTACTTCTTCATTGGATTTTTAAATATCTTATAATTAAAATACGAAGCCGGGACTTGGACGTAGGAATGCATGAATAATTGAAGTTTTGTTTTCTTATAGTCAAAATAAACACTGCATCTAATTAGGCTTGTAAATTGACAAAATAACCCAAAAATATTGAAATTTTTGATTGTTCATTAAGGTAACGGGACAGAGTATTGACTTTTAACCAAATGTGCGGCGAGTTTTATAGTTTCGTTCAAGCAGATATTATATTATATGTTTATCTTTATATTTATACATCGAATTATTTCAATCAGTTCGTTCTGGGATAGGTCGACAGAAATCCATCAGCTTGTCTGCATTCTCTATCGATGAAAAAAGTCGTCTTTGTTCATACCGCAAAATTCGCTAGCCACAGAAATATCTTGCACCCGGGCGCCAGACACCCTAGGCGCGGCCCTGTTTTTGCCTTGCTCCGCTCATTTATTTTTAAAAATTCATTTAATCATATTATATGGTTAAAAAATTTACACTTGGCAACTCAGTCTAACACCGTAAACGTTAGAATGTGTTGCGGAAACGGCTACCTGATTTTACTGAGGTATTTTACTTTTATTTTAGGAATTATTAGTAATTTTGTGGATATTTATTTTTCTTTTTCTAATGGAGGTTGAAAGATTAAATAAGGTTATATGAGAAATTTTTAAAGCTACATTCATAGTAATAAGTTACTTAAAAATTAGAAGGCAAGGCCTCAGATCGAGGTTATGGGTAAGGCTACGCTTAGAAATGTTCAGAACAAGAGATGATTTCACTGTTTCAAAAACATAACTCATGTAATTTGCAACCCCCTAATTTATGGCTGAAAAAATAGGTCTCAAAAAGTTTCAAATTACGCGAGTATATACGGTAGTTCTGTGTGTGCGAAGGGAAACTGCCTATGGCGACGGAGAGCCTGGGCGGCCGGCATCTCCCATAGATCTTAAATGCAACAATGTTTTCAAGATCTATGGCATCTCCCACAAGGCGCTTGCATTACACTCAGTCAACTGTTGCCTATCGGGAATATTACCGCCGTTCACTGCTTGCGAGGCTGGAACTTTTTGCGCTTACTGTTTTCCGTGTGAGGGAAAGCAGAGGGTCTAAATAATTTCCTTAATTTCTATGATTAGAATGATTTTTTTCCCAATGACTTATTTACTGTACTGAACTGTGTGGGTAGTTAGGCAAATTCAGACTTACGTAAAACTCGGGTTACGTGAAGGTTTGCGGATCGGAACCCTTACGTAAGTTGGGGAAGTACGGGAGTAGGGGAAGTAGGTAGCGGGCGCTTACGCTCGTTTGCTGTTTGCGCGCGTTTATGCTGGTTCCAACGCGTTCTAACGGTTACCACGGATTTGAATCAGCCTCTGTTGTGTTGTGTTGTTGGGAAGTGTTGCAAATTTCGTTATGGTTTGGCCACCGTGTTGCATCCCCAGTTGTAGGGAAAAGGACGTTACTCGAGTTAGTATTTTGACATCATTATTTATTCAAGGGATGCAATGGAATGTAGCTCGTAAAGCATTCAATGGGTTACCTTTAACCCCTCAACGCCGTCAGGCGTACTATTACGTCATGCAAAAACTGTCTAAACGGCCGTCATCGGCCGTCAGGCGTACTATTACGTCATGCGACAGCCCTAATTTATTTTATCTTTTGACGCTAGAGACTTCTTTAAATCTAAATAACCTATATATATTTTGAAAGAGGAAGCTCTGTACTTCCTATCTATGTTTGTCCTGTATTTTTTTCTCTATTATAAAATATATAATCAACGTTGAATTTTGCGATAGAATTTTCAATTTGCTATGATATGATGGTATTTATCCGTATAAAAGTCGCTTTTCAATGCAGCAAGGAACCTTTCCTTGGTGTTTGAAATGCAATGTAGGAACTGTGTATCATTTCAAAGGAGAGCACGTTTTTTCTCCTCTTTTTTCCTGCTGGAGATATTTGGTTTATGTCATGCGACAAAGGTCTTCGTCGGCATGTAAAGAAAGAAAGGAAAACATCTTATGTCTGTATATGCACAGCTTATTACAAATGTTGACAATGCAATTGATGAAGAATGGAATTAGTTTGAGTAAAAACATTTCTGTAAACATTCCCTCCCATTACAGCGCGATCCTTCGTTCATCCCTTCATAGTAAAGCGTCAACGTCAAAACAGCTGATTTCAAAATCCAAGGCCGACATTCTTCCGATAATTTAGTGCCACGCCTCAAAGAGAGGCATTTTGTGAGACGGATAATATCTGTCATATAATTTTAAAGACCTTTAGAATTTTATTTTAAAATTGCGGGGAACTGAGTATATCTATTTGTAAGTATTTGTTTACATATAATATACGTTTAGTTTTGTGATAGAATTTTAGTTTTTACCACGGACCTACGGATTTTCGGTTTCTCAAGTTGACCCATAAATACCTGAGGAAAGGGAACCCACCAAATTGGGTTCCTTTTCTTTGACATTTGAAAGAAGACGAGGTCTGTTTTCCTCTTCATATAAGTGCTTCGCTGTTGTGCTAGCAAGGCCAAGGCAGCGATGAAGCGAGTAGGCAAGAAGAGGACACGCCAGCAAAAATCACGAAATGCTCTTCCATATATTTACACAATTGATTACTAAAAGTGTTTACTAAGCTGCTGAATCCAATTACGCACGTGTAAATTTTCTGAAAATATTTGGGAAGGACCTATAAGCTAAAGTTTTCCGTGTTTTATACAACGTCATATCTCCCTTTCCAATGAACGAAATGCAACCATTTCTTCTATGTTACTTCTGTAATGACTAAGAATTTTGACTGTACAACTAAAACGTTTATATTATAAATAAATCATCTTTTAATAAATCCATACTACATTTACTTAAAAATTTCTAGTCAAGACATGAAAAAGTTGAGATTCGTGAAATTTTATACCTAATTGGTTTAGATGGGTAGACTTGCAGAATGAAATAGTTACTAATTTAAGCTATTTTTTTATTAAGATTGCACATCAATATCTTCTATAGATTTTCCGGTGCTGAATGATATAGATAAGGCGCGAATGCACGCCGGAAAATTAGCGATTGGTGTACATTCTCTTCTACTCCAACAATCTTTGTATGTAAAATATTATACGCAAAATAGATATTTACAAATTTCATGTTTTTCATAAATCCACAAAAAAATTTCAGAAAAATTAAGAGAAAACTTCTCAAGTTATGATTATTTTAATATTTTCGAACGTTTTTGTAACGCAATCGTGAAAATTTAAAAACCTCATCCGGCCGTACGGGTGGGATTTAATAAATCTCCTCCGGGCTTGAGGAGATAACCATCATAGTAAGAATATGATGTAACAACGATTCTCGTTGTGCCATCAAAATTGTATAGAGGTACATTAATTTTTTAAAAGGTTAATATATCTATTCCCTTGTTGCCTACGGAAAAGTACATGCATGAAATCTTTGTGTTTGGATGTTAGAACGAGCATTCACATTTCGAACGGTGGCGTTATTACAGTTATCATTAATAAAACTCAAAATTAATGTTTCTCATCGGAGAAACAGAAAAGTGTGAGGGCATTTGAACCCATTATGATATTTATTAATATTTAGAAAAGCCTGAGTATGAAATACGCAAGATCGGCAAGAGAATGTATATTTTTAAATGATGAATCCAGGTTCCCTCATCCCACTTCCGACTCAAATCGGCGATTCGATGTTTGGATGAAGCTGATTGGGGATCCTAAGCTACTAAGCATGGACCGAATGAATGTGTACAAAAACAGAAGAGTTTGCCTGAAGCATTTCTCGCTGGAGAATTTTATTGAAGGCACCATGAAACTTCGGAAGGATTCCATTCCGAATTAACTCCTCCCAGGTAAATAATTTTAGTGATGTTTTCCATACACGCTGTTAATCTAGCGACTACTGTGTTTTTGTCTTTCTATACCTACATCATCTCTATGCATGCTATGCGTAATGTTTGTTGTTAGTTGACTCAATGGTTAACTTGTATTATCTTCCCACAGCAGCTGAGCAAGGTGCAGTGGGCCCACAACCTGGCCCCGCAGAGGCTGAGTCATTGTCTCCTGGCCACCTGATAGGTGTCTTGTGTTTTAAAAAAATATTGTATAACATTAATAATATTGCTTCTGATCATTTTCCTGTTATGCATCGGGAATTATTTAATAGTGTTTGTTGTTAGTCGACTCAATGATTAACTTGTATTTTCTTCCTGCAGCAGCTGAGTAAGGTGAAGTTGGCCCACAACCTGGCCCCTTGGGGTTTCAGACCCCATGCAGGCCTAGTAGTGCCATGAGGGAGAACCTTATGAGGTATATTTATTTATATAAAATACCATACAGTAAAACCTCTATATTACATAGCATGGATAGGATTAACTCGGTTTATTTCGATCGTTACTTATTAGTGAAATTTCCATGGTTCTCATTAAAGGGGTCCAAGTAAGGAAGGTGTCTTGCGTCAACTTGGAGTCAGGAAGTCTGTTGAATTGGCACCCAAAGCTAAGTCTTTGTATAAAGCTAATAAGTAATTGAGGAGGAGTGCTTTTCCATATTTAATTTTTGTTGTGGTGATTACTGTAAATATTTCCTTAACCTTTTGTACATAAAATCAATGTTGGTCATAAAACTCTTGATTTATTTTTTTATCTGAGTAAAGCATGTATTATAGCATATTATGATTAATTATTCCTGTAGTTAAGGATTGCATGTTAATCAACAACAATTATCAATGTTTCATCAAGGGCCTAAAGCCATGTGCATAAGATTGTACAATCAACTTCCTAATCATATTGAGAATGTAAATGTACCTAAGTTTAAAAGCTCTGTATATAACTTATTGTATTATATTATAATGTAAAGGACTTCCTGGATTTTTTTATGTATATATTATGATATAACTGTAATCTATTACTTCTTGCTTAAAATATTTTTGAATGTACTTTTATTACATCAATAATGTTTAAAATTTATTATTTTTGCTCATGATGTGCTCCTAAAGAAGCTCTTTTGTGATATCCATTCATGTTTATACTATGCCAACCTTGTCCTATACTTGTTTCTACAGATCAATGGACCAATAATATTATTGTTATATTTTGTAAATTGATTTGCCGTCATTTTTCTCAATAAACGTGTAAAGAAATCTCTGTTCTTTTCTTTTAAAAGTGTGTACCAATTCCCACACAAACATTTGATGGGTAAATTGTTTTTAGAACCGTAAAAAATTGATGGAGGATCATTGCGCCAATTTTATGGAATAATTCAACTATTTGATTTACGGTAAATCGGCTGCCCCTACGAAAAGCGGGCAGCGGGTGGGGGAGCAGAGGAGAGGAGGGGGGAGAAGCGTCTGCTTACGTAGCTCGTTGCCTGGCAACGTCTTCGACCAATGGGAGGGCCGTAACAAAATGCACTGAAGCGACGGAGGGGTTCTAGGGGTAAGGTTTAGGCTCCTTGTTTTCTAACATTGAGTGTCGTGACCCTGGTCTGTGTATGGTGAAAGTAAAGTCAACCCTCCGTCGGTTTATCGCGTTCTTCAGTTCTACCGTAATTCTATAAGCGTGTTATTAATATGATTATAAAAAGTGTTTGTGGTATTATTAACCCAAAGTGGATCAAGTATTATAATCTTAAAATTGCAAATATTAGTGATTGTTTTCAGATTAACCATTACTGTGACAGTTTTTCACTGGCTATTTGTATTTTGTTTTGTATCACATATATTCCTATTGTAAAATAATATTTTATGAATTTCCAACACTACAAGCATAATTGTTATACGATTTTCATTCAAAGCACTAATAAATTGTATTCGTTTTATTCCTGCACAGAAGAGGAAAAAATGTTATTACTACTTCTGGTAATACCAATCTGTTTATTCATAGGAAAAACACAGGAATCTAGGTGGGCCCAGAACCATTCTTTTACCCCAAGAAGTAATCAAGTCATATTTACTTTTGAAAAAACTTGAGAGGCAAAAATTTAATGGATTATTTTATGGTAAGATGTTATTAATCCGTAATAATACAGTAATATGCTGTGCTAGTACACAAAATAACTTATCAGAAAGGATGGTGATCAGTGTGTGAGGTGATAATGTGTGGCTAGTTGAAAATGGTATCTTCAGGCAAAATATATACTTTTTTACTTGCTCCATTCCTAGTACAGGGGAAGGCATGAAAGAAATTGATTTGAAGATTTCAACGGAAATACACGTTTTGATTTCCACTGAATACATGTTGACCATTTTTTTCTTTCTCCATATGTAGTATAGGGGAAAGTATTGTTTTAATGAAAAAAATCGATTTTGAGATTTCTACGGAAATACACGTTTTGAGGTCCCCTGATCATGTTTTGACCATTTTCTCAATGGTGTCTGTGTGTGTGACTGTCAGTGTGTGTCTATGTGTCTGCATGACTCTGTCATGTGTCCCTGTGTGTCTATCTCTGTGTCCCTGTCAGAAATTTAATTTTCTACAACCTTCGTTTGAAACATTTTCCCATGATTAAGAGATATTTTAAAAACTAATTTTTTAGCTTCCACCACCTACCAGCGACTATTGTTAACAATTGATGCTTAGTTACATCTTAGTAATGCTCCTTTTTATTTTCTTAATTATTGGAGAATCCTGGCTATATCCAATATCAGAAGGTTACGGTATGAGTCTATTTCTGTTCTTTGTAAAGTCCTAAATTTTTCTCGCAGTTCCTTCAACTTTTCATTACCATTTAACCTATTTGGAATTTTTAGAAATATTACACGTATGGAGAAAGTCATGTGGTGGTTACATCAGATTTTTTCAAATTGTATTTGCTTTAATACTTGACCAATGAATGAAATTATTGAAATAAAACGTGTAGGAAATTTAAATTTCTACAACCAGAGAATACATTTTTAAGAAATATTTAAAAAATTATATTTTTTAGCTGCTACTACCACTCTACCTGGAGGCAACTTTTGTAAACACTTGACAGTCTTATTGTTTGGAACGTTTCTTTTTATGCTTAATTGTTGTAGCTTCATAGCTATGTCCAATATCAGATGGCTATGGTATGAATTTGTCATTTCTTTTTAAGGTCTTTGAATTTTTCTCGTAGTTCCTTAAAATATTTATTATCATTTAACATATTTGGAACTTTTAAAAATATTACAGCTATGGAGAAAGTCGTGTGGTGACCACATCAGATTTTTATAAAATAAATTCAATAAACTCATACATTACTTTGTGGAAAGCCATTATTATTCAAAGAAATAACTACACACAATTTCTACACAATTTTTTTTCAATCAAACTGGTGTTGAGGTCCTTACCATAATAGTGGAAGTGCCCATTGTTTTTCCTTAGTGGAATCCTCACCATCTCACCACCATAAGCTCAAGGTTTATGATGAACCACTCATTACAGCATATACTGTATTTTTATTTTTCACAAGAAATGCCTAATTTTAAGATAAGAATTTCCATTATACTGAATTTACATTCTGTATCACAAATTTTGTGGCTATGATTTATAAATTCTGCTGTGGCATAGTTCTGTTATGCTAGCATCTCTATAGCAGTACTTACTACTACTACTTACTACTTACTACCAACTCATTTAACAATTCCTCTTTGGTTAGAAGGTTTTGTTAGGGAAAGTTAATATTAAAGAGTTTCTTGAGATGCAAGGGTAACTGAGATGGTGCATGCATCCATTTAAAGTGGAAGGAGGATAATTTTCCCCCTCCCCCTTGGATCCACCACTGGCAGGCCTCATTCTTACAAAGTTTGGGTTTTATGGACAGTGTTTGCTGAACCAACTTATTTATGGTGAGCTGTCTGAGTCATATGCATACACATTAAAAGACGTGGTTGGTGACACCATAATCATCACACGTCCTAATTTTACTATAAATTTTAGTGCAACATGTACAGGGTGTTTCTGAAATATGTGGCAATATTTCAGAGGCATAATCTATGAACAAAAACAAAGAAAAAAGCTACATAAACATGGACCATTGGATGCTTGGTTTTTGAGTTATGACAAAATTAATTATCATACTCAGGAGGGAAAGGCACTTAAAGACAGTGTGTTGTATGGCTCATTTGATAAGTTGAAAGGAACAAGGAGATGAGAAAAAAGAATGCTTAAAGTCATCCATGAAAGTGTTCATTTACTACAGTACAAGTACTACAGTTTATTCCAAGATTACTGCAGTATAGTACAGTTGCAAACAATTGTTCAAAATGCCAGCCTTGTACCTCTGCATAGACTGCTGCCTATCTCATCAGAGATCGTTGCAGGCACTCAGAAACTCCATCTCTTCTATGAACAACTTCACATGCGGCTACTACCCTCCCTTGTAGTCCCATTACGTCATTCATTCTTTAGGTGCCCCCAGATGTAAAAATCCATCATTGTGGATACCTGTCATTCAAAAATTTTTGCATTGCATGACTAAAACGAGGTGGTGCACCATTGTGCATGAACCACATTCACACTCTTGTCTGTAGTGAGACATCATCCATTTATTCCGGCAAGTTGTTTCATAAAAATTCCAGATACACTACTTCTGTCAGCCTGTGATGGATGAATTAAGGCTTAATCAGTCGATCCCCTAGAATGCCCACCCATATATTTATTGAGAACCGCTGCTAATGTCAGAAGTACAGAATTTCATGTGAATTGACATCAGTCAACGAATGCTGACTGTCAGAGGCGCGTTATACCTTCATGGGGCCCAAGGCAAAATGAAATTTGGGGGCCCCATCTAAAGAAAAACTAATAAAGAACATTTTCAATTTCATTTTATTGTAACAACAAGGCCAGTGGCGCATTATCATATAGGTAAAAAGAGATACAAGGCAGTCTTTATTTTTTCAATTAGCTAACTTAACTATTTAAGGAAGAACTAAATATAAAATTTCATAAAAATCGATAAAACCATTTTTGAAAAAAAACGTAATTTTCAAATTAATCTTCAAGTTCATTGACCTTGGCTGGTAGAAAGTTCAGTTTCTGATAAAAATCACTTAAAAATATTAGTAAAAACAGCAATGAGTTTTCGAAATAGTGATTTTGGGGCCCCATCTGAATGGGGGCCCTAGACAGATGTCTTTTTTGCCTATATGATAATGTGCCTCTGCTGATTGTGGTAGTTGACGATGCTGTCACGAGTAAATCCTGGGTCTAGTGAAGGGAGGTGTGTAATGCAGGAGGTCTCTGTAGGTGCCTTTCCTTCCAGAGTTGGAGAATTAATTTTGTTATAACTTAAATACTAAGCATCCAAGGACCCATGTTTATATAGCTTTTTTCTTTGTTTTTCTTCATAGATTATGTCCCTGAAATATTGTCACATATTTCAGAAACACCCTGTATATACATAGGCTATTGTCTTAATGATAGTAATTATTATATATGATGCAGAGCTACCTGCGCCACGAAACTTGAAATGAAAAAACTTGGACTTGAGCAGATTACCAAAGAATTTGGAAATAGGATAGGTGCCTCATTATTGAAGAAAATGAAAAGTATTTTGCAAGAACTCTCGCAATTTATTATTTTATATATAGCCCATATTTATGCGAATATAAAATGACTCGAATATATGATGATCCCCCAAAATTATTTGTAGAAGGAAAAAAGCAATTACCTGAATATAAGATGACAAGCCAATTGCAGAATTTTCAGTTACATACAGAAGAACAATTTTAAAAAATATATTAATTAAGCTATTACACATAACACACGTACCACAAGGATAGATGTGACAAAAATAAAGAAAGCATTTTAACCTAAGAAATCCATCCTGCATCAGATCAGGCCACTCATCCCTTTCCTATTCACTATCACTTTCGTAATAACTCCGGTCCCGTAGAATGCAATATTCTGATCCATCTATGCTATTTAAAATCACTGACTGTAAACTGTTGGCCACGTGAATATAAGATGACACTTGATTATTCTGATACAAAAATACCCCATGTTATATTTGGTTTAAAATGTTATCTATTACATACAGATGCTTCTTACTTAAGATATAACATCAGGAGGATGTTTAGGCACTTACAGTTGAGCTGGAGACTTAAAATTTGGTACAATTATAGGATTTTACTCCTAACTAACCAGAAAAATTTTAAATTCCCAAATTTTTAATTTTTAGGGGTTGTTTCTACCCAATTTGTACATTAAATTTTAATAATTTTTATATAAAAAACTATAAGTCATAGGTATGAAATTTTGAAAAAAAATTGTAGAAAATTCTATCTTCTGTATGGACAAATTTTTATATTTATACCTTACAAATCAAATAAGGGCAACAGAATGCAATTCCCAATAGCTATATGTATTTTATATGATTATTATGTTTTAACAATTTTTATCTCAAAAACTATAAATTGTAGGTATATGCTTCCATGGATGTTATTGTAGCAAATTTTGTCCTGTACCTGAATAAAATTTTAAAACTATATCTCACAGATCATATAAAAACAATTTAGCCTTTTAATGTTGTGTCATAGCATTATATCCTGCCTTCTGCCCCTTTCAGAACTTCCATAGGTATGTGTGCCTCTCCCCCTCCACCCTCCCCTTCATCCCTTCCCCTCTCTTCCTCCCAATCTCCATGATGATTTTTCATGTTGGCATAGTTCAGTGCAAAATTTGACATCCCAGCAATCATTGTGTGAGGGTTTACGTCAGCCAGTAACCTCCAAACTGAGTCTAAGGACTAACATACATTCAGGCCCAGCACTCCAATTGACAAAGAAATGTAGTTATATAGCTTGCCAGACATAGATCTGGCCACGAAATTCTCCCAAGATAGTAAGAGAAAGTTGAAGATTAACCAAGACCGCTATATTTCATTGCTAGTACAGCACAGTTTCATACACAAGTTTCATAAAGGAAATGCCTTATCACCATGCCATGGTTCATAATTTTACTATACAAAATACCACTAACTTTTCTCCAGACTGTACATGTGCAGATCTTTATGCTTGGTAATATCCTAGCAGACAGCTACGACCCTACTTAAAGGCAATGTACAGTCAATTTTTTTACACAATTTTTAAAAATTCGGAATCTTGATGACTTTATCCTTGCAGAAGAACTGAAAGCTTAGAAACCTATCATTCCAGCACTGCTTTAACAAGCCCCAGTTAAGATTTTGCAATTTCTTATTACAAAGAAGTGATATACAGACATTCCTATTATGTACATTGCTCTTAGAATTCTTCTGGCAGTTCCTGTCAATGTTGCATTGGGGAAAGTAGTTCTTCGACGCTAAAACTTATAAAAATCTACACGCGATCAACGATGCTTTAAGAATGGGTCAGCAACTTGGCATTTTTGTCAATTGCTAATGAATTGAACTATAGCAACCTTATAGCAGATTTTTCATATAGTAAAGCTCACAAGATTTCTTAATTACATTAACTTAGAATGTCGACTATATAGGATCAAACTTTCAAGGACAGAATTTTATACTAGCAGTTTTAAGAAGTTTTATTGGTTATTACTTAATAAATAATTTTTTTTAAATTAGTCATCCATTACCCTGCTGTGGCCCTTGGCTACTACTAAAAATTGTTATCACACAGTTTAAACCAAATTTTTGGTAAAAAACAATCAAAAATGTGCTCAAAATTGTTTTCCGTTGCAGGTAATAGTAGGTGGAGGGCTGGACCAACCCCTCAACTGGGTTTGAATTAAACTATAGCATCCACAAGAGGGGCCATGGGCCCTGCAAACTCTAAGTCTGGGCCTGCATACATTTTCATTTTTATATATGTATGCACCAGTACCTGTCAAAAATGATGGGTTCAAATTAAAGTCTGATGTGGCCACCACATACATACAAATACATTAAATGACAATAAATATTTTAAAGAACTGTGAGAAAAATTCAAAGATCTTACAAAGAAATGACATAAACTCATACCATAGCATTCTGATATTGGATATAGTCACGAAGCTCCACCAATTAAGCATAAAAAGGAGCATTACTAACTGTAAGATGTAAATAAGTTTCAAGTGTTTACAAAAGTTGCCTCCAGTTGGTGTGGTGATAGCAGCTAAAAAATATAATTTTAAAAATATCTCTTAAAAAATATTCTATGGGAAAATGTTTCAAAGAAAAATTGTAGAAAATTAAACTACCGGTTGACAGATTTGAACCAAAAAGTAATCAACTCCTCTCTTTAATAAAAAAGTCAAATATAAAAATTTGCAATGACTTGATTAATAGTTTTTGAGTTAGAGCACCCACAAAATTCCTATCTCAAATACATACACACACAAACATCATCATCAAGAAAATGGTCAAAATGTGTTTAGAGGACCTCAAAGTGTGCATTTCCATTGAAATATCAAAATCAATTTTTTTCATGAAAACAATACTTTCCCCTTTACTATGTATAGAGAAAGTAAAAACAGCATTTACATTATTAATTGATAATAAATTATTTTAGCAATCGCTATTTATATTTATTTTATTTCTAGCGACAGTCGGTTGTTGAGATAAACAAATTATGAGATAGGGAAGGGGAAGGCATTTAGGCTTGAGACAAAAATATGAGTTCGAGTTTTGACATTTACATTGTCATCAAAGTCATTGTTAAAATGGAAATATTACCCCAAAATATGTGATTTAAATGTTAAATATGAGCAATTTTGAGTTGTAGGTGGAAAAAGATGAACAGAATGAAAAAACTCTATTAATTGCTCTTCAAAATAGCTGAAATCAGATGACTGTAGGTCAGTTTTTCTAATTTTAATTCCCAAAATAATAAAAGCCTGCACATCCAAAAGTCTATTTTTATGTGTTACGTTATGAGAAATAGAAATAATCTCCTGGAATCAATTTCTTCATCTCCATCTATCCTTCTTTGTCTCTTTCTCACAATCGATTATCCTGCCACCTTACAGCATGACATTGAATTCAATGCATTGTCTTTTTCTTACAGTTCGGCCTGCCATCTTACAGCAGCATTACAGGGTAACAATATAATATATAATATATTGATAATATATAATATAGATGTATGTTAGATATGGATTAAAATTTATTTGAATAGAGGACATTGACCACAAAAAAGTCTGTGATTTCATAATTATGATATATGGTTTTGAGATAAAAATTCAGGAACAACCCAATCTTTTGGTACTGTTTAATTTGCATATCCCATAGAGAATGCCTTTGAAATCTCTGTGTATTCCATTCATGGACTATAATTTCCCTTCTTGTTTTTGACCTTGCAAATCTCAGATAACGGAATTTATGTGAATATCATTTGAGCTGATTATGCTGATTGTTCACAAACATCACTCATTGCCAACATGGAGTAACTTCTCCTAAACCTATCAGAAAGACAGCAGTGTAATTGCCAGTAATTTGCTATGAGAGGGGGTGTATGTTGGACATTCAAGTGTGGTAAATTTTTACTTGTTTGCATCTCATCACTGATACAGCATTGAGCTGACTACTTCAGTTCTCTATTTTTTTATGTTGCTGGTGCATTCATTTCTTCAAAGTTCAAATCTGATTGATTTTGTGAAACTAAATAAATAATAAATAAGAATAAATTTGTTATATTCACCTGAATGTAAGAAGTTTTTCCTATATTAGCATTTCAGTAACAAAGGTCACCTAATATTCTTGTAATATAATGTTACTCTGCATGAATTGGTGTTTTTATATAAAGGCACCACATCAACAACAATAATTTATCATTACTGAATTGAATGTACAATATTGTGACAGAATGAAAGTAAAACTGAAGAGTGCCATTTACCTAAGGAAATTATTTTATGATGCCAAGGATAGGATTTACTAGCACTAGTTTCAATGTATTTTTATGTTAAATTAGAAGTTTTATTAGTGGCACATCTTATATTCAGGTGAATGCAGTATTCAGCAATTTTTACATCTCATCTGGGAAATAATAAAATTGTATACAATATGAGTAACTACCAGTTTGTTTGCTAGAATAATTTTAAAAGTTTTTGTCAAAAGTAAAGTGAGATGAATTACTGAACAGAAGATGAAAATGTATAGGATTCATAAAAAAATTCTCAGGAATAAGTGATGGCTGAATGAGATATCCTGGGTAATTTCTGTCCTGTTAGTAGCTGGCTAGCAAACTTTGTCTGAAGGTTACCATCAGTCAGGGCAAATATTTTTCCCTCATTGATGTGAAGAACAGAATAATTGTCCATAATTTACTATATTGTGAGTAAAATTACAAATACTGTTCTCTCCGACTATTTCCATGATGATAGCTTTAAAAAATTAAATATAGATTTCATGCTTTGCGACTAGTACATATAAAAGCTCAGAACTTTAAGATGCCTCAATTTTTCTTAACACCCAGGCAATTTTGTTATTTGAGAGTACCTGGAATGTTTTCAACACTCAATAGCCAAATTTGAAAAATGCTTTGAGATTTACTTTAATTTGAAGCCACACTTTTTAGGTGCTTAAATCTTTTAATTCTCATACCAGATTTGGCATTATCATGTCCTTTTATGCATAAATGGTTTACATGAATGATTTAAAAAATTTATTTTGCATCACAAGAAGACTTAGATTTTGCATTCCGCATTTTGTTACTCGAATATTGTCTTCTTTATAATGTGGTGCACCTTAAGAACTTCCAACTTTTTCCTTGTTTGATTTACTATGATACCACACCACAACAACCATCAATTGCTGATGTTAACAAAACCATGAGAGCAATATTCTAAGCATTTTGGAAATATTGGTGACTATTTAGAATCCAGTAAAATTTTCAATATAGATAGTACAAGTTGCTAGCCATGCTCCCTGACCACAGTGTGAGCAATTTGAAGGAAATCTGCAGTACAATCCACTGTCTCCTTCACTCACGATCCATTCCTGAAGTTTTGGCCATCAGTTCCTTCCTCAGTTCCTCTATCTCAGAGCGCAGTCTGTTAGCCTCAGACTCCCTTGCTGCCAGTTGGCTGCTTAGTTCAGATAATTTCTCTTGGTATTGAGCCTCCTGGCTCACCAGATTCCTCCTGCAGCAATGGAGGAATAGAATAAATAATAATATAAAATAAATAATATAATAAATATATATTTACATAAATAAATAGTATTATAAAATACATGCAAGATGATGATTATTGCTAAATACAGTGAAATCCTAATTTACAAGTCCCGTATTTAGTGTTTATTTTTTGCAATTTAGGCAACGTATTATTTTCTTCCTTCATTTAGCGTTTTACCTGGATTTAGCATAATAAATTTTTGACCTCTTCATTAAAAACCTACCTTGATTTAATGCAACTTGGCTGTTACTACCACAGAATGCCATTTTAATAATTCACATGTACTAGATAATACAATCATTTTGATAATAATGCCATTTTAATAATTCACACATTTACTAGATTATAATATAATTTTAATAATGTCATATAATTCGGAAAGAAGGCCACGCAAGGCTTTCACAGATATTGAAGTTAGGTAATTAGAATATATCTGCATAATTATAGGAATTCCGTTTGATAAATGCATAAAAAATAATAAATATACTTACAAAAGTAAAACAAACGAACGAAATGTATTTAAGGAGAGAATCGTTTTCTAACACAAGAGACGACACAATCAGTGGCGGCTCGTGTATAGGCACTGCGGAAGTGCAGCACCCCCTATTTCCACTTAATATTATCGATAAAATTTAATATAATGAGTCCTTTTTTCTTTAATTCTTTCTTTATTTTTGTAGTACAATATACATTCCTTAAGCTTAATGTCAGTACTTCAGTAGCCATCCCCCAGTTTATGAAAAAGATACAAAAATCTTTGTATGGAACTGTGCGCTTCACAGTGCCAGCGATGTGGTGTTTGACTGTTGTGCACATGCGCACATAGGAGGAGGGGTGGGGAGGAAGGCGGGACTGCCAGGTAGAGAGAGACTGTTGCTCTCGCAGTGCCGGCTCTGGCGTGATGGTGGAAGGAAGTTTTTTTTTACTCAGCGTGTGTTTTGCTTAAAAACCGTGTACCATATTCTTGAATGTGATAAAGTGTAGAAGAGTGTAGAATTAGATTATTATTCTGCTTCCAGCTATTCTATTTGATTCATTTTTTTTCGGTTCTTTTATTTAACAGAAAACTTTAACCATGGCCTTGCATCCCCAAGAAATAAGTTCTGTGACTGTAAGTGAACTTCAACAGCTTAAGTTTTCACAGCTATCTCTCCATGAGAAAGTTACGGTTAAGAAAAGAGGTCGTTCAACACCTGATATTCTAATATCTCAGCCAGGCAAAAGCAACAACAAGAAATATATTCGTAGCTTTAATTCTGAATGGTACCAACGGAAAAGTTGGCAGCACCCCCACTAATTTTAGCTACGAGCCACCACTGGACACAATCCACCCTATCTCCTCTGATTACAATTTATAATTGACATTTTCAACGCACGAGGTTCATGGTGCTGAACGTAGCTTGGGACCGTCGTGATTGGTAGAAAACATCAAATTTTTGAAAATAAATAGAACATGTTCTATCAACACCCTCTATATCAGGGGTATGAAACTCTTACGAGAGAATAGAGACCCATTTTTTACACATAGTTCACATTGGTCTCTGTCCACAGGGAAGCGCTGCAGTCTTAGCCACAGTGATCTAGATTCACGACGGGACAGAGGTCAACCTTAAGCAGGACATGCAGTCAACTTCTGCCATTTTGAATCATAGAAATCCTCCATTGCTGTTTGAGTACATTTCTGAGATTCTGACGTGTACATATTATAGCAATATGTCTTTAAGATGAGAAAAACGTGCAGTGGCTGGCTATGGTTAATGAAAACGTAATGAAGTGAATTTGTTCTTATCTCCAATCAACAGAGCCAGGTTAGTCTTAAAAATAACATATATTTTTGAAAAAATTTCTGACAAAATATTTCTACAAAGTGTTATGTGAATGTGTTTTGTGAGAATGCTTTTATATTTTCTTAACAGATACCTCCACTGGATAGATCTCCTAGGAAGGAAGGAGAGAAATTTCTCTCGTTTTTTGTGTGCAAAATGCAATTTGAGAGGAAATGTTTCTCATTTTTAGGTGTTAAGCCTCACTTATTTCACCTAGCTGTGCCATCCATTGCCTGGGCGTGAATATGGTGTCTCAGTTGTTCGCAAAATAAGTCGTAATTTTTAGATTGAATATCTAATTGAAATTTCTGTTTAAAATGTCTCGTGGGTATTTGTAGATTATAGTTAGTTCTTTGGAAGTTAAATTGCAATGGAGATGTCCGGGAATAGAATTGTGCCCATAATATAATGAAATAAGTACACCAAAGTGATGTCTCATTTTGATTATCGTATTTGTTTTATTTTTAAACATTTTAATTATTTACATAAATTGCTCACTTGTTTAGTTCTTGTTTCTTATTATGCATTTGCTTCTATTCCTTGACATTAAGATAATTATGCGTTCTTTGTTTCAAAACGTATTTAGAAATATTTGTGTTTCAATCTAGAAATTTCTGTACCAAAAGTTTTCCTTGTTATTTGATTAATACATATGGATCTTAAATGTCTTTACTGTGATTGCTAAGAACACCTGATCATCATATGGAACCTCAGAATATATAGAAATCTTCCGATTTAAACTCTAATCTAGCTCACCAAAGAATTGGCAACTTTCAATATGGCCCACCAAGGGATTCGCGGCCATTGACGTGGCCCACCATTAGACAAGTTTGAGCACCACTACTTTCTATTAACAAGGCCTAACAACTCAAGAATAAGAGGACGTGATGTCACTACGAAGAGGCAAGTGAGGATAGAATCACATATTTTGTGTAGTTTGTTTTGCATGTGAAACCCTTAATTTTTTAAACATATTTATTTATTTAAATATTACCATTATAATATAGTAATGGTTTTTAATTGTTGTGTTCCAAAGTGCAGAGGAAATTACGATTCAGAAAATAAAGTTCACGTTTTCCGTTTTCCTAATGACGATAAAATGAAGAAGAAATGGATTAGAGCTGTTCCGAGGGAGAACTGTACTAAATATTCCGTGGTAAGTAGAATTACATTTCTATACCAATGTATATATTTAAGTCAATGAAATATAAAATTGAATTTGACTTTCCAAAAGGTTGTTTGATTCTGAAAATATCATTTCTTTGTTTTCAGGTAGGCCGTCGACATTTTATGGGAAACTTCAGCAGTGGATGAAAATTTGGGAAATTTTGCTAAATTGTTGAAACCTCAACTCCACAAGTTGGCTGTTCCTTCAATCTTTTTTGATTGTCCATCATATTTGAGCAAGACTTAAACTCCTCACAGAGAAGAACCTGATACAAAAAGAGCTCGTAAAGAAGCATTACAGTTGTCACTCAAAGAGAGTATTAGAAGTAATAGAGAATATGACAAAAAGTTTTGTTTCAAAGGATTTAACGAATTGCAAGATAAAATTTCATTGATAAAATGCAGTGAGAAGTGGAATATTATCGAACAGGAGACAATTTTTATTTTTCTACACATAATATCAATAATTCACCACATGATATTTTGTATTTCATTTTGCATGAAGATTTAACTATTAATGTGTATGTTAAGGGACTAGAAATTAAGTACAAAGATATACCCGGACCTAATGAATTAAATGATGTGGATCAAATTGAAAATTTGATGAAAAATTTAGATAAGTTTAGCAGTCATTCAAATCCCAGATTAGATAATAATGAAATTGTCTTAGATTTAATTGAAAAGTTACAATGTGAGGGTAAATGTAATGACATTTAAATTTCTGAAGTCTCAGTTTCAATTGTGTATGTTACCCAAAGAAAGGTATAGATATAGCTCACATTTTATGAATTTTTGCATCTTTGTTGTTTTTTATTTCCTCACATGCATACAAATTTTTAAGAAGCTCTGGGAATGTTATTTTACCTCACCCAAATACAGTAAAAAATTTGTTTTAATTTGGATGTTAGTGCTAAGAGTATACATTTTTTAAATTCTATTAAGTAAAAAGCTTCAACATTAGAACCTCAGAAACATTGTTTCATTAATGCTTGATGAAATTCATGTTAAACCATATATGGATTTTAAGGGAGGTAACATAGTAGGAATGGCCCATGACAATGTTGATATTGCTTCAACAGCTCATGTTTTCATGGTTAATAGCATTTTATCCAACTTTAAAGATGTTGTACATATTGTTCCTGTAAATAAGACGACTGTTGATGTATTGCATTTAATTATAGAAAAAGTTGCATTAGCTTTAGAAAAAATATGGATGAAAGTTGTTAGTATTATTACTGACAATAACTGCATTAATAGGAAAGCAGTGTCTCTGTTCAGTACTCCAGGGAAGGCAAGCATTGTTTACCCACACCCTGTTGATAAGAAAAGACCATTGTTTTATCTCATTGATTCTGTGCATATCTTCAAAAACATTAGGAATAATTGGTTGGATCAGAAAAATGAGTATTTGAATTTTTTGTATCCAGATTTTGAAAATCCAAGAATTATTCACAAAGCCTCCTTTAATACTTTAAGATAATTATTTAATATTGAAAGTGATAAACTTGCAAAATATCTTATTGGATTAAGTATCAAAGCATTGTGGCCTACAACTTATGAAAGGCGAAATGTAAAATTGGTGATGCAGATTTTTAATGATTTTATTGTTAATAGTTAGTTAGAATTATGTAAAGCTCATAATTTGTTAGAGTATGAAGGTACTGCTAATTTTATAAAAATAATAATTAGTTGGTGGAATATTGTAAATGTGAAATCACCAATTAAAGGTTTGAGGTTAAATGACAATCTGCAAAAACCCTTTACAAGTAATGTGAAAGATGAAAGCAATATATATTTAAATAAATTTCTAAGATGGCTTGTCAATTGGGAGGCAATGAATTTGACCAGTGGCAAGTTAACATAGAAAACACATATTGCTCTAAAATTAACCACTTATAGTATTGTAGAGGTTGCTGAATACTGTATTTCAGAATTTGGTATGGCATATTTACTACTAGGAAAATTTCAAACATGCGTTAGAGGCAAGATTTGGACAATACAGACAGTTGGCTGGGTCTCAATATCAAATTTCCATGAGACAACTTATTGAATCTGAGAAGAAATTAAGGTTGGCTAGTATTTTAGAACTGAATTTTCTCCAAAATTCACAAAAAAATTGTTGATGAATTTAAAACTTAAGAATCAACAGAAATCTTTGCCGAGGATTTGGAAGAAAATGATTTTTCTGAAATCAGAGTAAATGAGTCTGATTTAATTGAAGTACAATCTGATATATACCTGTATTAACATATATTGCTGGATATTATTGTTACTCAATTTTAAAGAAAATTAAATGTGAGGAATGTACAGACTTTGGTCATTGACAAAGAAATGACAAGTGGGGTTAGGGTTACCAACTGTAAAACATTCTAGACCCAAAGATTTTAGTCTGCAACCCGGAGAATTTGAAGGAATATGCTTTTTTTCTTTTTTACGAGTTTTCAGTTGTTCACTAGTTGTTAATTACCTAATTAGTATGATAAATTGCATCAATACATTTTCAAATATCAAATAAATATTATTTATTTAGTTATGCATAAATATAATAAACGATTAATTAATTAATCAATTATTTTGGCATCTTTTTGAGACCAAAGGATACGAGTATGTGTATTACAATATGTACTTACAAACTTCAGTCCTTTCTGGTCAGGAAGAAATATGTTTAGGCCCTAAATAAGATTTTTGAAGGGGAAGGGAGGTGGGCTCGTTATAAAAATTATGAACTAAAATAACTTCAATTTTAAATTTTATACACAATACAATACACAAATTTTATAATATTCTTATTGATCACAATAAACGAACTTTTTAAATTTCTGCAAGTAAAATAAAATCAAGAAACATTTATTTCTTAAAATTATACTTATTTTGGCTCTGGGCTTTTCCCACTAAACCCTTTTGTGCTGGCGCTTTTAAATATGAATAAAATTTTTCACAGCTCATGTCAAAATTAATTCTAATCGCTAGCTCAGCTTTAACCAGAGGAACATGCATTTTATTACGATTATTCCTCCATATTGACTCCATAATAGAAAAAACACATTCTATAAATGCATTACTGACAGGAACACTCATTACTTTCGAGACAATTTCTTTTAATTCCGAGATATTTTTCTCATTTTTTAAATTTCAACCCACATTTTCTCATTTGCACCATTTTCAACTTTTCTTAATTCTGGTAAATATTTTGTAACTATGTTTATTTCGTCATATAACCGATCTTTATTGATCTTTATATTTAACATTTTTGCAACTTTCAGTACACTGTCATATTTGAGATCATATTTTATAATATTTAACGCAGCCAAAT
The DNA here is from genome assembly GCA_028673005.1 of Tanypteryx hageni. Lineage (NCBI taxonomy): Eukaryota > Metazoa > Arthropoda > Insecta > Odonata > Petaluridae > Tanypteryx > Tanypteryx hageni. The sequence goes on along the minus strand of CM054117.1, from coordinate 115,247,275 downwards.
ACTTAAAACAACTATTTTCAAAGTCATAATATTTTTTTAAGTAATTTACAGTACGAATATAAACCTCTCTAGATTCCGCTGCAAACTTATCTTTTTGCAGTTTATTAAAATGCCTTAAAGAAGCTTGAACTTTACTTCCAAAAAAAAACTATCCCTTAATCAGGATTCTAATTTTTCTTTTAGAGATGTCATGTAATTCTGTTGAAGAAATATCATTTTCTTCTAATATTAAAGTTGACTCGCTCATAAAATTAAGAAAATGTGAGACAAAATACAAAAATAATTCAGGAATAGAAGGCACTGTTATGTCATCTTCCATTTCATTTTCTTGCGATTTTACAAATTTCCAAATAAGGGCATCACAATCGTCTTCCCCGTTTTAAAAAGTACTGCTTTATTTCAGGCCAAGATGACAATATTCAGTCTACCGCCTTGGATAAACTCAACCATCTTGTAGGTACATTTCTTAACATTTGGGCGTAATCCATGTTAAAAAATTCAAAACAAGATTGTAGCTCCCTTTTGCACAATGTACTACTTGAAAATTCGGAATAAATTTTTTTGACTAACGTTTCTATATCATAAGTTCATTTTTTACACGCATGCTTTGCTGCATTGTGTATCACATGACAATTACAATTAGCCTTTAATATGTACGCATTTGAGCTACACAATTTTTGATAGAATTGAATAAGCAGCAACATTGTCAATTAATAATTCATGTTCTTTCAGAAATGTTAGAATTTTATTTGTTATTGCATCAGAAGATTCAAAATCATCAGTATAAAAATCCAAAGTTCTATTTTTGATGCCCTGTTCTGGTATAAAGTAGCTGACAATTAACAGATACAATTTCATGTTTCCTTTATTGGACGCGTCAGATGAAATAGAGAAGTATGTAGGATTTTCAACATCTTTTTGAAGGTCACACAAAACTAATTCAATTGCTTTTGGTCCTAGAATATTTTCCGTTAGACTTGATGCTTTTGTTCGTCCGCAGTGTAATTGTTTTGACAACGAAGAATCATGAAAAACAGTACAGTTTAACTTCATACCACAGTCAGTACTATTGTAACTATGCTGGTGCTTCGCTGCATGGTACACCAATGTTAGCTCGGCAATTGCAGTTCTTAAAAGAGCTGGGCTATTTTTTTGAACGAGAAACTTGGTTAATAATTGATTACTTGTCTGTGCATTTATAGTTTGTCTGTGACGAACACTATTTTCATGAGTTTTAATAGCCTTTTCTCCATCATGTCTCACAACAAAAGTAACACCACATAATTTACATTTACCAGTATGTTCATTTTCTTTCACTAACCAATTTTTATACTCAGGTCGTTTAAGCCATTCATTATTAAATATGGCAAAATAATATTTTTTCTTTTTCATTGGTGTTTGATCTTCAGAAGCAGACATTTTCACGGTGCTGTAAATCACATAATACATATAAATTTAAATATTTAAATTTAAATATAATGAATATAAAAAGTAATTTTACTTATGAAATAAAGCTCAATATCAATAAACAAAATATTGTTTGGCTAAAGGAGTACTTTACCTTTATCAATAAACAAGTCACATAAATACTCCCTACACTGAAGCAAAGAACAGCCTTTTATGTAGAACCTGCATTCATGCTGATTCATGCAAAGATCCTACTGAACAGATATGCAAATCGATAAATAAGTGAAATCGATTATTGATAGGTTCTGAAATAGGACATTTAACGCCACACTCTGTCAGGCCGGAACTAATAGCAAATTTTAGAATTAATAGCAGATTTTAGAACCAGCTGCACAGAAGTACCTAACCCGAGAACGGTGCATATATAAACATTATTTCTTCGAACTCAAAAAAATTTGCAGAATTTGTAGCTGTAGACCCGAAGAAATTTATTACAAACCCGAAGCCCGAAGAAATGTCACTAAACCCGAAGTCTTCGGGTCAAAATGACACTCTTGGCACCCCTATGTGGGGTAGAAAATAATTTGATTAGGAAGATAGATAGAGGTGGTTTACAATATCCAAGTGAGGTAGCCATTCTTGTCACTATGTATTGTTACATAGTGACCAAGAAATTATTACAAGGCAATAATGAAAAAACAATTTTGAATCCTTGAACCAAAGGAAAACTTGTTCACTGCCAAGGCAGGTTCTCCCCTGAAGATGCCCACTTAGTGGGCGAAATGGATAGGGCTTACCCTATAATTTTTTTGGCTTAAGGAGTTTTATACAACTGTTCAATTTGGTGGGAGTGATAAAGAAAAAAAAACTCAATAGAGAAGTAGACACAGAAAAATAATTTTGCCAAAAGCATCCAATTAAAGCATTGACTGACAAGATAATCTGGATTTGTTCTAATATTCTATTAAATAATTATTGTAAAATGAAAAATAATAAGTGTGTACCTAAAAATATTAACAAAAGAAAACTTACGATTGTTACTAAATTATTGGTGTTCATTATATGTATTCTCTTTTGGATTGTTAATAATTGAGGTTTGTTGAATATTAAGTAATGATAATAAACAATTTATTAAATCCATATCTATGTTTCTTTTTCATTTGTTATCCTATATATGATAAAAATCAATGTTTATTGCTTTTGCCGTAATTCTTATTCTGCTCTTTAGAGTATTTTCTATTGCATTATAGGACGTAAATTAACCATAATTTTTATATGCATTAATTATAAAATCCCACATGAATATTTTAACCTTAAGATGTTTTAAAAAGAAAGATTTATCTTTTGGGATTTTAGTTTTCCATTTTGTATTCAAATTGAGCAAAGATTCCCTTCTACAATCGAATGCATGAATAAATGTTGTCGGCAAGACGCATGCAATTAAGTCGTGATTTATTGGAATCATTTCTAAGAGTTTTAACCAAAAATAACGAGATATTTTCAAGTTGTCTTCTTTTCTCATTGAGCTCCATTCATGGTGAAAGAAAATGTAAAAACGTTTCATTTGTGTTCATATATATCATCATCATGCTTCTGTCCGAAGACAGGTTTTAACTGAATCGCTGCCTCCATTTCTCTCTCTCCCTAGAAGCCTCTTTTATATCTCTGTAAGTATTATATCCCTGCTTTATATTTTCTAATATTCCTATTCTTTTTCTCTCTCTTCCTCTTCTTCCACTATTTTTGCCTTCTAAGATCGTCCTTTGTAAACACTGTCTTCTCAATATGTGCCCTATCCAATTTGCTTTTCTTTTCCTGATTGTTTTTATTAGCGTCCTTTCTTCTCCCACCATTTCTAATACTTCTTCGTTTCTCTTCCTCTCTGTCCATTTCACTTTCATCATTCTTCTCCATACCAACATCTCAAAACTTTCTAAATATTTTTCCTCCTTTCTCCTTACCGTCCACGTCTCTGCACCATAAAGACTATGCTGCATATGTAGCATTTTGTTAATTTCTTCCTTGTTTCTAAATTTATTTTCTTGCTTGTGAGAAGCTCCTTCTTCTCGTTAAATGCTGCTTTTGCCATTGCAATCCTACTTCTGGTGTCCTGTGTACCACTTCCATCCTGCGCTAAAATACTGCCAAGATATTTGAAACTACTCACTTGTTCCAATTTTTGGCCATTTACCATTATATTTAATTCTTTATGCTCCTTTGAAACCACCATGACTTTCGTTTTTTCTGCATTGATCTTCATTCCATATTGTTGGCCAACCTCAACTAGTCTGTCTGTCATCCTCTGAAGCTCTTTCTCGCCTTCTGCTATTAAGCCCTGATCATCTGCGTATTTAATGGTGGTAATACTTTCACCTCCTATCTTAAATCCTTTCTCTTCCATCAACGCTTCTTCTGTTATTGTTTCTGCATAAATATTAAATATCGCTGGTGAAATAGGACAACCCTGCCTCACTCCCCTCCCTATTGAAGTACTTTCTGTTTCTTCTCCTTCAACCCTGACTCTAATCTTTTGATCAAAGTAAAGGTTTTTAAGCAGTCTTTTATCTTTCCAATCTATTCCTATTTTGTTTAAAATACCCAGCATCTTATCCCATTTCACTCGGTCAAAAGCTTTCTCCCAATCTACAAAACAAAAATACATATCTTTATTGACTTCTAGCGCTCTTTCTATCATCATCCTCATACATCCTATAGCATCTCTAGTCCCCCTTCCTCTTCTAAAACCAAACTGATTATCTTGCAGCTCCTTTTCTATTTTACATTCAATTCTTTTGGTTATTATTCTGGTTAGAACTTTAGCTGTATGAGAAATTAAACTAATAGTTCTGTAATCCTTACAACATTTTGCATTGTTCATTTTCTCCAGTGGTACCATCACAACATCTAAAAAATCTTCAGGCCATATGCCAGTATCATATACTTGGTTAAAAAATTTTTTTAGTTGCCTAACTGCTTTCGACCCCAAAACCTTAAGAACGTCTACTGGTATATCATCACTCCCAACAGCCTTCCTTCTTTTCATGTCATCAATTGCTCTTTTAACTTCAGACTCGAGAATACTTGGTCCTAGCTGATCTTTTTCCACATCCTCTTCTTCATTTAATTCAATATTTCTTGATGGAATAAAGCGATCCGAAGATCCTATGCAGACAGGCATGAGCTGTAAAGTTGGGAATAATTTTGAAATGAGAAAAAAGTCTGCTATGACCGGGAATCAAACCCGGGTCTTCCACTTGCCTGGCGGATATTCTACCACTGAACTATCATAGCAGATCAATTTTCTCGTTTCTGAACGCAGATGTTTTCTTGGTTGGGACGGAACTAGAGAGAGAGGTTTATGTATTTCCGAAAGTGCTACGGAGCTGAAAATTTTTTAGAGGTAAGATTTTTAAAAAACGAAATAGAGATTATAGAAATTTTGATATTATAATTTGTTGGGCAAACGATAAAACCTGAAGATGCCACCTTTAATGGTCGCGAAACAGTCGTCATTAAAAGACACAACACGCGGTAGAATCCCGAAAAACATTGAAGGAGCACGAAAACACCGCGGAAGCCTTCGTAATAATACATTCATAATCCGCCAGAACTTATATTGTAGCAACAACCATAAACAAACTATTATTGTCATTCGTAGCAACGAGTATAAACAAATTATAACTTTTTTAGTTAGCATTACTATGAACGATTATCTACATTCGTATTTATGAGAACTTCTATTTGAGGTAAATATGTCTAAATATATTCATTTCGTTTTCCCTTTCTATATTCGTCTTGCAAACGAAATTTCTTGGAACTCTTTTCAGCCAATATCTTCGAAATTCATAGTTACAGAAGATTTCTAACACTGATATTGTGGTATCCCTGTTTAGCCGACTCGGTTGAAATATGCTATTTTGTTTATTTATTTATATGAAGATTAAATATACCATATTAAGTTAAAATCCATTGGGTCAGTTTTCTAGAAATACGTGAAAAAATATTATTTAACTTTTTATTGTGGTCATCCTGCTCTTTATCTCCACTTTTAACATCTTGATTCCATTATATTATGCTGCAAAAATCTTAAATACAAAATATAATTGAAATCCATTCCGCCAATTCCTTCAAAATCCTTAATTATTGAAAGAGTTTAATTTGTAATTGTGGCACCCCTGTTTGGCTGATTCAGTTAAAATACGGTAATATGTTTTGGTATTTATGTGTGTGTTATAAGCATTAAATTTGGTTAAAATTGATGTGAACAGTTCAACACAAATACGTGCAAAAATTATGTTTTTATCCCATGTATTGTGGCAGCCCTGCTTTCGAAATCTAGAAAAAATCTTGTTTTTGTTATTTTATGTTGTCTGTCGCCTTCATATAAAAGTTCGTTGAAATCGGTTCGAGCAATTCCTTCCAAATTCATAATTACCGAAAACTTTAACTTTGCAATATTGGCACCCCTGCTGAGTTGAATCGGTCCAAATTTGCCATTATGGTCAATAACGTACGTGAATTTTCCATGTACCAAATTCGGTTGAAATCGGTTTAGCCAATTCTTCCGTAACATATGCGTACGAGCGGACGGACGGACATCACGAAGATAATAGTGCTTTTCAGCAACGACGAAAAGCATTAAAACCCATATGAACAATGTTATATTGGAATAACTAGTACCTGGCCGAAGGTACTACAGGAATCCTACGTTTAATGTTGCTGATGCGTTTCTGAAAAATATCCCATTACTTAAACGCACGACAAATGAAAACGAATTTCCCATAAGAATATATGAATGATAGGATGCATTTCTGACAAAAAATGACTGCGCATATAAATTTTAAAACGTGTTCTATGGTTCTATTATTGAAAATCGTCAGATACACGTTACCACAATGTATCTTACCTCCCGCTACTGGCCTCAATAAATGCAAACTTCCATTATGAAAACGGTTCTAATATGTAACTCGCAATTCGGGTTTTCAATTTTTGTAAACATATGAAAATCAAAATTAAGAAAGGAATTTAAATAAGAAAATAAACATGGTGCTGACCTAATCAGCTTGAGAATTTGGACTTGTACATCCGGCTAAAGAGTTGAGTTAGACACTATTTTATTCTCTGCTTGAAAGGCCTGGTTGAGACTCACTGACAGAAACCCCCGTTAAACTTTTAAAGAATTGGTCAATGGACAACTACATTGTTGCTTTTTTCTTCATCATGTAGAGCGCTCTGTAGCAATTGATAGCATCACTCACAACTCTATATACTGACGAGCTGCGTTCTCTGTTAGGATAATTTTCGTCTAATATAGATAGTCCTTTCTCAATGTGTTGCAGGGAATCACGAATGTGTTTGGTAGTAAGAACGTTGATAGACTCATTTTCTTGGCCATCACCCTCCCCAGAGAGAGTTCTTTGACCTTCCATATCCTTCATGTCTTGTCTTCAGTGTGGGAAGCAAAGAGCTTTTGAACATCATCAACCTCTAAATCATCAGGCCAATTTTTTGACCCATTTCTACAATTTTCTTTGAAGTTTGTTCAATCGGTTCTTCTAAGTCCTTGATATCATTCACACACCATTCATGTTGCTAAATTTGACCTCACTCCAAGCGGCTGCAATGTTATCAATTGCCTTTTTTATGTTGCATTCCCTTCAGAATTACCTAAGTGATAGGCACCCACATATTTTTCTCCTGATTGCCTCAGCAAAAGTCCTTCTATGGTAGTAGGCTTTGAAGGAAGCAATCATCCCTTGGTCCATAGGCTATAACAAGCTGGTCGTATTTGGTGGGAGAAATAAAACATTCACATTGTCATTTTGGTCAGCAAGAGTGGGAGGGTGACCTGGAGCATTATCCAAAATTAGCCACGCTTTATTAATATTAATGATATTGTTGATATACTGAAACGGCTACCTGATGAATCAAATGGGACACAAGGAACTAGATGTTATGCAGTTAATCTCCTGCAAATTATTCTTATGTTCAACTTCTTAGTTCTCCTTCCTTTACTTAAGAAAATATATGATGTTCAGAAAATACTTAAGATCCAAAAATGAACTTTCATGAAGCGTCTTTGGATCTTGAATCTCTTCAGATGGATTTTGCACGCATCCGCAATGATTTGTGCTGAGATTCAATACTGAAAGCAAAGGATAGATACGAGGTATGGGGAGTGGCAGTTGAATGAAGAGTTCAGGGAAGGGAAGCCTGAAGAACTAGCACAACATGCAGCATGGGAAGAGACTACGTATCATGCAAAAGGAAATCACCACAAGGTTCAACTTAAACACCTGAACTTCAATTTCGAATTCATACTTGATGTTGATCGTCCTTTGAAAAATTATGATTTAAACAGTGTTTGCGAACATTGTATTGGTCATAGCATTTTTATGACTTGGATGTAAAAGGGATGATGTTATGCAATGACGAAATATGTGATTGTGAAATGCTCCTCGACATACGCCAGGACACTTCACCCAAAACACGCCTTTAGAACCTTAATTGTAAGTTACGGAGAAGATGTGTTATTCAATTTGCACGTTGCAATACAAATTCTTCTTACCTTTGCTGTGTCGACTGCCAGGTGCAAACACTCATTCAGGGACATGAAGATAATTCCGTTTTGCCTTCGAGTATCAATGAGACAGAATTGACTCGGCGATCTGGCCCTTCTGAACGTGGAGAGGGAATCACTTGAGAAGATTGATTTTAATGATGTTATCAATCAGTTTACGGGCATGTCGCCTCCGTCCCTCCGCCCGTATGTTTAATCTCCGAAACTACCCTACGGATTTTAATGAAATTAAATGTTAATGATCCTTAATAAAATTGATCGACAAATTGTGATTTTCAACCGCGTCCGCATCTAATGTAAACAATTAAATAAATGTATACTCGTATCTCGTTAAATGACTTCCGTCAAGCAACAACTAAATACCATATTTTTCTCTCCCTAGCTCTTATATGATCGGTTAGGTAAGGATTAAAGATTGTTCGGATAGAGGACAATATTTACTACAAAAAATTCCGCGGGGCTACCTAATAACGACTTATAGTTTCGGAGATAAATATTCGAGAAAAACCCAAGCATAATATCACATATTTTGGGTACATCTATCGTTACGACAATTCTATTGGCATAAAACAATAAAAATTCATATTTTTCTCGTCCATGCTCTTATACGAACTGAGGTATACAATAAAAAGTGTATTCGTATATAGGACATAATTTACCACAAAAAAGTCCGCGGGCGTAAATAATAACGACTTATAGTTTCAGAGATAAATATTCGAGAAAATTCAAACTTTTTTGTTTGCATCTATCGCTACGACAATTCTGTCGGCGAACAATAATTAATAATCCATATATTTCTCTTCCCTGCTCTTATACGATCTGAGGTATCGAGTAAAGTCGCTTAATATGGGGTAACTTAATTAATTAATTTTTAACAGCCGCAATAACAATTTGATGGATACACTGAAATGTTTATTCATTTGTATCTACTAATCTCTAAATAACATAAAGATTTCAGCTCCCTATCTCGCCCCGTAGTATAGAACGATTTAAAATTATAACTACCATTGAAACGACTCCAATGACTTTCAAGGTTAATTGATTTTCCATTCTTCAAGAGCATTGATTTAATGCTTAGACTGCATTATTATCAATATGATTTAAGCCAACTATGTATGCATTTGCCGTGATAATTTTAAATTATTTTTACTATTTCCATATACGAAGTATAGAGCAAGTATCGTTTTCATGAAAAAAATCGAATTCGAGATTTCAATTGAAATACTGCTTTAAGGTCTCCTGAACACGTTTTGACTATTTCCTCGATGATGTCTGTGGGTGTGTATGTCTGTGTGTGTGGTCTGTGTCTTTTTGTCTGTCCTTGACCGGATTTTGTGGGTGCTCTAATTCAAAAACTTTTAATCGGATCAGCATGAAATTTTATATTTGACATTTTTGTTATAGGAAGACATGCTGAGTAGTTTTTGATAAAAATCGGTCAACCGGAAGTGGGTGTTTACACTTGTCACATCCGTTTTTTATATTTGCTTTAATATTTGATAGATGTGAAAATGTATTAGAATAAAAGTCGTAGGTAATTTAATTTTCTACAATCTTTGTTTGCAACAATTTCCCATATAATACATTGTTGAAGAGATATTTTAAAAACTAAATGTTAGCTGCCACCACCACACCACGTACCGGAGACTATTGTAAACACATTACGCTCCTTTTTATTTTCATATTTAATGTTGGAGTTTCGGGGCTATATCCAACATCATAAGACTAAGGTTTGCGTTTATTTCTGTTTTTTGTAAAGTCTTTAAATTTTTCTCGCATTTCTCTAAACTATTTATTATCATTGAAACTTTTTGGAAATATTATAAATATTACAGGTATGGAGAAAGTCATGTGGTCGCCACATCAGATTTTATCTATCTGGATACGTACTAAAAGACACGGATGATGACACCATTAGCATAACACAAAATATCCTAATTTTTACAGAAATTTTAGTGTAACATATAGGCTTTTGTCTTAATGATGATTATAGTTATTGCTTAAAAGGGGCAATCTGAGCTATGAACAAAATGCGGAAACTTGGACGCGATCCGATTGCTAGAGAAATTAGAAATTCCGGATAGATGCCTCATTTTCGCAGAAAATAAAAACTAGTATCTTATTGAAATAGGTAGTTCAAATGTTGTCGCTTTGGTTTATTTACGTCTTAAGATTAAGATGCATGGTGATTTTTTAGCGCGTGCAGTATGCAAGTACCAACAACCTGTAGTATTAAAACAACCTTACTTCAATCAAGACAAGGGTCCAACAGCGGACACTACACCGCTATCCCTTCAATGTAACTATTTTCCCCCTCCCCTACCTTTCTTCTCTCACTTTATGCGTTTGTATGCATACGCGCCACAATCCGTCTTCGTCTTTATGATCGCACTCCTGAAGATGGAATCGTTTATACCGAAATAGGTATTTATGCATTTTTTTAAAGGAAGTAAACATGTGGTTGATTGCCTGTGTGTTATGTATCTGTGTGAGAAAAAGGGTCCCTGGTGTGGAGTAAAATTCCCTCGAAACCCGGGGTGCGTGTGAGATTGCGTGATTGGCAGATCCCTGGCGTGAAGCAATTGCGCGCCTCTAAAACCGGCGTTTTAAGGCGACGGTCGGAGGCGCGTGAGAGGGGAAGGGATGGAACGGGAAAGAGAAGCTTTATGGGGGAGCCGACGTCAGAGCCTATGCGCAGCAACACAATTTTGGTTCGCACGAGTCCAAGTTCGCGCACCAAACGCCCGCACCTAAACACCACCTCCCCTATAGGCGGACCCGCCTCGAGTATGGACTCGACTTACCTTAAAATGTGCTTACTGCAAGTTAAACCGTTTTAGCTATACTTTTTATTATTTTTGTGGTTATTAGGTGGTTTCTACAGTTATCAATCTTTAGTGCCTCTCTTTTACCACAATCCCTTCATTGCCTTTCATAATTTCTTTGCGCTTACGACTGTAAAATGAAAGTCTTAAAATCACTTTGTTTTCGGAGGTCGCCAAACTAACACCATGGCCTGCTTCCTCGTGTGAAAAGAGGAAGGAAAGTGATTTGTCCAAGAGGTTAATTTTTATATTCTACCATATTTCCAGATAATTGTCTCCATCATGTAATTTCTAACGCTACTTTGTGATAAGATAAATAAGATTTTTATTTTCCTTGAGTAATTTATAACTAATATTTGAATAGCATTGCATACATATTATTTTAACAATTTGTAAATAAATATTCAGTTGGTATAATTTTTATTATTCAGAATAGTGATCGATAATTTCAATCTTCCCAGTAATATCAAGACAGACTGTTTGGATCATCTTGTTTCATTTTACTGGGCCGCAGAGAAAAAAGTTTGAAAACCCCTGGTTTAGACTAAGGCCGGGATTACGATCGACGTTCACTGACGTAACGGTAACGGACGGTGGCGGTGAAGTCCTCCGTTGACGGCACGTCAACGGAGGGGTCTATTATGATCGGCGGGAGCAGTAGCGCCAACTATTACGCGATCAATATTTATTGATAATACTTAAGTATTGTCAATATTATTTATAGTGTGAATGCATTATTGACGGTATTGTCAATGCAAAATATTGATAGAAAACTATTGTTGTTTCAAACTATTTGACGCATTGTCAATATTAATTGACCGTGAGGAGTGATTATTGTGAATATCATTCCGCGTGGTCTTGCCTGATTGGCTGACGTGAAACAACGTGACGGGAAAGCTAGACTTCGACAAGGTTCTCTCCGTCAACGTTGACGCCAACGCACGACGATCGTAATTAGTAGCATGGTTATCACGCTACCCAAGCTTCTGAAACGCCATCGTTGATATTTTAATTTGTTTGGCAGTTAAAAATTCATTAAGTTTTAACAATTAGGTAAATATTTAATGCTACGGGACGAGATAGGGAGTTGAATTTTTAAAGTCATTTAGAGATTAGTTTTTTACAAATGAATAAACATTTCAGTGTATCCATGAAATTGGTATTGCGGCTGTTAAAAATTAATTAATTTTAAACAATTAGATATATGCTATTTCACTTCTAAATGTGCTACAATTAAAATTTGGCAGAAATGTGTGGCATTATTAACCCAATGTGGAAAAATTATAATATTCCTTAAATTGCAAAAATTTGTTATTGTTTTACTCCATTAATGTTCCATAATGAAAAAACTAAAATCGTTCCAGAGGAGAAATCTTATGAATAAAAGAAATATTTCCCATGATGAAATATCTCTCTGAAAAATTAATATTTTTTCAAGGTGAAATGAAATGCTTGCAGTATGCAAGCGTCTTCTACTAGTACGTTATATGTTGCTCCTCTGTAAGGAACGTCTATATATAATGATACACTTTATGGCATAATACCTAATGTACTTCTAGATATGCCACGGACCTGAAATTGGGCGAGATGATAGGTTATTAGGTACAACCAGGGGTATGAAACTCTTATGGGAGAATAGATTCCCAGCTTTTACACGTAGTTCACTATGCTAAGGGGTCCACGATAGGCGCTGCAGTCGCAGTCAGCTCTCTCTCTCTCTATTTTTCTCCCTCTATTTCTCTCTCTCTCTACCGCATCACCAGAGCGCCAGACGTTCCTTGTGTATCATAGCGGAACAGCGGCCATTTTGCTTGATAAAAGTTAGCCATTGCTTTTTGAGTGGTTGTCAGTTACTCTGATTTTGTCAAGTAGATATATAGGAGATATGCATTCATCACTGTTTAAGAAAACGTGACGGAATGAATTTGTTCTGATCTCCAATCAACAGGTAAGTCTTAAAAATATCATATATTTTTGAAAAAAATTCTAACGAACTAGTTCTACGAAGTGTTATGTGAATGCGTTTTGTGAGAATGCTTTTAAATTTTCTTAACAGATACCTGCAATGGATAGATCTTCTAGGAAGGAAGGAAAGAAATTTCTCTCGTTTGTTTGTGTGCGAGAAGCATTTTGAGAGGAAATGTTTCTCATTTTCAGGTGTTAAGCCTCGCTTACTTCACCTAGCTGTGTCATCCATTGCCCTGGCCGTGAATATGGTACGTGTCAGTTCACAAAATAAGCCGTAATTTTAGATTGAGTAACTGAAATTTCTGTTTAAAACTTGTCGCGGTTATCAGTAGATTATAGTGAGCTTGGAAGTTAACCTGCAACATAGAACATAGAATTGTGCTTGTAATAGAATGAAATAAGTGTACCATAGCGATGTCTCATTGTTTTAATTTGAAATATTTTGAATTTACAGAAATTGTTAACTTGATTATTTCTTGTTCCTCATTATGCATTTGTTTATAATCCTAGACTTTAAGATAATTCTTCTTTGTTTCAAACATTTAGAAATATGTATATATTTTTCGATCGAGAAATTGAAATTTCTATATCAAAAGTTTTCCTTGTTATATGATGAATACATATAGATCTTAAATGGGCTAACTGTAACTGCTGTGAACACGTAAACGTCAGCAAATACAACTGTGCTTAGAATAAATTATAGATAAAGTGGACATTTTCTAGTGCAATGTGATGTGTTTAATTTTACAAGTGGTAATGTGATCTTCATAGAAACACTGTTTATGGGCCGTAAGCGCATTTGCCTTATTTTACATTTATTGCAACATTTGAAGCATGCCCATTGCCTCCTGCATCAATTTCATTAGGTTTAGCAGGTTTAATGATTGACATTCTTAGATATTCATTTTCGTTCTTTTTACAGATGCAACAGAAAGAGAATGTGTTCCAGGGCCGAAGAAATCACTTTACAAATAGATTTTTGCTTGATCCACAAATTCATTCTTGACGTGAAAGTTTGACGTTTTTCGTCGTCCACGTGAATTTCCTTTACATACGTTTCATGCATAAAAGGTATTAACGTTATAAAATTCTGTTACAATAATTCATTTTTATATCTTGATTGAATAATATTTATGTAAAAATACCTCACTGTTTTGTAATTTGATAATGACTTTGTACTCTCGCAATATGTGATATACGGTAATAAATTTGATTTCTTATATGCAATTCTTTCATTTAAGTCCATTTAATATGTCCGTGCAATTTATATTTCCTACGATTATCGTATTAAAACGGGAGGGGAAGGGGACGAGGGACATCCTGTGATGACGTCACGCGAGCATTCGTTAACACGTAGTTCCACACTTTCCCGTTGACCCATCGATTGTCGCCTTCCATGGAAAACCTGGGAATCGTTTTATAGCATTAAGTTTCCGGTCTTTCCGTAGGGGTACTAGTCTTTAGGTACAACCAACCAGAAAAAAATCGAAAATTCCAATTTGTTTTATTTTTAGTGGGGTATTTTTGACCCCAATGCTCCATTTCGATACTCCATAAGAAAAACATGGAAATCTGTGCAGTTTCATAAATTTTCATTTTTAAATTAGTTACAATTCAGATAGAATCTCGGGAGGAAAATATTTCTATGACCAAATGAATGAGGTTTCATATTTTTGAAGACTAAATTCAAGTCGGTGCCGAATTGACGAAGAAATATGTTTTTAATCGAAAAAAAGCAGACGCTAAACAATAAACAACTTCAGATGCCATAGCAACGAGGTCAATGCTTTTCAATGAGAATTGGCAATCCGTATTATAATAGCATCGTTTTAATGCTTTTAATTGGGAAATTCTTATTGTCCGATTGATTTAAATCAAAGACATATACATGTGATGACGTAAATTTTAAAACGCTATATATGTTATGACATAAAAGAACGTTACTCTTTTCAATTATGGGGATTGATGAACTGTGTATACTAATAGCTTTAGTTTAGTGTTTCTAAAGAGATTCAGTGGATTGTATTATTTATTAATGATTGTTTGATTATTGATTTAAAACTACGGCGTAAACTTATAACGAGGTCAAAATCCAAAAAGAGGATATTTAGAGCTTATTGCTCATACCCAAATAAACATTTTAAAATATCTATGAATATGTTGTTGCGGCCGTTAAAATGTTTTAAAATTTAAACAAATAGATAAATATTATTTCACTTCTTGATAAGCTGCAACTTTAAAAATTGGCAGAAATGTGTGACTTTAGTACCCTACTGTGGAGTACCCTACTGTGGAATAAGTATAATATTCTACAAAATCCAAATTTTAGGGATTGTTTTACTCTATTATTGTTACACAAGGAAAGAACGGAAATCGGTTCAGAGGTAAAATCTTTAGAATTGAAAATATTTTTCCGATGATGAAATATCTCTCTGAAGAATGAATTTTTTTCTCAAGGTGAGACGAAATTCTGCAAGCATTTACTAATATTCCAAGTAACGAAGACTCGGCTTCATCAGATGCTGGATTACGATCAACATCGGAAAGACCGGTAAATCGATGTCGCACTCAAGAAATGAATTGGTAATCAATTGATTTTGTACAAAACATTCATGTTTTTGACAATTCTTCGTCAGGTATTTAATAATTAAGTACCGAAGATCACGGACAGAGGAATTTTTTACATCGCTGCAAGTGTGAATTACATTTCTGAAAAGCGTTTCTTAGACATAAAAAAGATTTGCTCAACACGAACCCTCCGGACCCTGGTTCGATCAAAGCATTGGAACCATTGACGCTACGGGCCTGTCTTCCACGTAATTAAAAGAAGTTACTGCCTACGTGTCATATTATAATAACAGATAATACGAATTCGAGCTTTCGCAAACTTATTTTCCATTACATATGAGTCAAGAGAACAATTAAAGGTAATGCGTGCAGAAAATATGAAATCCCGCACGGAATCCCTACTTTTGATTCTCCAACTGCGCCTCGCTTAACTTCCGACGTGTTCCGGGTGGGGTCGCCGCCGCCGAGCAATCGGGCGTCGGTGCGGACGGGGGCGAACCATCGCCCGTTCCCTCCACCCCCGCTTCTCCTCCGTCCCTGCGTCCCGCGGCCTTCTCGCACGCTCCTGCCCCCTCACGCCCATCTCTCGTCTTCTGTTTCGAACGGAAGAAATGGAACATCTCGGCCAGCACCACTCTCTCTCTCGGAGATGTAGGCGCGCGCCAATCTCACTCGCCACGCGCCACATCCAAGGCGGACGGCCGCCGTTGTCACGGGTGTCTGAGGCCGCGAGCGCCGTCCGCCGTAAAGTGGCGGTCTCTTATTCCGTGCGCAGAAATAGGATGTAGAGCTCGAAGGGAGTGAGAGGGAGAGAATCTTCCTCACTGGAATCGGATTGGTCGTATTTCGGGGGATTCCCCACCACGGAAGCACGAAGAGGGAGGCGAGAGGAATACAGAAAGCATTCGAGGGACTGGGGTAGGTGGGTGGAGGGAAATAGGTTGGGGAGGGGGTGTGATAAGCAAAAACCCAAGCCGAGAGGCATGTGGTACTTCGGTACCTACTCCCTCTCACTCTGCAGAAATCGTTCACTACACCAGTGGTTCTCAAACCTTTTTGAGCCGCGGCAACCTTTCGGAAGATAAGAGGGTTTCGTGGGACCCCAGTCTTGTGATAAGCTTTACATATTTTTGGATGCGGATATTACCTACAACCTTTGGACACATCCATTTGTTGATACTACTACATAATCAATTTATTAAAAGAAAAATTATTGCCCTAATTACCCAATAACACATGCAAATAGTTGATTTATTTACTAAACAAATCTTTTCGCGGTACCAGTATGCCGCGGCACACAGTTTGAAAACTACTGCACTACACACTACAGTATATCTGAGGATTTTCATTTTTACTTTCTTATATAAGTAGTTGGTGCTTGAATTCTGCAAGTATTTCATCTCACCTTGAAAATAATTAATGTTTCAGACAGATATTTCATTATTAGAAATATTTTTTAATTCAAAAGTTTGTACCTCTGCACCGATTTTCGTTCTTTCCTTATGGGACAGTATTGGAGTAAAAGCAATCCCTAAAATTTCGATCTTGCTTCTAAAGCCCTTATACGCCTGGAAATCAAGTTATTCGCAGATGATACGGTAGTTTACAGAGAGATTAACAGTCCTGCTGATCAAGCATTACTTTCTAAAGACCTACACGCAATTCTCGAGTGGTGTAAAGAGTGGCAGTTAGAGCTGAACTTAGGCAAGTGTTCCGTTAAGAGATTCTGGAGAAATGAAGAAATTGAGGTGATGAATTACAGTATAGAAGGCGTACATCTAAAATTAGCCGAATCCGTCAAATACTTAGGTGTCATTTTAACAAGTAACCTCTCGTGGGACACACACATACGAAATATATCCGGGAAAGCTAAGCAGAAACTAGGATTCATGAAACGGATAGTAGGTAAAAGCGAAGAAAAAGTCAAAGAGACATGTTACTTTTCTTTAGTTAGACCGCTGCTAGAGTATGCGTCGAGCATATGGGATCCGTACGAGAAAGGATTAATCACCGAGTTAGAGAAAGTGCAGCGAAAAGCTGCTAGATTCGTCAAAAATTGTTATGATAGAAATAAAAGCGTTACAGGCTTGATACAGGACTTAGGATGGGAATCACTAGCTGAGCGCCGATCACGTGCTAGGTTAAAACTTCTTGAAAGATTTAGAACGAGTACTTTTTCCAGCGACGTCAAAGAAATAATAAGAACTCCCACCTATATCGTTAGAATGGACCATCCTCGTAAAATAAGATAGATAGACTGTAGGAAGGAGAGATACAAAGGCTCATTTTTCCCTAGAATGATAGCAGAGCAGAATAAAACTTGCGATCAAAAGTAACCTCGCGTAGGGGCGTTTGGAGTTTTGCCCTTGGTGTTAATGCACCCCCTGCCACACACCGTTGCGGTGGCTTGCAGGGTAAACTGTAGACAAAAGTTGCCTCCTCGAGCGACCCAAGGAGTTCGTACCGTGTCCTCCCCCACAAGTGTGAACGCCTTTGGGACTTATCAGTATAAACCCCATTGGAAATAGGATTTTTATATTTTGGCCTAAAATGTCTCAACCGCGACCGTCCCATCAGTGTGAACCAGCCTTAAGAATTTGACATGTTACATTGACAATTTTAAGTTGGGACCAGATCCATCTAAAGGAGCGGATGAAATGGGCGGTCACCCGGAGCACCAAAGGGTATAAATTATCTCGGGCGACGAGTGATACAAGTGTGCGGGGGTCGTAAAAGGGAGCAAAGATACCCAAGGCTTAAGGGCAAATTCCACGGGCGGTCTTCCTGCCGCCTAACCAGGCAGTCCCTGCTGGCGCATCCAAGAGAGAATGGGGGCGGCGGGCTAGGTCAACGTACTATTAATACTGATGCTGAAAAGAAAGCGCTAGGGACGGGAAATGCATCTCCATTTCTGGAAAAGGGAGACTATGTAAAAAAAGAGAAGAACGGGCGAAGTCTATGAGTGATTTAAGAGGTAAGCGTCCATTTCAGAAGAAAAGGTCCTTAAGTAGGCTGGAAGGAGGGGTAAACACGAAAAGGGTATGACACTGGGAAACAAATTAGTTGCAACATACTGGTGCAGCTCAGAATTGAGTTGCCCACATGGAATGTCACATAAAATACATTGTAGATGCTCTATAATCCACACCGTATGAATACCTTATGTTTGACTGCTAGCACTGTCTTGACCAAGACTCAACCGTTCTCTTGCAGGAGTTCGAGTGGTGCTAAGATCAATTCAAATCTCTCACAGTTAGGGATTCCAAACAGGTTTTTACCGAACCCAGTTAACCGGTTATTTTTCTAATTTTCTTACTATTCGTTACCCGGTTAATTGTGCACGATTAACCGATTTTTTCCCTCAACCTAGTAGTAAATGTTGCTGCGATGGTATCCAGAGAAGCGGTTTCGTTTTTTGTAATAGTACAGAAATTGTTCGTTTTCTATTCTGCATCTACACGCCAATGAGACGTTTTAAAGTAGCATATCACCAGTTTAACACTTAAACCTAACTGTGAGACAAGATGGGAAAGTCGAATTGATGCAATTCGACCAATACGGTACTAAGAAGGCGAAATTTATGACGCTTTACTTGACCTTATAAAGGATGAGACGATGGATAGAATGGCAGGACAAGAGGCGGAAATACTTGCTCGGAAGCTTTGTTAATCCAATTTTTGTGTTCCCTTGTTGTTAGGCAAAATATTCTTCATCATATTAATATCGTCAGCAGAATGTTTCAGACACCACAGTTTGCTCTACCAGCTTGTATAGATGCATTAGACGGTGTGCTAAATTATAAACAGAATTACAGATCCGACGAAGGATTTTCCAGTGTAATGGTCGATGCTAAGATATTGGCAAAATAAATAGGAAGAGTCGAAAATGGTAACCAAATTTTCAAATGTACAAGCACGGAACCGAAGGAATAGGCACCTTAGTGAATCTTAAGATAAATCCATCAAAGATACAGAGCTGCGATACAAAGCTGATATTTTATACCGCGTACTAGATGCAGTCATCAATTCAATCAAGCGAAACATCACAGTTCGTATTTTAATTTTTTGTACAATATTAGTAAATTTAAGATTTGCCATCAAATATCCTGTTTAAACATTGCCACGATCTTCAAGACATTCTCACAGATGAAAAAACTCAATCAAAAGATATTGAGGGCGTTAAGCTCAATGACGAGATCCGAGTTTTGTCACGAATAATCAAGAATGATAGTTGGTGCCTAATCTAGCAATTGCATCGAGAATTTTATTGTATATGTATTCCTATTACAGTAGCCAGTGGCGAATGTAGTTTTTCAAAACTCAAGTTAATTAAAGATAACTTAAGATCAAAAATGACCGAATCACGCTTGGTTGGGTTGCTTTCAATTTAACATCAATTAGCTCAAAAGTTGGACATATCAGCGCTTCCCTCAAGGCACGGAAAATACCACTTCACTAGTGGACAGCAATCAGCGGAGATGCATGTTTTTTCATCGATAAAAGGTAAAATTTTAAATACAGCTTTATATTGTATGTTTACCGATTTTTATAAATCAATAGTATTAGGGGGCAGAAAAAACCATTTGCACAGGGCGGCAACATTTCTAGCGCCGGCCCTGTCAAGGACTCATACTGAGCTTCCGCGGTATCTAAAGACAAAATTAAGGACAAAATAACATGATCGGTATATTGTGCTCTGCCGTTGCCATCGATCAGATCCGATGAACTCGACGTATTTTGGATTACATTTAGCGAATATTCGGGGGACTTCTATCGCGTCTTCTGCGCGACAAGATCCGCCGACCTCCTCCAAGAAGCAAAAAGAAAGGGGAGTATTGATCATCAGATGTCCTCGTGGTATTTGCAAAAGCTCTTTCTAATAAAATTTATATAATCATTCCTTCGAGTGAGAGAGACGGAGAAAGAGAGGCAGACAAAATTCCAGGAATTATCCTTCCCATTATATTTACAAAGAACATCTGAAATCTATTGTGCAGGATAATTTCTCTTGCACATTAAAATATCTTAGAATTGTAATATTGGAGAGGGATTTTTAGTATTCTCTGAGGAAAGGAATGGGATTTTTAATTTGTATCGTAAAATGTTTCTTATTGGTCGTATTTATTCGAATTTAGCATAAATATTTGCAGTTTTTATCGCTCATTACGGGAGTGTTAACTTTGCAACGAAATTTGTTAGACAGATTCGGTATAGTATCTAATATATTATAACTATGCTTGGTAGGATTCGATTTAAATCGAAAAAAGTCGATAAACGTGGATTTTTTTAAATTTCAAAATCGACAAAAATGAATAGTCGCCGATAAGCGTCGATTTTCCAACAAGATGGAGAAATATATGCGTCCAAAAACCGACTCTGAATTATAATATTTAAATCGTTTCTGTTTACATTTTCACAGTATTATTTTCTACCTACGATTTCGTTCTTTTTTGGGATTGCATTAACTGTGGGACTGAAAGAAAGGTATTTTCTTACACTCAAATATGCGTCTTTTTCAAAAGCTCACGGTTCTACTCTGGACAATCAGGTAACCGCTAGACACTAGAGTGGTTTTGAGAATACGTGTTTCTTAGCCCTTTTGAGGTTTTGAGATTATATTTGCCGAGGTAATAGTGGGATATTCCAAGAGCCTTTCCATACAGATGAGGATATGGATATGCCCTGCTGAGAATACCTCGACCCCTGCTAAAGAAGGTTCGGAATAAAGGAATTTCGGTGGTCGTTTGAAGGCAGTCCGCTATTCGTTTTCTACCCCTTCCACTCATCAATCTCGTGGAGTCTATTCCGGAAACAAATATTTTTCGATTCTTTCTAGAGATTTTTCTATAGATGAACTTGTGTGCACCTTCACCCGTTCCCTCTATGCATAACCCAATTTTTGCCAGTCTTTTTCTTAAATTAATCCGGGAAGGATCGTTCCTCTCACGTGCTTTAGGCTCCTTCGTCTTTTGCTATAGGTTAGTAAATTTTTAGTAAATTTCAATTTATATATAATGGTTTTAAAAAGGTGCACAAAAATTATCGTTACTAAAAATATAATATTTATGCAGAAATATTAACAAAAGAAGCGTTGATGGAAGAGAAAGGATTTCAGATAGGAGGTGAAAGTATTACCACCATTAAATACGCAGATGATCAGGGCTAAATAGCAGAAGACGAGATAGAGCTTCAGGGGATGACAGACAGACTAGTGGAGGTTGGCCAACAATAGGGAATGAAGATCAATGCAGAAAAAACGAAAGTCATGGTGGTTTCAAAGGAACATAAAGAATTAAATATAATGGTAAATGGCCAAAAATTGGAACAAGTGAGTAGCTTCAAATATCTTGACAGTATTTTAGCGCAGGACGGAAGTAGTACACAAGACATCAGAAGTAGGATTGCAATGGCAAAAGCAACATTTAACGAGAAGAAGGAGCTTCTCACAGGCAAGAAAATAAATTTAGAAACAAGGAAGAAATTAACAAAATGCTACATATGCAGCATAGTCTTTATGGTGCAGAGACGTGGACGGTAAGGAGAAAGGAGGAAAAATATTTAGAAAGTTTTGGGATGTGGGTATGGAGGAGAATGATGAAAGTGGAATGGACAGAGAGGAAGAGAAACGAAGAAATATTAGAAATGGTGGGAAAAGAAAGGATGCTAATTAAAACAATCAGGAAAAGAAAAGCAAATTGGATAGGGCACATATTGAGAAGACAGTGTTTACAAAGGACGATCTTAGAAGGAAAAATTAGTGGAAGAAGAGGAAGAGGGAGTAAAAGAATAGGAATATTAGATAATATAAAGCAGGGATATAGTACTTATAGAAGTATAAAAGAGGCTTCTAGAGAGAGAGAGAGAGAGAGAGAGAAATGGAGGCAGCGATTCAGTTAAAACCTGTCTTCGGACAGAAGCGTGATGATGAAATGACTAAAAATTGAAGAGGGATTAAATATTAATAGTTATTTGCAATTTGTTGTAAAATATTTTGCCGATTGTAAAAACACATTTTAACCAGAATTTGAGGTAAGACTGCAGATCGAGCGCTCAATAATAGTGTAATTTTTCTCACTATATATTTTATGTTAAATATAGAGAATATGTAGTGGAGTGGTGAAACATATAGTTATTTTTTTACGCCTAAAATATTATTGCGATAATTATATCGCTAATATTTTTTCCTAAATTGGCATCAACGATTATCTAAAAGCCTTTACGCTGAACTCGCAAATTATTTTTCAAAGAATGTTTCTCGGCAAAGGCAACATCATATTGTTCGGATTTCATAAATTAATCGTTTTCTAATTTTCATTATACAGTTTAAAGAGGTAAATCATAATTTACTATCTACATTCGCGATATAATATATTTGTCAACGACGCGATAAGAATTATACGAAATAAAAAATATCTAGATTTCGAAATACCAGCTTACGATATTTAAGATTAAAAATATAATAAGTTTGTGTTGTAAAACAACAATAATATTCTCGTGACCGATATGCAAGGTGATAATTTGGTTTAATCATCAAGATTAAGTTAGTAGAAGGCGTGAATTAACTATTAATATGTTTTCCCATATAGGTTGGTTTCAGAAATGATCACATTTGACAAAATTTGCAAGGAAAGGAGTGAAAATACAAAAACAAGAAATTTCGTTTTGTGTTCGCACAATGAACTTTTTTCTGCACTAGCTACTTCTTGTTACTTAAAGAAGTAAGCTTTCAGGTGAAAATATTCTTATATAAATATATTCATTCGTGTTCTATCTTACGACCGTTCCTACAAATTCATTGATTGGTTTTTGACTAGGGAATATATATACACAGTGTGGTGGTTTCCCGTTGCATTCCATACCGGAAACACACACAGAAGGGAGGACGGTTATCCGGTGCCGACATTTGCCAACTCTTTGCGAAGAGCACAAAGGGAGCCACTGTTTAACGTCCATTCCGAAGGACGGAACGCTGAATTTGCACGGTATCCTCAAACCACACAAACAGGGGGCCGGGCGACCTTGGAGAAAATCCTACTTGCGCAGGATTAGTGCCTGCTATCTTTTCCAGCAGTAGGCGAGTAGCAGCCAGCGTCCTAACCACTACATCACCGGCACCCCATATAAATGTGAATATATATATATATATATATATATATATATATATATATATATATATATATATATATATATATTCAAACACACTGTTATAAATAGCTGCTTCTTATATATATATATATATATATATATATATATATATATATACATATGATGACGTGATAATTTAAATTAATTTTTTTACCCAGATACGAAATAAAAGCCACGGATGATTTCTCCATAATCCTAGCACAAAATATCCTAATTTTTACTTTCTCCATATACGTGGTATAGGGGAAAGTATTGTATTCATAAAAAAATCGACTTCGAGATTTCAACGGAAATACACGTTTTGAGGTCTCCTGAACACGTTTTGACCATTTTATCGATGATGTCTGTGTGTTAGTGTGTGTGTATGTGATAGCTTTTTGTGGATGCTCTAACTCAAAAACTATTAATCAGGTCAACGCGAAATTTTATATTTAACATTTTTATAAAAGTCAGAACTGATTAGTTTTGGTCAAAATCGGTCAACCCGAAGTGGGTGTTTATTCTTATTCATCATCATCATCATAGGTAGTCTGTCCGTAGACAGGTCCGTGATTATTCATGGTTAAACCTGGTTCTCCAAATACTCCTATTTTCCGCTGTCCTCTTCATATCTTGATAACTCTCTTTCCCTTTCAAATCGTCAGCTGAAACCTTTTCCTGCCTCTTTCCCTTTTCCCATCTAGTTTTCCTTCTAACACGTCTTTAATCATACTCTCTCTCCTCAGGTAATGTCCAACCCAGTTACCCTTCCTCTTTCTGATAGTCTGTATAATCATTCGCTTCTCTCCTATTCTTCGTAGCACTTCATCGTTTTTCATCCTATCTGTCCATTTTATCTTCAGCATTCTCCTCCATGTCCACATTTCAAAGCTTTCCAAGTATTTGATGTCATTTTTCCTTAGCGTCCATGTTTCTGCCCCATACAATGCTATACTCCATACGTAGCATTTTATCAACTTCTTGCGGATATCTTCTCTTATATTCCCTGTAAGTAGTTGTTTCTTTCTCCTGAAAGCCGCTTTTGCTTTTCCTATTCTAGTTTTGATCTCATCCGTACATTTTGCCTCTCGTGTTATGATACTTCCAAGGTATTTATATTCTGAAACTTGTTCTAATGGCTTTCCCCCAATAGTTATGTTCAGATTTTCTTCTTTACCCGATATTCGAATGACCTTGGATTTTTCTGTATTTATTTCCATACCGTATTTTCTACCTGTTATCACTAGTCTATTTATCATTTTTTGTAGCTCCTCTTCCTTTCTTGCTAGAAGTACTTGATCATCTGCGTATTTTACTGTTCTTAAAATCCTTCCTCCAATTTTGAAATCCCCTGTGCCTTCTAAAGCTTCTTGCATTAGACTTTCTCCATATATATTGAATAGGGTTGGCGATAGGCAGCAGCCTTGTCTTACTCCTCTACCGATATTTATTCCGCAGGTGTCCACATTCTCAAACCTGACCTTTACAATTTGATTCTCATATAGATTCCTAATCAGTCTCCTGTCTTTCCAGTCTACACCTATATCCTTTAATATCTTCATCAACTTTACCCAATTTACTCTATCGAAGGCCTTCTGCCAGTCTACGAAACATGCGCAGATATCTTGACTGTATTCTATTGCCCTTTCTGATATGATTCTAACTACTCCTATAGCATCTCTAGTTCCTCGTCCTTTTCTGAAACCGAATTGATCTTCCCCTATTATTTCTTCTGCCTTTTTCTCCAGCCTTTTATTAAGAATCCTCGTGATGATCTTCGATGTGTGTGACAGAAGGCTTATAGTTCTGTAATCTTTACACTGCATTATTCTTATTACTTATCCGTTATTTTGAAATATTTGCTTTAATATTGGATAAATGTAGAAATGTACTGGAATAAATATTGCAGAATATTTAATTTTCTACAACCTTTGTTTGCAACATTTTTCCATATGAAGCATTGTTTAAGAGATATCTTATTTTTAGCTGCCACTACCACGCCACCTACCGACGACTATTGTTAACAATTGACGCTTAGTTACGTCTTAGTAACGCTCCTTATTCTTTTCTTAATTGTTGGAGCTTTGTGGCTATACCCAATATCAGAAGGCTATGGTTTGAGTTTATTTCTGTTATTTTCAGTTTAAAATTTTCTCGCAGTTTCTTAAAATATTTATTATTATCTAACCTATTTGGAATTTTTAGAAATATTACAGATTTGGAGAAAGTCATGTGGTGGCCACATCAGATTTTTACATAAATTGTAGTGTGATATTTAGTCTATTTTCTTAATGATGATTATAGCTGTTGCTGAAACGATCTAAGCCATGAAACCGGAAATTCGGAAACTTGAACGCGAGCCGATTGTCAAAGAATTTAAAAATTCCGGATAGATTCCTTGATTTCGCGGAAAATGAAAATTATGTCTTATTTATATATCGTTATGGCAGTAATTTTAATTACGATATAAACTTATGATGACGTCATTATATCTACTCACACAAGAAATTTAGTAAAACATGAAAAGTATTTTTATGTTGTCTTGAGTAGTTTTTCGAGAAATTTTAAACTTTTAATTGTTAAATATAATGGTGTCATACATATTTCGCAATTTTTTAAAGCCAAATACGTGCTAAAGTCACGGATGATGATGCCATAATATTGACACAAAGTATTAAATTTTTTCCATGATTTTAGTGTATATTTAGTGTGTATATATAGTAAACCTTGAAAATCTGTTTAAACAATTGAAAATTTTTAGCCGCCGCATTGTTGAACTTCTTCAAGATTTTCTGTTTTTTCTAGTAGTTTTCCCAAACAATTCTACCGTCATAAAAAATTTAGAATTTACAGCTATTCAATAAGTGCCTAAACATTAGTATCTTCCTATATGTTATCATCTATTATATATAGATGTTCCTTACAGAGGAGAATTAATATATACATATATATATATATATATATATATATATATATATATATATATATACACACAGTTAGTTTGTGCTTGCATTCTGCAAGAATTTCATCCCAACTTGAAAACATTATTTTGTCAGACATATTTCATTATTAGATATACTTTTAATACAAGTTTCCCAAAGAACAACTAATAACACAATAACAAATAACACACTTTTTTAATCACCATTATAACACAGTTATAGAATAATGGAAGCATCCTCAAATTTCGCGCCAATTTATACAAGGTGAAAAAGCGTCGGGGAATGGGGGTGTAATTATAGGGGATGGACGAAGGGGAGGGTGGAAGGAGAGAGGAGCGCGATGTCTCCCTTTCACCGCATTTAGCAACCTTGGCGAGATTAAACTGGCTTAATGCCCTTATATGACGTGTAAACTATACATTAAAAATTATATTCCGGTAGAGGACATTTCCCACAATTTAGTTCGATACCACGTACCTACAATTAATAGTTTTCGAGATAAAAGTTATTAATACGTATTAATCGTTAAAAAAACATATAGCGATCGGAAATTCCATTCCATTGCTCTTATATGATCTCTAAGGTATTGATTAAGAACATTATCCATACGGATGTTATAATTTGCTACAAAATGATTGCAAAATCCTCGTACCTAGGATCAATACTTTCCGGAATAAAAATTATTAAACGTTAATATACAAATGGGGTAAATACAACCACGAAAAATTAACAATTTTAAAATTTTCGATTATTCTGATTGGTTATGTGCAAAATCCTATAATCGTGCAAAATTTCAGCTTCCTAAAACTATTATATTGATCTACACACTGGACTAACTTTTTCCAATGCTAACTTATGGGAGATTTTCCGGGGCATCTGGAATCGAACCCAGGACACTATAAGCAAAAGTAACAAATTTCCTAATTGATATGGAGGCCATCTAGCAACCCTGAAAATGTAATTTTTCTAGCTTATGGGCAAGTGCCCGAAATTAATTTACAATTATGGCGCAATGTTTTTCATATTGAAAAAAACGCAACTTTCGGAATTTATGGAGTCGAACCCATGGCACTTGGGTAAGAAGTTCCATTTTATCTGTATGTTTCTCCATTATATCTACAAAAAATGAAACGTTCAGCTTTCTAGCTCTTGTAGTTTGGGCTGGACATTAGTATCCTCCTATATAGAGACGTTCCTTATAGAGGAGGAGTAACATCGTTATACAAGTAGTTGGTGCTTGCATTCTGCAAGATTTCATCTCACCCTGATAAACATTTATTTTTCAGAGAGATATAACATTATTAGAAATATTTTTTAAATTCAAAATATTTCACCTCTGCACCCAATTTCTATCTTTCCTTATTGAACAATATTTGATTAAAAAAATGCCTAAAATTTGCAATTTTAAGAATATTATACTTTATCCATTGTAATTCCACACCTTTTTGTCAAATTTAAAGTTGTAGCACATCTAGAAGTGAAATAAAACTTATTTAACTGTTTAAATTTTAAAAGTTTCATACAGCCGCAAAATACTTTGTTGGAGATTTTCAAATGTTTGTTAGTTTTAATGCACTAAGCTCTACATAGCTTTAAAATGTCAGCTTCATAGCTTCTCTCCAAGTACCTAAACATTTATCTATTAGCTTAAACTATAAGAATTTTTAACAGACAAACAAATTAAAATATCAAAATTTTATAACTTTTATTTAGTTATTTTACAAATTTTACCGGTAAGAAAAATTTCAGCTTCATAGCACATTCGGAAATACATAAACCTCAAAAATATGTTTAAACAATTCTGAATTTTTAGCAGTTGCATTGTTGAACTTTTTCAAATTTTCCTTTTTTTCTATGTATAATTTGCTACAAAATGATTTCAAAAACTCGAACCTACAGCTTTTCTTATGGGAAAAAACGCAACTTTTGGAATTTCTGGAGATGAACCCATGTCACTTAAGTGAGAATTCTTTCTGTAGATGCCTCCATCATATCCACAAAAACTGAAACTCTCAGCACTATAGCTCTTGTAGTTTGGGCTGGACATTAGAATCATCCTATATACATCCTGTATGTTATATTATTCTGCTCTGTAAGGAACGTCTATATATATATATATATATATATATATATATATATATATATATATATATTAACTAAAGGAAAAGAAAAGGTAGTGATGAGGGTGGCAACAAGGTGTTGAAGGAAGCCCAGCGGACACTTACCAAGTCGGAGACTAAGTTGGCAGGCTGCTGGGGGCGTCGAAGAAACACGTTGAACACACGAACACAAAAACAAAAAACACGCAAGCTTATCAGGCCTATGCCCTTCTTCAGCAGTAGAGTAAATGAGAGTGACACACTGAGTGGGTAATGACAGGGTGATGTGGGGAGGTTGATGATCGGAGGAGGCGGAGAGTAGGAAGGGTGGATAGCCAATAAGGAGGGAGTGTGATGAGGTAGAGTGCGAATAGTTACAAAGTAACAAGGAGACATTGTAAGGGGGCTAATAGGGTTAGAGGAGGTTGAGGCCAGGCGGAGAGAAAGAGTCAAGAAGATGTATCTGTGCAAGTTCCCAGTGTCGGAGAAGGGGGGCAGGAGTGTCATAGGGTAAAGCGCGAATAATCCTAACATTGTAGCAACTATTGAAGGGGACATTGTGGGTATTGGCGTGCAATGCAACTGGGAGGGGGCGTCTGAGAGAAACGCTATTCTGGTGACCATTCATGCGGATGTTTAACGGATTGCTGGTGAGGCCTACGTAAAACGCGGGACAAAGGGTGCAGGTAAGGAGGTAAATGACGTTACGGGTGGTGCAGTTGCTTCTGGAGGTGATGGGGTAGGTGATGTTGGTGGAGGGACTCGAGAAAGAAGATGAGGGTAAGTGGATAGGGCAAGTGAGGGAGCGAGGTTTTCCGCAGGGGTGGGAGCCTATTGCAAGAAGCGTGTTAGAAGTGGTAAGTTCCTTCCTCCACAAGATATTTCCCAAATTTGGGGGCCGGCGGAAGGAGAGGAGCGGAGGATTGGCAAAATGGTTGATAAAGAGTGACTGATGGGAGGAAGAGGTAAGAATTGGGAGGGCAGCATGAAGGATTGTTTTGAGAGCTTCCTGGCTACCAGGAACGAAAAGTGTCGTAAGAGTGAGTGAAGGGGTAGATGCAGGGATAGTGGGTGTGTGAGGATGGGATCCATTGTGAGAAGGCGTCATCGCCCTATGGATCTGTTCGCGGACCAAGACTGGAGAGTAGCCACGTTTGAGAAGAGCATCCTCGAGGACAGAGTAATACTCTAGAAGGGATGCTCTATCAGAACAAAGCCTCCAACCTCGACGAGCAAGGGCATAGTGGATACAGGTTTTGGTATGAAGGGGATGGCAGCTATCAAAGTGGAGGTATTGGAGGCTGTTGGTGGGTTTGATGTGAACACCGGTGCGGATTTTGCTGTCTTGAATGTAAAGATTGACATCCAGGAATGTGATGTGGGAGGTAGAGGATTGGTTGGTGAAGGACAGTGAAGGATGGGAGGAGAGGCGATAGAGAAAGGAAAGGAGAGAGTCAGGTTCATGCGTCCAAATGAGGAAGACATCGTCGATGTATCTCAGCCACAAAAGTGGTCTGAGTGGAAGGTTGAGGAAGAGTCTTTCCCATTCTCCAAGGTAGCAATTGGAGTATGAAGGCGCCATTCGGGTGCCCATCGCAGTGCCTCTAATCTGAAGGTAGTGACGACCATCGAAAGAGAAGTTGTTCAATTTGAGCTCCATTGCTGCCAAGTCTAATAAGAAATATATATATATATATCATCATCATAGGTAGTCTGTCCGTAGACAGGTCCGTGATTATTCATGGTTAAACCTGGTTCTCCATATACTCCTATTTTCCGCTGTCCTCTTTATATCTTGATAACTCTCTTTCCCTTTCAGATCGTCTATCAGCTGAAACCTTTTCCTACCTCTTTCCCTTTTCCCATCTAGTTTTCCTTCTAACACGTCTTTAATCATACTCTCTCTCCTCAGGTAATGTCCAACCCAGTTACCCTTCCTCTTTCTGATAGTCTGTATAATCATTCGCTTCTCTCCTATTCTTCGTAGCACTTCATCGTTTTTCATCCTATCTGTCCATTTTATCTTCAGCATTCTCCTCCATGTCCACATTTCAAAGCTTTCCAAGTATTTGATGTCATTTTTCCTTAGCGTCCATGTTTCTGCCCCATACAATGCTATACTCCATACGTAGCATTTTATCAACTTCTTGCGGATATCTTCTCTTATATTCCCTGTAAGTAGTTGTTTCTTTCTCCTGAAAGCCGCTTTTGCTTTTCCTATTCTAGTTTTGATCTCATCCGTACATTTTGCCTCTCGTGTTATGATACTTCCAAGGTATTTATATTCTGTAACTTGTTCTAATGGCTTTCCCCCAATAGTTATGTTCAGATTCTCTTCTTTACCCGATATTCGAATGACCTTGGATTTTTCTGTATTTATTTCCATACCATATTTTCTACCTGTTATCACTAGTCTATTTATCATTTTTTGTAGCTCCTCTTCCTTTCTTGCTAGAAGTACTTGATCATCTGCGTATTTTACTGTTCTTATAATCCTTCCTCCAATTTTGAAATCCCCTGTGCCTTCTAAAGCTTCTTGCATTAGACTTTCTCCATATATATTGAATAGGGTTGGCGATAGGCAGCATCCTTGTCTTACTCCTCTACCGATATTTATTCCGCAGGTGTCCACATTCTCAAACCTGACCTTTACAACTTGATTCTCATATAGATTCCTAATCAGTCTCCTGTCTTTCCAGTCTACACCTATATCCTTTAATATCTTCATCAACTTTACCCAATTTACTCTATCAAAGGCCTTCTGCCAGTCTACGAAGCATGCGCAGATATCTTGACTGTATTCTATTGCCCTTTCTGATATGATTCTAACTACTCCTATAGCATCTCTAGTTCCTCGTCCTTTTCTGAAACCGAATTGATCTTCCCCTATTATTTCTTCTGCCTTTTTCTCCAGCCTTTTATTAAGAATCCTCGTGATGATCTTCGATGTGTGTGACAGAAGGCTTATAGTTCTGTAATCTTTACACTGCATTGCCTTTGGCTTCTTCTTTAGAGGGATCATTGTTACTTCTAGGAAATCCTGAGGCCACTCTCCCTTGTCGTAAATCTTATTAATTAATTTCGTGATCGCTTTTAGTCCTTCTGATCCTATGACTTTAAGTATCTCAGCCGGTATTCAATCGCTGCCCGTGGCTTTCCCCTTCTTAAGTTCCACTATCGCTTTTTCTACTTCGCTCTCCATAATACTTGGTCCTAAGTTATCTTCTTCAATGTTTTCCTCATTTTCCAGTTCTATTTTTGCCGCTCATGTCTGTTTGCTGTATAATTCCTTAATGTATTCTTCCCATACCTGTACTACATCCTTTGTTTCTGAGACTATCTTCCCATCCGTATTCATAATTCCTTTACCACAAATTCCATTAGACTTCTTATCTTCTAATTCCAGTGCCCTAGCGTACATCATATCGTACCGTCCTAATTTCTCCATTTGTTCTATTTCATCACATTTTCCTTTTAGCCAATTTTCTCTAGCTTTATCTGTTACCCTTCTCAACTCATTGTTTATACGCCTATAGTTGGCTCTACCTTCTTCACTGTTAACGTTTTTCCATTTTCATCTCTCATTCATTTTCTCCAGCATTTCCTTCGTGATCCATCATTTTGATTTTATTCTCTTGTTTTCCAATCTCTTTATCCAAGGTATCCTTGATACTGGTTTTAATTTCATCCCATTCTATATCAACGGTCTTCGGTTTGTTGTCCAACTCTCTTAGGTTATCTTCCAACTTCATGCTGACTACATCCTGCCTTTTTTTTTCAGTTTTTCTAGGTCCCAGGTCTGTCTTTCTCTTCTCGTTTTTCTTATTTGTTTGAGCTTTGTACTCACGTCAAGTATTAGAAGGCTGTGATCTGAATCAATGTCTGCTCCTTGCAATGCCTTGGTGTTCTTTATGCTGTTCCTAAATCTTTGTTTTACAAGGATGTGATCTATTTGGCATCTTATTCTATCTCCTGGGCTTTTCCATGTGTATAACCTTCGTTTATGGTTTTTGAACCATGTATTAGTCACTACAAGGTCATTATTGATGCAGAATTCTACGAGTTTCTCCCCTCCTCGATTTCTCTTCCCAAGTCCGTATTGCCCGACAACATTTTCTTCCCGTCCTTCTCCGACTATGCTGTTCCAATCTCCCATTATTATGCAGTTTACCTTTCCTCTTCCGTCTTCTTCGTAAATTTCATTAATTTGCTCATAGATCTCATCTATTTCTTCATCGTCATGAGCTGACGTTGGCATATATACCTGGATTATCAGCATGTCCACTGGGACTGCTTTTAGCTTTATTGCCATCAGTCTATCGTTCGTTGCTATTATCTTTGTCACGCTTTTCATCATATCTTTCCTAAGTACCAGAGCTACTCCCCTTTCCCCACTATTTCCTCCAGAATAAACTACCGTGAATTCTTCCGAGTCGAACTGTCCTTCTCCCTCCCATCTAGTTTCGCTTAGCCCTATAATGTCAACTCTATTTCTTCTCATTTCTTCTTTCAAGTTCTCTAGCTTTCCTGCCTTTCTCATAGTTCTTACGTTCCAAGTCCCTATTCGTAATTTACTTTCGACAAATGTTTTCCTCAAGGCAGTCCCCGCCCGGAGATCCGATTGGGGGACTATTTTACCTCCGGATTGTTTTACCTCGAGAGAACTCATATTGTCCAACCATATAATCTTTACTAGGGATTGTAATGTGGTAGTTTCCCTCTTGCTTTCCACATCGCAGTACTCTAGCCGTTCAAATCGTCCTGATCACGCCTACAGCTGTATTGGATATAGACCCAACCAACATCATTTGTTTTCGGCTCTATACCATACTGACAGTACTGCTGCCTACTGCCAGGCACTGATGATAGTTTTTTTTTTATAAATAAAACCTCCATTCGAGGGGTTTGAACCCCCGAACTTTGCAATAGAAAGCCGACACGCTAACCACTACACCACCAGTGCATTATTATATATATATATATATATATATATATATATATATATATATAATAACGATACGGAAAAACAAATAATATGATAAAATAAATGCAACGAGAGGTTGAGAGGGATAGGAAGGAGCCAGTGAACACTTACCATACGGTGGTGTACGTCCACAGCGATAGAGGAAGGCTTGTAATTTGGAGCTTTCGGGCAACACACGCCCTTCTTCAGCGATATATATATATATATATATATATATATATATATATATATATATATGTTTTCAGGCTGCTGTGGGCGTCAACGAGTCAGAAAATATGCACACAAAAAATCACACGTAAGCTTTTCGTACATATGCCCTTCTTCAGCGATGGAGATATAGTATATATATATATAGGAGGATACTAATGTACAGCCCAAACTACAAGTGCTAGAGAGCTGAAAGTTTCAGTTTATATCTCTCTGAAAAATTAATGTTTATCTGTGTGAGATGAAATATATAATATTGTTGCGTATTCTCGGCTGCTCTTCCCGAGTATTATGAATAAGTACAGAGACACTCTTGGATTACTCCAATATTTTAATGGCAGACCTCTTCAAAAAGTCCAAAAAAGCAAAATCAACGATGTCACGTAAAACATCAACAAGATAAACATAGCAACTAATAAAACCTTAAAAATCGGTACATTGCTCTCCCTCCCGGTGATGATCGTCCCGATCTGAAATTCCATTCCCATCGTAAGGGCGAAGACGATGTAGATGCACCACCTTGAAGTTGGACCGAGAGCTCCGGCGTATGCGGTAGACCAGGTCGTTGATCCTCTTCATAACCGTGTATGGTCCCTCCCAATCCCTCTATAATTTTGGGGATCGACCCTTCCTTCGGGATGGGTTGAATAGACATACCTGATCGCCCTCACTTAAACCTCCGCTGTTTGCCAGCCGGTCGTACCTGGCCTTCATGCTATCGCTCTCCTTTTTCAATCTTCTTCGCGCATAAGTGTGGGCTGTATAGATCCTTTCCTCTAAGTCCCTCGCGTAATTCGAAGTGGATTTTGACTGGCCTGGTGACAATCCAAATATTAGACCTGCAGGTAGTCGGATGTCCATACCAAAAGCCAAGGATGCTGGACTTCCCCCGGTAGATTTGTGTACGGCTGATCTGTACGCCATGAGCAGGAAAGGTATGTGGTGGTCGCAGTCCGTCTGGTGCTCGTTGACGTGCATCCGTTGATGGGTCTCGTGCGTCCTGTTAAAACGTTCGACCATCCCATCGGACTGCGGATGTAACGGCGTCGTGCGCATTTTCTTGATACCCAACAGCTTGCATACCTCGGAGAAAATTTGGGATTCCAACTGTCGTCCCTAGTCTGAATGTTGTTCAAAAGGGACACCATAGCGGCAGAACATAGTTGTCAACAGTGCTTCTGCTATAGTCGGAGCCTCCTGGTTTGGTGCTACTATCACCTCAGGCCATTTCGTGAAATAATGAATAGCAAAAACTAAATATCGGTCACCCTAGTTAGTAAACGGAAATGGACCTGCGATATCGGCAGCTACTCGCTCAAACGGTATCCCCAAATTATATTGTCTCATAGCTCCGCGAGTGCGCAACTGAGGCCCCTTACTCGTCGTGCTGTCGCTACACCTTCTACAGAATTCTTCAACGTCCCTTCTTGCGTCGGGCCAATAGAATCTCTCCAGCACCTTTCTTAATGTTTTCGCGACTACAAAATGTCCTCCACTACATCCTGCGTGTAATTCACTCAAAATGTCTTCAACTATTGACCTAGGGATCGCGATTTGCTCTATCTGGGTCTTCCCATCGGGAGACTCCCAGATTCATAGCAGCAACCCATCCCGCAGCCTCAAGGACTTCCATTGCGCCCAATACGATTTCGTAGTTTCTCCAAAGAGAGATATTTCTTCCCAAGTCGGTCGTTCATCACTTTTCTCCTTCCAAGCAAGTATTAGGGTTAAATCCACATCTTCTAGTTGCTTCTGACTCATGGATGTCGCGAGTGCAGCGCCTTCAGCCTGGACGATAGTTGTGCGTCGCAAAGTGGCTTCCTTTGCATCAGCTCGACTGCAACTCCAACAGTCCTCAGGGCACGGTCTTCTCGACAATGCATCTGCATTACCATGTTTCCCAACTTTTAGATGCTTAATTTCGAAGTCGTGCTGTTGCAGTCGCTCAATCCACCGAGCTATCTGACCTTCTGGGTTACGAAAATGCAGAAGCCAATTCAATGCGGCATGATCAGTCCGTATGAGGAATGCCTGACCATATAGATACTTGTGGAAATGTTCTATGCTCGTTACAATAGCCAGTAGCTCCCTTCTCGTTACGCAGTAATTTCTTTCTGTTTTTGACAACGACTTGCTAAAGTATGCTATGACCTTTTCTTCTCCCTCTTGTTCCTGAGATAATACCCCTCCGATTCCGGAATTACTGGCATCGGTATCGAGGACAAATTTCCCTTCCGATCTCGGACAACTGAGTATTGGGGAAGTGCATAGCATTGTTTTCAGTTACCCAAAAGCGTCCGCACATTCAACGGTCCAATGGAATTTTTCCTCCCTCTCCGTCATTCGATGCAACGGCCTTGCGGTTTCAGCGAATCCTCTGATGAACCTTCTGTAATAACTGCAAAGTCCCAGAAAGCTACGAAGTTGGTGAATATTTGTAGGAACAGGCCACTTCTCTATTGCCTCAGCCTTAGACGGATACGTACGCACTCCTTGCGTGGAGACGATATGTCCCAAGTATTTCACTTCCTTACGGAGAAGCTCGCATTTTCTAACGCAGCAAATTCGCTCCACTATTTCGTTGGAAAATTTCTTTCGAATTATTAAGGTGCTCTTTAAAGGTTCTCCCAATCACAATGATATCATCTAAGTATATCATGCACGTCTTCCAAGTAAGCCCTAGTAAAAACTCCTCCATCAGCCTTTCGAAGGTAGCAGGGGCGTTGCATAACCCAAATGGCATAACTTTAAATTGATATAAACCAGTCCCTATTGACAACGCTGTTTTTTCGCGATCTTCCGGTCTAACCTCAACTTGCCAATATCCAGTCTTCAAGTCCAACGTGCTGAACCAACCAACACTCGCAAATGTGTCTAAGGTCTCATCGATTCGAGGAAGAGGGTAACAGTCTTTCTTCGTCCACTCGTTTACTCTACGATAGTCCACACAGAATCTTGTCGTTCCGTCTTTCTTTTGTACGAGGACAACCGACGACAACCAAGGGCTTGACGAAGGTTCTATTATGTCTTGGAGCTGCATTTCCATAATTATGTTCTCTGCTTCTACCCGTTTAGCTAAAGGAATTATTCTTGGTACCGGCTTAATCGGAAAGTGGTCTCCTGTATCAATCCGATGTTCAATCATCCGCGTCCGCCCGAGTTTTCGTCCCGCACTTGCGAAGATGTTCTGGTACCTGCAAAGTAATCCTTCCAATGCAGAGCGTTGCAGAGGGCTTAAACCACTGACCGGTTCTCTCAGCAATTTTTCTAATTCCGGGGGCAATGTCGGAACCTCGTTCTCGGTGGACTCGTCGACCCGACACTCCCTTACAAACGTAATCGTTTCGAAATACGCTACCGTTGTCCCCTTATTTATCTTCTGCGGACTCCCTTGGAGATTAATGACTCGGAGCGGCACCTTATTTGAACATTTCACAAGTTCTTCCCAATAAGCACTCCTTTAATGGCAGCATCATCGAACGAGGGTTCAATGATTCCAATGCTCCCTTCTGTCCCTGCTTCTACCATAGCCGTTACTATCTTTTCGTTTCGAGCAGGTATCATGACGTCATTACTCATAACCACTCGACATTTGCTGCCAAATCCCTCGGAAGACTCCAAGATCAATTCTTCTTTCCCTACTTTAAGTGTCCTTTGTGTCAGATCTAGCTTCGTGCGTCCATCTAAAATATCTAGCTCTAATATTACTTCGTCTATTATATTAGCAACGATTACCTGATGGGTAAAGATCGTACTACCGATTTGTATGCCCACCTCGATCTCTCAATGAACAGGAACACTTTCTCCCGTGGGCGTTAATAGACGGTATTTATTTGGAATATTGTTCCATTGGCACTTTCGAACGACTCCAGTATCAATCGTCAGGTGGCATAATCTTCTGTTTATGCTCACTAGTAGAATCAGGCTTTTTCCGCTTCGTTTAAGCTGTGTCACAGAAATATCCATCATAGGGACTGTCGAAGAGAAAGCCAGTTTACGTCCCCTAGGTCTGGCGGAAGTTAGTTTGAAGGTTGTGAGTTATCATGTTTGACATCGTTACGCGTTCTTTGATATTCATTGCAGTGAGCCCGTAAGTGCCCTATCTTCCCGCAGCCCCAACATCTCATTTTGCGGCCGGAAGCAACTTGGCGCTCGTCTCTTCCCATCATCGCGCTGGATGCACTCTTTTCAATTGTACTGCTGTCTTCACGTTCGGTTTCTTCAGGATGCATTCGATAGATTCTACCGCGATTCCTGGCCGGTCTTGTCGTTTCAAATTCAAGAGCATGAGCCAGCGCTTCATCCAGTCCTGTTGGCTTCTTCATCAATCTAACCTTATGAAGTGTGTCCGCGTCGTAGATTCCGTAAATTTTCTCCTGGTTTTTGTAATTGTTGTTTCAGCTGTGCTATATACACATGTTTCAGGTGAGTGTCCCTGTAACGTAATTCTAGTTCGGCGGCAAGATTCTCAAAATCTTGCCACTTTTCCTTAGGCACGGACTGCAGGACGCTAGAGGCCTCACCTCGAAGAGAAGTTAATTAATTGGTTGTCTTAGTTTGATTTGACCATTTGTTTAGGATGGCTATTGCTTCAAACTGATCCCTATACACATCCCAACACGTTTTTCCGTCGAATGTAGGTAATTGGGCCGCCTCAGTTCTCGATAGTGATCCACTCGCGGCCGAGGTGTCGCCAGAGTGTGGTATATTAATTTTCTCTTCGACCGCTGCCAAACGGTCTATTGATGTCGTAAGTTCCACCCTTAGTTTTTCAATTTCACGGCTTAATGTTCCTATTTTATCGTTAGAATTACTTTCTTAGAGCTCCACATGCCTCATTACATTGTCAATAATAAACCTATTCTGCTCATCAACCGCTGCCTTTATCTCTTTCACACACGCCATTATCGTAGACAACTGCTCGTTTTAGCACTACGCTCACCTTCATTGTCGAACGAAATTACGTCTTCGGCTCCCGCTGCAGCAAAGAGGAATGTTTCTGGGTCCTTCCCTTCGTTACATATTTCTTCCCGTAACCTCGCAATCAGTGAAGCTTTAGTACCAGACGTCGGTAAATTCCGTTCTCCCAACTCAGATTTCAGGTGCGTTACTTTCAGGTCCAATAATTTGTTTTTTCCACTCATCTTCTTCTCTACCGACGGATGTATCCCACTTCTGACACTAGTGTTAGGTATTCTCGGCCGTTCTTCCCGAGTATTATGAATAAGTAGAGAGACACTCGTGGAATACTCCTTTATTTTAATCGCAGACCTCTTCAAAAACTCCAAAAAAGCAAAATCAACAATGTACGTAAAACATCAACAAGATAAACATAGCAACTAATAACATCTTAAAGATCGGTACAATATATATGTTTTATCCTCCTCCTCTGTAAGGAACGTCAATATGTAACGATAATATTTATGAGGAGGAAACTAATGTTTAGGCACTTCCAGAAGAACGACAGACTCGAAATTGTTTTTATTGGTAGAACTATGCGCAAAACCAACTAGAAAAAACGAAAATCTTTAAAAAGTTTAACAATGCCGTCGTTAAAAATTAGAAATTTTAAAAACAATTTTTCAAGGTTTATATAGTTCCGAATGTGCTTCGAAACTGTAATTTTTTATTGGTAGAACTTGTAAAAAAAGGAAATATTTTATTTGTTTGGCAGTTAAAAATTCTTAAAGTTTAAAAAATAGGTAAATATTTAGATACTACGGGACGAGATAGGGAGCTGAAATTTTAAATTAATTTAGAGATGTCTTTACAAATGAATAAAAATTCAGTGTATCCATGAAATTGTTATTGCGACCGTTAAAAATTAATTAATTTTAAGCAATTAGATAAATGTGATTTCATTTTTAAATGTGCTACAAATTTAAAAATGTACAGAAATGTGTGGAATTATTAACCCAATTGGGAAAAAATATAATATTCCTAAAATTGCAAAAATTAGTTATTGTTTTACTATATTATTTTTCAATTAGGAAAAAACGAAAATCTTTGCAGAGGAAAAATAATGTGAAATAAAGAAATATTTCCCTTTATGAAATATGTCTCTGAAAAAATTAATATTTTTTCCAGATGAGATGAAATGCTTGCAGTATGCAAGCACCTTCTACTAGTTTCACACACACACATATATTTATATATGAATCCTCCCGGTGACCGACCATGCGTTAACCCACTCCCTTCCCTTCAATTGCTGCTTCACAGTAAAAACCATTTGTGCTCTTCCAAGTAGTTTCCCCGCGCCACGATTCCGTCAATGGCAACTTGCCCATATCGACATGCTACCCTCCTTCTCCTTACCAGGTATAAACCTTCGTTAACCCCCTCACTCCAATTGCCCCTTTTTTTCTTTCTCCTTACCTCTCTTTCCCCTTCCCTTTACCCCTCTTTTCCCGAACCCCTACCTCCAGTGTTACGCTAACTTTTAGTTTCTGTTGTTCTCTCGCTGAAGAAGGGCGTGTGTAGTCCAGAAGCTTATAATTACTACCCTTCCTCTATCGCTGTGTACGTCTACAATCGTATGGTAAGTGTTCACTGGCTCCTTCCTATCCCTCTCAACCTCTTGTAACTTTTATTATATATATATATATATATATATATATATATATATATAACGCATCTCCGCCTTCGTTGATTCCCACCTACAACCTCTCATTCGTCAATTCCCTTCCTTCATCCAAGACACTAACTCCTTTCTCAAACGCCTCAAACACCTCCCCTTCCCTCTCCCACCCAATACCATTTTGGCCACTATCGATGTCTGTTCCCTCTACACAAACATCCCCCACGATGATGGACTCTCTGCCCTTAGTAAACTCCTGGACTCAAGACCACCCGACGAAAGACCTTCCTCCCATCTCTTATTTGACTTGGCAGCTATGGAGCTAAAAATGAACAACTTCACCTTCGATGGGCGTCACTACCTTCAAATTAGAGGCACTGCGATGGGCACCCGTATGGCGCCTTCATACGCCAATTGTTACTTGGGAGAATGGGAACGACTCTTCCTCAACGTACCACTCAGACGACTTTTGCGAATGAGATACATCGACGATGTCTTCCTCATTTGGACGCATGGACCTGACTCTCTCCTTTCCTTTCTCTATCGCCTCTCCTCCCATCCTTCACTCTATTTCACCCACCAATCCTCTACCTCCCACATCACATTCCTGGATGTCGATCTTTACCTTCAAGACAGCAAAATCCGCACCTGTGTTCACATCAAACCCACCAACAGCCTCCAATATCTCCACTTTGATAGCTGCCATCCCCTTCATACCAAAACCTCTAGCCCCTATGCCCTTGCTCGTCGAGGGTGGAGGCTTTGTTCTGATAGAGCTTCCCTTCTACAATACTACTATGTCCTCGAGGACGCTCTCCTCAAACGTGGCTACCCTCCAGTCTTGGTCCGCGAACAGATCCATAGGGCGATGACGCCTACCCACCATGGATCCCTTCCACACACACCTACTATCCCTGCAACCATTTTGCCAATCCTCCGCTCCTCTCCTTCCGCCGGCCCCCAAATTTGGGAAATATCTTGTGGAGGAAGGAACTTACCACTTCTAACACGCTTCTTGCAATAGGCTCCCAACCCTGCGGAAAACCTCGCTCCCTCACTTGCCCTATCCACTTACCCTCATCTTCTTTCTCGAGTCCCTCCACCAACATCACCTACCCCATCACCTCTAGAAGCAACTGCACCACCCGAAACGTCATTTACCTCCTTACCTGCACTTTTTGTCCCGCGTTTTATGTAGGCCTCACCAGAAATCCATTAAATATCCGCATGAACGGTCATCGGAATAGTGTCTCTCTCAGACGCCCCCTCCCAGTTGCATTGCACGCCAATACCCACAATGTCCCCTTCAATAGTTGCTACATTGTAAGGGTAATTCGCGCCTTACCCAATGACACTCCTGCCCCCCTTCTCCGACACTGGGAACTTGCACAGATACATATTCTTTACTCTTTCTCTCCGCCTGGCCTCAACCTCCGCTAACCCTAATAGCCCCCTTACAATGTCTCCTTGTTAATTTGTAACTATTCGCACTCTACCTCATCACACTCCCTCCTTATTGGCTATCCACCCTTCCTACTCTACGCCTCCTCCGATCATCAACCTCCCCACATCACCCTGTCATTACCCACTCAGTGTGTCACTCTCATTTACTCTACTGCTGAAGAAGGGCATAGGCCTGATAAGCTTGCGTGTTTTTTGTTTTTGTGTTCGTGTGTTCAACGTGTTTCTTCGACGCCCCCAGCAGCCTGCCAACTTAGTCTCCGACTTGGTAAGTGTCCGCTGGGCTTCCTTCAACACCTTGTTGCCACCCTCATCACTACCTTTTCATTGCCTTAAGTCTATATATATATATATATATATATATATATATATATATATATATATATATATATATATATATACATACACAAGGTGTTAGAGGTGTGCATGGGCCGGGCCTAGGCCCAAGGGCTAATGCTGGCAAGCTGATGGGCTTGGGCCTATCCTGGGAAGGAAAAATTATCCATTCTCGGGCCGGTTTGGTAGTTAAAGGAATCAGTAGAATATCGGCTTCTAAACTATCCCTATAGAACGCTGAGACGGCTAAGACTAAGAAAGATGTCCTCCATAAGATATAGAATATTTGTTGGCCCAGAAAAAATTCTCTCTCTTGAGGCAATACGTTTTCTCATCGCGGCACCTCTTGAGAGCTAATTTGTTTGCTCTTAGGCACTTCGGCTTTGTTTTCTTTTGTTTCGGCATTTCTTCAGAGCAATATATAGGGAGTATCAGAGGTCATCGTCTACAGGCATCTTAGTTCAGTTTACAAATTTGCTGTCAAGGGAAAATGTTGGGTCTACTGGGAAATATTCCTGTGTCGCTCATGACACTAACATAAGACACATCGCCCTCCAGCCACATGGCCGCAGAAGTCGGTTGACTAGGCCTGGACGTCTGAGAAAGGTAAATAATGTCCGATTTGTGGTTCCCAACTGTTCGATATATATTTCCCAGGAGAAATCTAACCTTACAAGTCGTCAGTTCGCTCTTGGTAGTAGACGATAAAGGTTCTCTCCTCCGTGTTAATAGAATTTGACAAAGTTTCTGTTTTTGTTCATTTTTGTATTATTAAACGTTTTTATAAACCTATAAAATACAATAATAGATTTAATGAAAGTTAAACTAAGAAGAGGAGTATACATCACGGATAAAAAAACTGGCATGAAAAGTGAAGTGTGGAAAAGGTTTGAGGTTCTTCGTAACAAAGAAACGAACGAAGATGTGGATGCAGTCCAATGTATAAAGTGCAAGTCTCTCTTTCGATATTGTGGTGTGAAGACTGGAAATTCACCCTTAAGTCGGCATGTGTGTAAATTTGGACTGAGTGCAGGACAGGAGTCCATTGAAGGTCATTTAAACAAACCTAAAACCAAAGTGTCCAAAGATTTGAAGGAGCAGGTGACAAAAAGTTGTGTGAAGTTGTGTTGCAAGGATGTCAGGCCGTTTGACATTGTTACTGGGCAAGGGTTTTTAGAATATTCACAGTTTTTACTTAAATTAGGTGCACTACATGGGAATTTAGATGTTCAAGATATTTTACCTCATCCCACAGCGATTTCTCGTAATATACAGATTGAAGCTGATACCCTACTTAAATCTACGTAAATCCCCACCATTCAGAAAGCAGTCGATTTACAGCAGTGTGGTGCGTCAACGAACATGTAGGTTGATGATTTTCGAAAA
This sequence comes from Tanypteryx hageni, assembly GCA_028673005.1. NCBI lineage: Eukaryota > Metazoa > Arthropoda > Insecta > Odonata > Petaluridae > Tanypteryx > Tanypteryx hageni. The sequence goes on along the minus strand of CM054117.1, from coordinate 115,203,812 downwards.
ATTGCTTCCACTACTTTGACACTTCACTTTTTAGACGATAACTGGAAACTCATGAGCAGAGTTATGTTTACATGTGAGTTTCCCGATGAAAATAAAACGGGAAATATTATATATTATATTGCATTAGGCTTCAAATCTGAAAGTCGTTCAAAGATTGTTTGTGGCAGATCGGAGAGCTAACATTATCAGCGCTCTTTAATTGTACACTAGACTAGATTGCTCCTCTCATCTTATAAACACAATATTAAGACACATTTTCAAGAGAATTCTTAGAAGTAAATCTGCCTCATATATATATTACTACACCTGAAACTAAATCTCTTGTAACTTATCTTAAAAAATCTGGGCAAGTGAAAAATTTGTCAAAAACGTTACATCAAGAATGCGAAACACGTTTTTACATTAGAATTGAGATGTACGAGCCCCTTAATGAAGCATATGAAGAAATTGAGAATCTTTTGAGGTGTCGAGAGGAAGAACAAAGAATGTCCCATTTACAGCAAGAAACGTTATCAATGTTAATAAAATTTTCTTAAACCATTTAAAGAGGTTTCATTAAAACTAGAAGGAGATACATATCCAACCCTTACTTTGGTTCTGCTAGCTAAAGTAAGCCTACTCAACCACCTAGCCAGATGACCCTGATGATCTGATAGCTCTAAAAAACAAATCTCAAAGTGTACTGTTGGAAAATTTTAAAATTCAAAGACTTCATCGGGTTGCAACATTTTTGTGGCCCAACTTTCGTCAGTTAAAAATGCTAACTGACGAGGAAAACAGAACCACATTTTGTGATGTGCAAGAACTTATGATTAAATAAAAAAGAGGGGAGCAGCCGCCAGCAGTTCAGAAGGTTGGGAGGCCAACAGCGCTATAACAACATACTCGGTAGAGCAAGTAGTGACAATAGCAAGCAATAATAGTCAACTTTCCTCAACTAATAAATTAAAAGTTCTTGACTTCAGCTGTTTTGAATATATCCCTGTTCAGCTAATTGTTCAAGATGACGAAGTAGTGATATATACACGACTAGATGTTGGCCATGTTAAGCAAAAAGAACTGCTAGGCTGGTGGAAGAATAATGAAGCAAAGTTTCCACTGCTGTCGCTTGTGGCAAGACATATTCTATCTGTTTCAGCCACAAGCTCAAGTAGCAAACGAAACTTTAGCTTACTAGGCTGCGTAGTGCAAGAGCGTCGAACAAGTCTCAGTCTGGCTCAACTGGGAATCGAATTTTCACTCGGCTAAAGTAAACCTTTTGTTCTCTTTGTTCCCTTGCCTTATTTTTTGTATGAACTTTATTGCTTTCTTTTTCTTTTGTAATCTCTAAAGCTGCTTATATTTAGCAATATTTTATATCTGTTTCAAATCTTTTTTTCATAAATTCCACATAATTACTTTTCCTGGGTTTAATTTTTATATTTTAAAAATATCCTTTATGGCCATTCTTCCTCCGTTTCGTTGGTAAGTTTCATTAACGTATGGTTTAATATTAACAAACTCTTAATGCTTAAATGTTTAAAATTAAACACTGTTTTCATATTAGGCAGGCAATTGATATTCATTAATTGAAACGTGTCCTAATATTATCATTGTCCTCAATTTTGGATTTGAATGAATTAATACAAATTGATTTTTTGGATTTTAACGTTTTTATGTATCGTAAGCTAAGCTAATGAAAAATGCATAATAAAGCGAATCGTTTATTATAAATTTTGCTAAAAGTGCACGATCGGACCGAATTCAGGTCCATTTAAAAAATGTCGGGCCTCGGGCCGGTCTTGGGAGCGTAAATTGTGGCCGAGTCTCGGACTCAGTTATGAACGGGCCGGGTCGAGCCTGGGCCGAAAATTTCGGCCCGTACAGACCTCTACAGGGTGTTTCAGGAGGAATCTTCAATACTATAGGAGCGTTTTCTACGGCCCAAAATAATAAAAAAATTTCATATAAACATAGGTCCAGAAATGCATCGTTTGGCCGCTAGGGGCACTCAAAGTTTTGTAAGCAAGAACAAGTGTGATAGACATGTGTTGCATTGTTGTCGTTCTTTTCATTATTAATTAACGTTTCAGTGTTTACATCAGTGTTATTTACTCTTGGTTTTAACGTTACATTTAACATTGTGTTATTTACCTACGTATGTGTGCACATTTATTGTGTTTTTGCACTGAAAACAATGCCATTTTAGTTCACAAAGGAGGAATATACATTTTATTTACGGTTATTGTGATGGCAATGCAGCAGCTGCCGTTCATGAATATAAACGGCGGTCCCCTAACCGCAGGATTCCATATCGACAAGTGTTTACAGATACTCACAGACAGCTACGAGAGACTGGATCATTCGTAATGAAATCAGAACGCAGGCAGGCTACTCAAGAAGAAGTTATTACTGCGATACAACGTAGTCCGCCCGTCCGTCAACGAGTACTCGAAGGTTATCTGCACGCCTAGCAATCCTGCACGTAACAGTATGAAGAACGTTACGTTCTGAGGGTTTCTATTCTTATCACCAACCTGTTCAGCATCTTCAAGGAGATAATGGTGCGCGATTAAATTTTTGTCAATGGCCAATTGCAAACAATGAACTTTGCTCACACATTTTGTTCACGATAAAACAACGTTCACTCGTGATGGGGTGAATAATATCAGGAACACACATGTGTGGGCTGAGGATAATCCTCATGAAACAGTTGCGACCAACTTCCGACATCGTTTTTAATTAAAGGTTTTGTGTGGCATCATTGGCAACCAGCTGATCGGACCTCATGTCTTCAATGGTCGTCTCACTGGGAGTACATCTACATCTACATGCTACCCTGCAGTTCACCTAATTGTTGGGTGGCAGGGAGTGCAATGCACCATAACCTACCTAAAGATTGTCTATTGCAGGTTAAAATTTTCTATTGTGATCTCGTATTGTCCTCGGAAAGAACGAGCCTAGATAACCCTCCGTCCTACAATCGATCTCACGTATCTTATCGTCACGGTCGTTCCTACTTATATATGTTGGTGCTTCAAATATTCCTACAACCTCGTCTTTTAGACATTCCGATCTATATTTCTCCAGAAGCCGCAACCTTGAGTGCAATCTACGATCCTCCACTGGTACCCAGTTCAAATCCCTCAATAATGAGGTGACGCTTTCCTTATGTTCGTACTTTTGTTTTACGAATATGGCTGTTCTGCGCTGTACTCTTTGCAATTGAATTATATGCCCCTTCTCGTACGGATCCCATATGCATGAGGCGTATTCCACTTGTGGTCTAACCAGGGATAAGTAACATGTTTCGTTTACTTTTTTTGTAGTGTTCCGTACTATTCTACCTATGAAAGCCAGTTTCTTGTTGGCCGCGCCTATAACTCGACGAATGTGCAAGTCCCACCAAAGATCTCGACAAATGGTTACTCCTAAATTCTTTACATACTCGGCTGCTTGAATATTTATTCCATCTATTTTATCCACGAAACCTACTTCTATGTTCTTACTTTTCCAGAACCTAATTGCGGTACATTTAGCGTAATTAATTTCAATTTGTCATTCTTTTCACCATGTTGAAATGGCTCTTAAGTCTTCACGCAGCGACTGATGGTCCTCCCGCTTTTTTATTTCTTTATACTTACGTTTAGTGTCTGGAAGACCAGTTGCCACTCCTTATAGACGATGTTCCCAGATGGCACGAGCCCAGATGTATCTGCAGCACGATGGAGCTCCAGTTCATCTTCATCATCGTGTGACAGACTATCTCGATCGTGTGTACCCCAATCGTTGGATCGGCCGCGGAGGCCCATACTCCAGGCTAACACGATCTTCGGATATATATATCCGCTGGATTATTTTCAGTGGGGGCACATGAAGATGCTAGTCTAAATCCTGAAATCCAGATGCACTTCTGAAACTGCAGCATTTTACCCTCTGACGGTTTATCGAGTTCCCTCTCAGTTTTTCGTGTTCGCCAGAGGTTTTTGTGTTCGAACTCAATCAAACGATTGCTGATCTGGGAGTGCCTAAACATTAGTGTCCTCCAACATATATGTTACAAGTAGATGGTGCTTGCATTCTGCAAACATGTCATCTCATCCTGATAAACATATTAATTTTTCAGATAGATATTTCATTACTAGAAATATTTTTTTAATTCAAAAGTTTTCGCCTCTGCACCAATTTTTGTTCTTTCCTTATGGAATAATATTTGATTAAAACAATATCTAAAATTTGAAATTTTAAGAATATTATATTTTTTTCATTCTGCCAATTGTTAAAGTTTTAGTCATCTAGAAATAAAATAATATCTAATTGTTTAAATTTAAAAATGTATAACGGCGGCAATAACACTTTCAAGGAAATATTCAGATGTTTATTTGTGCATATGCGCTACTCTCTAAATAACAAAAATGTCAGCTTCGTAGCTCGTCCCGTATTACCTAAACATTTACCTATTTGTTTAAACCAGTCCTGGAAAACGTTAAGCGTAACGTAACGAAATAAGGAATTATTTTGGATTAAGGTAACGAAAATCGTTAACGAAATTTTTCAAATAACTGTAACGGAAAACGTAACGAAAACGAAAAAATAAATTTCGTTATTTCGTTAACATACGGTAAAAGGTTATGTTCTATAACCTGTTTCTACTGCTCGTGCGGCTGAGACTCGAAGTTTTCCGCTGGCGTTCGGGTTATTTCGCTTTGGCTACGACGCTATGTTGCCAAGTTTTCAATTTCGCTGTTTATCGGTAGCTGCTGACGAGTGAAGTTCAATGCTCCAATAGATCCGAATGAAGCACGTTCATGCTTTCCGCCGTCGCCAAAATGCTATTGGAAAGTATAAGCAATCGTGTCAACAGCGCTCGTCAAGAAATTTTGAGCCGGAAGGGAAATTTACGACCTCTTATTGGGTGGTATTTTCTTCCCCTCACCCCACGGGTCTAACTGTAGACACGCCTCATCCGCATGAAATTCTGGAATGGACTATATTGGCGTTCGTCCCAGCCGGCATGTCTTGAGCAAGGGAAAGTGTTCTAAAATCCCTTTCCCCGGTCTTGCTTGTCCCCCGCTGGGCCAGTTTTGCCGCCTTTTCGCGAAAGGAATGCTATCCTGACCATTACCGATTGTCCTTTGGGTTTTCCTTCCATTGGTGAAAGGAATGGTTCCCTGGTGTTAATCCTTCTCCAGGAAGCTCAAGATAAGGAGCGTGGAGGATGATGAAGGAAGCTTCAATAAATGTGCCGCTTGTAGTTAAGGACCTGTACCATTCCCTATCCTCCCCCGCAGTGCCTCGTACTTCGAAAACATTCTTTTAGATAATACACTGGAGTGGGTTTTTCCTCTTTTAAAGGTCTATGCTCTGCAAGTTCCAATCCCATTATCCCCTCCTATCTCGAATTCTATCCATTGTCCGTCAGTCTAACTTAAGAAGATATTTGAGAAAGGTCGAAGTGAACGTACAATTCGAACATGTTGGCCTCGTTCGTTAGAGGGCAGTACTGCTTCATACAGGCCCGACGAGAGGGGGGAGAGGGGGACTACAGTACCCGGGCCCGCAATTCTTCAAGGGGCCCGGCCGAGTATACCGGCATTTGTTGTATTGTAGACAAAGTGGTTGTGCGGGAAAAGACGTTAACATAAATTAGAATGGCCGAGAATAGAAACTTCTGTGGTTTCCTAGTTTTCCTGGTGTTAACATCCATTTATCAGGGTTATTTATACGGTATTAATATGTAATATGTATGTATTCAATATTTTAGTGAAACCAGCATAAATTAGGTATTATATGGTCTTATATTTTCAAGACGTTTAATTAGAATTAACAATAAAGGTAACTAATAGCTAGCTATTTATTTATATCCTTTGTTATATTTATTTAAGCAACAATATTTTTATTGATAATTACTCATAAGTTAAATACCGTATTTACCCGTGTAAGACGCGCACCTCGTTTTTGAACATCGAATTAAGGGGAAAAAATAAATTCGGAAAAATATGGCAAAAAATAAATTCGTGAAAAATCGGCAAAAAATTATAAACAAGCAGCTTGCGCACCATACGAACAAGACCAACTGAACGATATGTGGAGTGGAATGTAAGACTCGAAAATATGATATGGCGGACACACGTACACAAACACATATACACACAAAAGAGGGGTCCGTCATACACTTTGCATCGGGCCCGCGTTAGCTCTCGATGCCCTTGGCTTCATCTACATCTACATCTACATTATACCCTGCAAGTCACCTTTTCGGTGGATGGCAGGGGGTGCAGTGCACCAAGGGTCCATAGTTTTCCTACGTTATTTTTTCCTATTATGGTCTCTTATCGTCCTAGGGAAAAACGATCCTCTATATCGCTCCGTTCTGCAGTCAATCTCGCGAATCTTATCCTCACTGTCCTGCCTTCCGAAATACGTCGGGCTTCTGATAAGTCCTACTACCTCATTCGCTAGTCCCTCCGACATAAATTTTTCCAGTAGTTTAATTCTAGCCTGCAGCCTACGTTCCTCTAACGATGTCCATTTCAGATTTTCTATTAATGATGTTACGCTTTGTTTACTATCGTAATTCCTCTTTACAAATCTAGCTGCCCTGCGCTGAACCTTTTCTATCTCGTTAGTGAGTCCCTTTTCGTAAGGATCCCACACAGCTGAAGCATATTCGACCTGCGGTCGAACCAAGGATAAATAGCATAATTCTTTCACTTTTTCGGAGCTATTTCGAACTATTCTCCCTATAAAGGCTAGCTTTTTGTTAGCGGCACCTATCAATCGGCGAATGTGGGTGTCCCACGAGAGATCACGATGGATCGTGACTCCGAGGTATTTAATCGAGTCTGAAACTGGAATCTCTACTCCGTCCAACGAATAATTATTTTTCAACGAGATACTCTTGGTTCTCCAGAAGTTGATGACGCAGCTTTTCTTTTGGTTTATCTCTAACTGCCATTCCTTACACCATACAGAAATAGCTTCTAGGTCATTTTGGAGATACTGGTGGTCTTCCGGATTGCTTATTTCTCTATAGATGACGGTGTCGTCCGCGAAAAGCCTAATTTTACTTCTGACTACTGAGCTGATATCGTTTATATAAATTAGAAATAATAACGGACCAATTACACTACCCTGTGGAACGCCAGAGACAACCTCCACTAAGTTCGAAGATTTCCCATCTATAACAACCTTCTGCTTCCTATGATTTAAAAATTCACGGATCCAACTAACGATTTTAGAATTTACGCCTAAGGTTTCTAATTTCGTTATTAACTTCCTGTGAGGTACCTTATCAAAGGCTTTCCTAAAATCTAAGAAGATGGCATCGACCTGCGTATTCTTTTCTCCGCTTCTCAGTAAACAATTAACAAAAAGACCGAGCTGAGTATCACATGACCTACCTTTCCTGAAGCCGTGTTGACAATCATCTAACAATAAATTACTATCAAGAAATCGCATTATGTTGCTAACGAGTATATGTTCGAGAATCTTACACGATATCGAAGTTAAAGAAATCGGCCTGTAATTTTCTGGGTTCTCTTTGTCTCCGCCCTTATGAATTGGGGTAACGTGCGCTAACCTCCAGTCGCTAGGGACCTCTGCGCGAGAAATGGATTTCTCGAAGATTATCCGAAGAAAAGGTGCTATTTCTTCCGCTAATTCTTTTAAAACGCGAGCAGGAATTTCTTCGGGGCCAGTGGCTTTGTTATGTCTGATGGAACTTAGTTGCTTTGCTATTCCCACCTCAGAAAATACTATATCGTCCATCAGGTCCCCCCTTATTGCGGGTGCATAATGTACGCAATGGTCGCTTCATTCTATTATTATTACGAGACGTTAATAGTTATTGTTCCCTGGAAATGAAGACTAATCAAATACAATTTCAGTTTATTTCAAATTACCGAAGACGGTCACGGAGACTTTTCACCAGCCGTAAGAGAAACGAAGTTCATTCAGTGTTGAAGAAATAAATGCCATTTCCATACATATTTCAAGTTTATGTTTTGTTTAATTACAATTAAAGTCAAGTAATTAAGTGTGGAGACTTTCTTCGGCATTATATTAAAAATGCCGTTTTATGTACCATTTGGTACTGGGTTCGATTCTGAAGACAGCAATGTCCACCATCTGCATAGGAAGGGAGTATCTGATTTTATAATGAATTAGGATAATCTCAGCAGCGGCTAATGAAATGTTATTTAATTTTCTTTTCCCTTATTTGCAAACCAATACCTACCCATAAATTTTAATATATTTTCAATGTAATTCTATTTTATGAAACCTCATACAATGCCTATACTTTTACGCTTCTGCTCGTTTTCCATCTCTCTCTAGCCCACACATCTTTCTCTTGCAGTCCTACTCCTCCATCAGTTTACATCACACTTGTCTGCTTCCCTCCCCATGCTCTCCCTTCCCCCCTTTCTCTTAACCCTATCCATTTTCTCTATCTCTTCCCATTCCTCCATCCCGGTTTTTATATCAAACTTTTTCATAACTCTTGTTCTTGATGTATATAAGGACAATTTTGGTCATTATAGTTTTCAAAAATAGCATCAAAATAATGCTCTGAAAAAGCATTGAATCGTGCATTTTACCGTACTTTCCAAAATGAAAAATAGGCTTATTGTTTCATCTTTCAATCTTTCTGTCCCCATATTAACTTTTGAACCTATTGACCGATTTTCATGGTATTTGGCGGATATCTTTGACCACTAAGGACGACCCGTCGAGGAAAATTTTTCCTGATATTTGAAGGCGCGAGTTCGATTCCAGAAATTTTCTTCTCATTCAGTTTACATAAGAAATGCACAATCCACCATGCAGTGCCTTTTTTAAGAGTTAAAAGAAGGGAATCGTACAATTGGCGCGGGATTTGTACTATTTTCTGCGAATAGAAATAAAGATTTCAATTTTTATCATGAAATATTGCTTATCGAACGTATTTATTAAAATTCCACGTAAGCAAGCGCAGGTAGGAGCTGACTATTTTACAGTAAAATTTTCCAATTTTAACATGTATTTCTATTCAAATACAAAATAAAAAAGTATTAAAAACTGATATATAAAGTATATTGTACGTGACGTTGAGATACGGCGTTCGCGACATAATATTAAACGTCTTTTAGTTATAGCGGGAGCTAGAGACACAGTTCCGTTGCTTAAACGCAGTGAGTGATCAAGAGATAACGAGCGCGCTAGTGAAAGCTAACAGAGATCGCCTTGGGATTCGCGATTTACGGTGAGGTTGCGGCGGTACGCGACAATATCCTTTATCCTCATTTTATTATAAATCATTCATTTTCCAATCCTAAAAATTTTTATTCATAACTATCGAGTATAAGTCATATAAAAATGATAAACCCTCTAACCAACTGAAATGAAAGAATTTTTAACATTGGTTCTTCATTTTTATCAACTGCGTTGGAAATAGTCTACAAACTAAAAAATTCATATGAACGTAATCAGATCCCACTGGAGCATTAAATTAAAGATTTCACAATAATTTTTCTATTAATTAAAATTTAATAGTATTCTTTTCCTCACGACAGCAATTGAATACCCGCATTGCTAAAGATTCCAAAATTTTCAATTTTATACGAAAAATTAGCTTCATTCATAGTAATTTAGAATGGTTTCAAATTTCGTCTTACAAATAATTTACTTTATTCTTTTATATACAAAATAAATCTATTCCCGGGTTAATATCTCAAATCTAACTAATCTTGAAATGTAATATTGTTAACCAATGCATGATTTTTATCTATTTCTTATGAGGGGTATGAAAAGAAAGAACAACATCAAAAATGAGCCCTAAAGAGGACAAATATTGGAATTTGGATAATTCTCGTTAGTTTTTTCTGATAACCGATCATTCTGCCAAATTTTAGGTCTGTAGCAGTAGCATATTCTCCCAGTTACAATCGGTGCAACCGACCCAGGGGTTCCTTTTATTATCTTTAATTACAGGTTCCTGGGTACTCAGTGTACTTTTTGTGTTACCTATATTCTAATATAATAGGACATAACCGTTACAACACTAATATTTTAGCCTTAAATATGTGTTAAAATTATTAACTTGAATATAAAATTTTGAATATGAAAATCCGAATATTTATAAATGGTCATCATAAAGGAAAAATGTGTCGAACACTTTGAAATAATAAAAACGTCCCTCATCTGCAGCATATATTTAGAAGTGCGTATAAATTAGTATTCTAAATGAGAAGCACGTATTTAAGGTGGATATATATGTAAGCTCTAAACAAAAATTAAAGAGTAACTACAATACATTGTTTTTTACCGAATTATTTCCTTTTAACGTTAAACGTAACGGAAAACGAAATGTAGATTTTAGCGTAACCAAAAAAGTAACGAAAAACGAAATCGCTTTTTTCCCTGTAACTAAAAACGTAACGAATCGTTTTTTTGTTTGCCAGCACTGTTTTAAACTTTAAGAATTTTTAACCGCCAAAAAAATTAAAATACTAAATTTCTATAATCCATATTCCGTTTATTCCTCTAAAGATTTTTCAGCATCGTAGCACATCCGGAAATAAACAAACCTTGAAAATCTGTTTAAACAATTGCGAATTTTTAGCGGCCGCATAGTTGAACTTTATCAAGATTTTCGTTTTTCTAGTCGGTTTCGTACATAATCCTAACTACGAAAACAATATCGAGTCTCCTGCTGATCTGGAAGGACCTAAACATTAGTATCCTCAATCATTGCGTTCTGCAAGCATTTCATGAAAACATTAAATTTTCAGACAGATATTTCATTATTAGATATATACTTAAATCAAAAGTTTGCACCTCTGAATCAAGGACAACTAATAACACTTCAACGAATAATACACTTCTTATAATCAACTTTATGACACAGTTATAGAATAACGGAAGCACCCTCAAATTTCGCGCAGAAATATGCAATGCGAAGAACCGTCGTTGTGACGCGATGGGAGTGGCGGGAGGGACAAAGGGGCGGGCAGAGGAGCGCCCACCTACCAATTGGTAGACGTGTTTAAAATCGCCCTTATATGATCTGCAAGGTATAGATTATAAATTTTATTGGGGTAGAGGACTACATTTGCTACAATAAACCCAGAACATCACATACCTACGATTAATAGTTTTCGAGATAAAAATTGTTAATACGTAATATTCGTTGAAAAATACGTATAGCAATCGGAAATTCTATTCCCTTGCCCTTATATGATCTTTAAGGTATGTTTTAAAAAATTTATCCATACTGAAGAAAGAATTTGCTATAAAATGATTGCAAAATCTCGTACCGAGATAAAAATGGAGACCATGGAGTAACAAGTATATATATATATATATATATATATATATATATATATATATATATATATATATTAACTAAAGGAAAAGAAAAGGTAGTGATGAGGGTGGCAACAAGGTGTTGAGGGAAGCCCAGCGGACACTCACCAAGTTGAGGACCAAGCTGGCAGGCTGCTGGGGGCGTCGAAGAGACACGTAAAACACACGAACACAAAAACACACGCAAGCTTATCGGGCCTATGCCATTCTTCAGCGAAAGAGTAACGTAAAGTGACACACTGGGCGGGGAATGACAGGGTGATGTGGGAAGGTTGATGATTGGAGGAGGTGGGGAGTAGGAGGGGTGGATAGCCAATAAAGAGGAAGTGTGGTAAGGGAAAGTGCGAATAACTACAAAGTAACAAGGAGACATTGTAAGGGGGCTAATAGGGTTAGCGGAGGTTGAGGCCAGGCGGAGAGAAAGAGTCGAGAAGATGGATATGTGCTAGTTCCCAGTGTCGGAGAAGGGGGGCAGGAGTGTCGTAGGGTAAAGCGCGAATAATCCTAACACTGTAGCAACTATTGAAGGGGACATTGTGGGTATTAGCATGTAATGCAACTGGGAGGGGGCGTCTGAGAGAAACGCTATTCCGGTGACCGTTCATTCGGATGTTTAACGGATTGCTGGTGAGGCCTACGTAAAACGCGGGACAAAGGGTGCAGGTAAGGAGGTAAATGACGTTACGGGTGGTGCAGTTGCTTCTGGAGGTGATGGGGTAGGTGATGTTGGTGGAGGGACTCGAGAAAGAAGATGCTGGTAGGTGAATAGGGCAAGTGAGGCAGCGAGGTTTTCCGCAGGGGTGGGAACCTATTGCAAGAAGCGTGGTAGAAGTGGGAAGTTCCTTCCTCCACAAGATATTTCCCAAATTTGGGGGCCGGCGGAAGGAGAGGAGCGGAGGATTGGCAAAAAGGTTGATAAAGAGGGACTGATGGGAGGAAGAGGTAAGAATTGGGTGGGCAGCATGAAGGATTGTTTTGAGAGCTTCGTGGATACCAGGATGGAAAAGTGTCGTAAGAGTGAGTGGAGGGGTAGATGCAGGAATAGTGGGTGTGTGAGGATGAGATCCAATGTTGGTAGGCGTCATCGCCCTATGGATCTGTTCGCGGACCAAGACTGGAGGGTAACCACGTTTGAGAAGAGCATCCTCGAGGACAGAGTAATACTCTAGAAGGGATGCTCTATCGGAACAAAGCCTCCATTCTCGACGAGCAAGGGCATAGGGGATAGAGGTTTTGGTATGAAGGGGATGACAGCTATCAAAGTGGAGGTATTGGAGGCTGTTGGTGGGTTTGATGTGAACACAGGTGCGGATTTTGCTGTCTTGAAGGTAAAGATCGACATCCAGGAATGTGATGTGGGAGGTAGAGAATTGGTGGGTGAAGGACAGTGAAGGATGGGAGGAGAGACGCGAGAGAAAGGAAAGGAGAGAGTCAGGTCCATGCGTCCAAATGAGGAAGACATCGTCGATGTATCTCAGCCACAAATGTGGTCTGAGTGGAACGTTGAGGAAGAGTATTTCCCATTCTCCAAGGTAGCAATTGGCGTATGAAGGCGCCATTCGGGTGCCCATCGCAGTGCCTCTAATTTGAAGGTAGTGACGACCATCGAAAGAGAAGTTGTTCAATTTGAGCACCATTGCTGCCAAGTCTAATAAGAAATGGGTGGAAGGTCTTGCGTCGGGTGGTCTTGAGTCCAGGAGTTTACTAAGGGCAGAGAGTCCATCATCGTGGGGGATGTTTGTGTAGAGGGAACAGACATCGATAGTGGCCAAAATGGTATTGGGTGGGAGAGGAAAGGGGAGGTGTTTGAGACGTTTGAGAGAGTGGTTAGTGTCTTGAATGAAGGAAGGGAATTGACGAATGAGAGGTTGTAGGTGGGAGTCAACGAAGGCGGAGATGCGTTCTGTAGGGGAATTAAAGCTGGCAACAATGGGGCGGCCGGGGTTGTTGGGTTTATGGATTTTAGGGAGAAGGTAGAATGTGGGTGTGCGGGGTTTGTTGGGGATCATTAGAGCAATGGCGGAATCGGAAAGGCCTTCCTGTCTGCCTGAGGAATGAAGATAGGACGAAATTTGGTAGGAGTGGTGGTCTGTGGGGTTGGAAGTAAGGTGATGGTAAGAGGTTTCGTCAGAAAGTTGGCGCTCGGCTTCCTCGTTATATTTGGCGCGATCCATCACAACCGTGGTGGTGCCCTTGTCGGCAGGGAGGATGATGATATGGTCAAGATGTTTGAGTGTGGAAATGGCATGCCTTTCACGTTTGGTAAGATTATCTGTATGGTCGATAAGATCGGATATATATATATATATATATATATGTTTTACTTGTCTCTTCGACGCCCCCAGCAGCCTGCCAGCTTGGTCCTCAACTTGGTGAGTGTCCGCTGGGCTTCCCTCAACACCTTGTTGCCACCCTCATCACTACCTTTTCTTTTCCTTTAGTTAATATATATATATATATATATATATATATATACACTATCCTACTCTTCGTACAAAGCTATACTCTATTCATAGCATTTTATGAACTTCTTGCGGATATCTTCCCTTATATTCGCAATAAGTAGGTGTTTCTTCCTTCTGAAAGCCGCTTTTGTTTTTCATATTCTAGTCCTGAATCATCCATACATTTTGCTTTTCTTTTTATGATGCTTCCAAGGTATTTATAGTCTGAAACTTATTCTGAAAGCTTTCCTTCGATATTTATGTTCAGATTCTCTTCTTTGCCTGATATTCGAATGACCTTGGATTTTTCTGTATTTTTCCATACCATATTTTCTACCTGTCTATTTATCATTTTCTGGACTTCCTCTTCCTTTCTTGCTACAAGTACTTGATCATCCGCGTATTTTAATGTTCTTATAATCCTTCCTCCAATTTTTAAATCTCCTGTGCCTTCTAACGCTTCTTGCATTAGACTTTCTCTATATATATTTAATAGGGTCGGCGATAGGCAGCAGCCCTGTCTTACCCCTCTACCGATATTTAATCCGCAGGTATCCGTATTCTCCAACCTGACCTTTACGACTTGATTCACACATAGATTCCTCATCAGTCTCCTGTCTTTCCGGTGTTTAGGCACTTCCAGATGAGCTGGAAATTCGAAATTTTTTTCTTAGGTAGGATTTTGTGCAAAACCGACTAGAAAAAACGAAAATTTTGAAAAAGTGCGGCCGCTAAAAATTCGAAATTGTTTAAACAAATTTAAGTATGTATGACTTCGCGCACTTTTTCGATGTTTTCATCATTGTTACTTGTTGAAATACGACCAGAACGCTCAGACTTCTCAACTGATATTTGTCCACTTTTGAAACGTGAATATCACTCGTATGTTTGCGTTCTACCCATGGCTTCCTCACCAAATGCTTGATTAAGCATTGCAAGGGTCTCAGATGCTGATTTCCCAATTTTGTAACAAAATTCCACACAAACACGTTCTTTCAAAGAAGTCATTTTTACGTGCTGAGAAAATCGCCGAAACACTATGACACTAACGCAAATAAAAACACGTAAAAACAAAACGCAGCTTGTTAACACCTTCCAACTTGGAAGAAAACTTCACTATGAAAGATACTACGCATACAAAGTTGCGCAGCTACGTGGCACTAACGATTGACGCGCCATGCGGCCAGTCCGGGAACTTTTTGATTGCACCTCTACAGTCTTACCTCAAATCCCGATTAAAATGTTTTTCCAATCGGAAAAATATTTAACAACAAACAGCAAATAAATATTAATCCTTAATCCATCTTCAATTTTAAGTAACGATTGCTAATTTATGTGCAAATTTTTTTAAAACCATTATTTATTTATTTATTTAATCATTTTTTCACATACAGCGATACCGCCAATTTAAAGTGAAAATTAAACATTCAAAAATTAACAACATAACAACCAAAATAAAGTACAAATAATATAAAATGAAATACAATATAATATAAGTGTATGCAGGAGCAGTCAATAAAATTAAGTTGTGCGACAACATGACATTCCGTTTTTAAGAAAAGACTCTTTGGACATTGAAAAAGGATCTACATTAGGGGAAAGTGAGTTTAAAAGGGAGGGGAGACGAAAGAAAAGAGAACGTTTAGCAAGTGAAATTCTGGGGGCGGGGTAGTGAAATGAGAAAGAAGAGCGAGTAGATCTATTAGGAACACGGAAATTAAATTGAGCAAGTAACTCAGGACAGTCAGTAATAGAGTTTAGTATATTGTATATAAAAGAAAGATCAGACTTAGTTCGATGAACAGAGGGATAATCCAAAGAAAGGGAAGATAAGATCTTACTATTAGAGAGTTGGCGAAAGGAGGGCACACGGGATTTAACAATTCTCAGAAAAAAATTAATGACACAATCCAAAGAGGCAAGGTTGGAAACAGAAGACATTGACCAAATAGGAGAACAATAGTTAACCACAGGTAAAATAAAAGAAGAAAAATACAATCTAAGAGCCAGTGGATCAGTAATGTCCGTAAAACGATATAATATTCCCAGGAGAGACATTGCTTTAATTTCAAAATATGATCAGAGAAGCCAAGTTTAGTATCAAAGACTACGCCAAGGTCTTTCTGTTTGGACACTCTAACCAATGGAACAACATTTAGTGTATAATTAAAATTTATTACATTTTTAAGAAGAGAGATGGACATTACATTACATTTATTTGTATTTTATTTAAGTTTCCAGAAATCACACCAATTAACTACCAGATTAAGTGCCGATTGGAAAGACACACAATCAGCCATACCGGAAATCACTTTAAAAATTTTGCAATCATCAGCATAAAGCAATATATCTGCTGTGGGAGAAAGGATGAGGGTAGCCAAATCATCGACATATAAGTTAAATAAATAAGGTCCTAAGACACTCCCTTGTGGGACTCCTGAAGTGACAGTCAACCAGTCCGAGGCAATTCCAGCTAAGACAACACGTTGTACGCGGTTATTTAAAAACTTTTTAACAAATTAAGAAAATTACCATGGATATTGTACCGTTGACTAAGTTTATAAGTGAGTAATTTATGATCTAGAGAGACGAAAGCTTTTGAGAAGTCCAAGTAGACAGTATCTAACTGAGCCCTATTTATTATGGCATCAACAGCATGGTGTTGATAAACTGCTAAATTAGTTAGGCAAGAGCGGCCAGTAAGAAAACCATGTTGCCTAGTTGATAGGTGAGGGGATGTAAAATAGTAAAGTCGGTTAAGGATGATTCTTTCACAGATACTAGAGACAATAGGGAGGATAGATATAGGACGGTAATTAGTTACATCGTATTTTGAACCAGACTTATGAATAGGAATTATGTTAGCAGATTTCCACTGGGAGGGAAAAGTGCCCAGAGAGAAACAGCGGTTAAAAATAATACATAGAGGAATAGAAAGAGAAGAAGCGCATTTACGAAGAAATAGAGGGCTGATACCATCAGGGCCCGGAGTACGGTAGGGGGAAATTTTACAGAGGAATTCAAAAACTTCTTGAGGGGTTGTTTGAAGTTGAGATAGAGAAAAGTTACAAACAGGTGAGAGAGAATCATCATTATCCAGGTTCAGAAGGGAGGTAGTAGGGGGTGACAAGCAATTAGAAAAGAAATTACGAAATAAAGCAGATCTACGAGATCCCTCGGCATTCGTATTTTCATAATAAATTTCTTCTGGGATCCTAGAATAATTGCGGCGGCCGTTAACGAAACACCAAAATTTCCTGGGATTGGAGGACATAGAGTCGGATATATTCTTCGTATGCTCAGCGTAGTCGCGGCGAATTAAAAGCTTGGAATATCGCCGTAAGTCGGAAAAAGATTTGCGAGATTCTTCACTAGGGTAGGCTTTCCACAGATACCAGGCATGATTTTTGTTTCTCAGAGTATGAATTGTGTCAATTTTAAACCATGACGGGAATTTCTTAGACCTAGGAGTAACAACCGGAACATATAAATTGAAATTTACTAACATGTAGCTAAGGATGAAGAAGCACAAAGCAAGAGAACGGAACGATCCTTCCTCGATAACTTTTAAAGAATGACTGCCAAAAGAGTGGGTTCATTGCATAAGAAGGGGTGAAAGTGCATAAAACAACCTCCATCTATAGGACAAACCCTAGCAAGCAATCGAGATACCTATTTTCCAGGAATACACTCCACGGGGTAGATCTCTTCAAACGGCCACCGAAATTCCTTTCTTCCGAACCTCGAGGAACTCTCAGCAAGACATATCCATGACCTTAGCTGTATAGAGAGGGTCGTGGAATATCCCACCATTAGGTCGGTTAATATAATCTCCAAAAACCTCAAAAGGACTGAGAAACACGTGTTCTCAAAACTGCCCTAGGGCCTTGCAGTTACCTGATTGTTCGGAGTCAAAGCGTGAGCTTATCCAAAAGGCGCATATTTGAGTGTAAGAAAATACCTTTCTTTCAGTCCCACTGTTATGCAAGCCCAAAAAAGGAACGAAATTGTAGGTAAAAAATAATACTGCGAAAATGTAAACAGAACCGATTTAAATATTATAATTCAGGGTAGGTTGTTAGACGCATACTTTTCCATTTTGTTGGAAAATTGACGCTTATCGACGACTATTCATTTTCGTCGATTTAAATTTTAAAAACATCGACGTTTTTCGATTTAAATCAAATCCTACCAAGCCTACATATAGGCTATTGTCTTAACGTTGATTATCGTTATTGTTGAAACTGGGCGAACTAAGCCATGAAACTAGAAATTCGAAAACTTGGACGATCGCCGATTGTCGGAGAATTTAGAAATTCCGGAGAGATGCCTTAATTTCATGGAAAATTATAATTATTGTTTTATTTATATACAATTATCCCATTAATTTTAAATCACGACGAATACTTATGATGACGCCATTATACTAACACACGAAATTTAGTAGAACCTGAAAAGTATTTTAATGCTGTGTTTCGTAATTTTTCGATAAATTTTAATTCTTTTCAATTGTTAAATTTAATAGCGTCATACATATTTCGCGATTATTTTATATGAATACGTGGTAGAGGCACGAATTTTGATGCCATAAAATTAACACAAAATATACTAATTTTTCCATAACGTTAGTGTATAGGGTATAGTCTTAATGGTGAGTAATATTATTGCTCATGCAGAGAAATCTGAGTCACGAAATTTGAAATACGAAAACTTGGACCCGAGCTGATTGCTTTAGAATTCAGAAATTAAGGAAAATTATAAATATTCTGCTAGAACTTATGGAATTTATTATGTTAATACAAGTAGGTTCCACGTGGCTGAAGTGCTGTTGCCCTGCAGATCACCTCAGTTTATTTACGAGTTTATATCTTGGTGTATGGTGATTTTTATGCGCTTGCAGTATGCAAGCACCGGCATCTCGTAATGATATATCTATGGTTAATCCCTCCGTATTTGCAAGGGATACGTTCTTGAGATGATTGCGAATAGCCAAATTCGCGAATAAATGTTTGGACTCAAATTTTTACGAGTCACACAGCGCCTTAAATGAATACTTAATTAAGTTATGGAACACAATGCGCGACAATAAACATAATAATAAAATAATAATAATAAATCAGTTAGGTGCGGACTCCTAGCGCCTCACACGTCACCCTTTACCGATAGTTGTTACTTAGACTCAAGCGCTAGATGATATTTTAATTTAATGGGAAAAATAACAATTGGAATGCATATGTAATAACGGTACGTACGCTCACCTAGTCCTTTTCTTCTGCAACTCTTTTTGTCTCGTACATAATGGTTTTGATCAATACAGCGATACCCAACTTCCTCTGTTCTACTATCTTCCTCTAGTTGTGGCCATTTAGGACCAAGCTTACGAAGACTTTCTCTTTTCCCGTTAGCTTCACTTTTTCCTTGTCTTCTCCATTCACGGATCATTTTTTGTGGAAGGTGGACTAAAATAATGTGCAGTAGCTCGATTTCCGTTGTTTTTTGCGTTTTGAATCATCTGAAGCTTATAGGTAATAGTGTAGGCATATATTTTCATTCTCGTGACCATTGCTGCGTCAATACAAGTAACGTTATTTATCTTAGGTATTTACAAACTTTTTATCACATCTACCGCAATTATAATGTCCCATGGCACTAATCGCGCTATTCAACGCACCCATTAGAAACTAAAACATACGAATAACGTAAAAAACGCACCGAAATTCTAGTTACTGCGAGCGGACATGTAATAAAGCGCAATAGTGAAAATGCGTCGGAATTCACGTTGTGTAAGTTATATATTAACAAATATTTCCATATTAATTATTAATAATGTATATTTTAATGTTTTTTGCGACGAATGACTGCCAATTCTTCCATTTTGGGGATGAGTGTGTTCGTTAGAGTCATTATTAAGAACAGTAATATTTTACCTTCAGCGTATAAGACGCAGGCAGGGTCATTTTTCTGGAAATAAAAGTACGCCTTATATGCCAAAAAATACGGTAACTTACTTCGCGGGACGCATGCGGCTCGCAGATCGCAAGTTTGGCACCACTGTTCTAAGAAATGCTGGATATGTATGTTCTCTTTTCTCGAGAGATCTAGTAAGCATAATTGCAACATTCATGACGGCTAACGTCGCGAAACAAATATATATTTGATAACGGGCATCGTGTTTCGCATAATTCAAGACCTCGAAATATTCGTTTTCTATTCAGTTCCAAACGACGTAGGCATTAAAACGAACGCCGAGCAAGGGCATTTTTACAGCGCGGCCCTTGTCGAATCCCAACTCCATGTTATTCAAAAAGGCAACTTCGATTTAGTGTCAACTCTGGAGGGAATTCCTAAAAACGGTAAGAGTAAAGATGGAATTTCCTGACTAATTTCGCGCAAGATGCAGTTGAAGCGAGGCTGTGTGAGCGTGCAACCCGTAGAAATTATAATGACAGGTTGGACAAATTGCGATACAGTTAATCAAATGGTAGAGTTGGTGCTAATTAACTGTCGCTACTGCGGGTCGGAGTCTCTATCGGTTCGCACCCACGCTCGATCGAAAACGAAAGCGAATCGATCATCCTCGGGAAACGTATAGGCGTGGAAATAAGAAGAGGGAGAGGAGACGTTGGCTACTCACCCCCTCCCTCCTCTAGAGCCCCTGCCCATTGCGCTTTACACCGATCGCTAACTCGTGCCGCTGCCGCCGCTGCTTCGGATGGACGACGCACCTCTCTCGCTAAGCTCCCCGTATTTCCTTTCTTGTCGGTTCACCTCTCCCGCCGATCACTTGTCCTCCTCTCTCCCTTCGCTCCGCTTCGAGTCGAAAGCTTTCCCTCTTCGAGTCCGTCGCTATCCCTGTTATCCTCAGTACGCCGTTTAAAATATTCTCTCGCGACCACTTAGCCGCGCCGCCGTGCTGCTCCCACCTCTTCCCCTCTTGCAGTCATTCCTACGCCCACTAACTTCTACGAGTTCTCGTCGATTTTGGCTGCTTGCCATTTACCGCGTGAGCCGCATCTAATTCTGGACCACTCGCGTGTAACAGAGAGCAGATTAAACCAACATCCGCAGCGCAGCTTCCGTGAATGTAGAGCGTTCCCTCTTTGCCATTTGTATTCGTTATGTTCGAACTGGCATTAAAGCGCATGCGCGGTAATTTTTCTAAATTTCCCCAAGTTTTCTATCCATAAAATCAGGGCCGTCCCTAGAGGGGTGCGAGGCCCGGGGCGATCTGCATTTACGGGGCCCCTTAACGGGTCCCGAACAAAATGGCCCCGGACATAATGTCCCCAAACGCAAACTAGGACAAAATATCCCCACGCAACAGTATCTTTATGTATTAATACTCGATGTCAGTCCGCCTGTCCGTCCGTCCCCCCTTTTGTCTCTCGAACAGTTTGTCATAGAGAAATGCTGTAAACGCCATTTTATTTCTGCCAACTAGTGGACCTCGGGAAAATCATTTTCGTGTACATAATTGTCCCGGATTCGACTCCGGGAGACGATTACATTTTCCCATATGTTCACACAGGAGTTTCGATTTTTCAAGGCGCGAGTTTTATTTCCTTCATTCATTAAAATACGTAAATATGGACCGAATTTCTCCGTTTTTACTTTATTCGACGGCTAAAACTATAAAATATCTTATTCTTGCGATATTTAGATGTTGCACGGAATACTTTTTCGTACTTTTTCCGGGAGTTGCCAAGGTGACTCGAATTGAATTAGCTTCTATTAAGCCTTCAAATAGACACGAAATGCGTTATCCGCTTCACACATTTCATGAAGCATCAAAATTATAGTTGTATCAATGTCAAGCTTAACGTTGCAACGTTAATAATTGAAGATCATTATCATTCAGTAATCAGCGTGTGGGCTATGGGAATTTTTAACGATGATGATTTTAAACATGCAGATTTCTGACTGACTGCGCACAAGTTTTTGCGGGTACCACTAGCGTAAATTATTTTAGCCTTCATTTGCAAATTACATTAATTACACAATGTTTTACAGCATTAATTTTCCAAAAAAAGGAGTGATAAATATATTAGATAATGATAATAACAAATAACTACAATTTTCCTGTCATTTTACATCTGAAATTTTAAAATGGACAGAAAAATATTTCATATTTGATTTCACTTACTACATCAAAGGGATGACAAAGACTCCTGCAATCAAATATTAGCTATTGAAACTTATGTAGATCAGGCTGGCCTATTTCAAATAGTCACGATCATAATAAAACAGATTTTATTCCTTTCTGTTTCAGTTGAATTTTTGTTGCTAGCATGCAAATACGTGTGATCTATTTAAAATTATATTCTATTAACTGGTCCATAGATGGTGAGAAATATCAATAATTGACGAGATTAAAAGTGACAATAATTCGTCAAGTTGTCACGGTGTAATTTTTTATCGTCAAATCTGAAAATATACCGTTCTTTCGGATTTGAAATCAACATTTTATATAATTAGTAATTTACTCAGGTTCGTTTGACTGGGGAAACTAATTTCATTTCTTTTTAAGTCAACATATTCAAGCCCAGAGTTCTCATTCTGATTTAACTATTTGTAAAATGCAAACCATAAATATCCTACTCTCATTCACATAAAAACTAGTGTGAGCATACGTCCCGGTTTAGCCGGTGTTGCAGGCAACGTGAACTCCAGACAAGACGGACTCTAGAGGACGCCTTACCTGGGCACCACATACTCTAGAGCAGTGTTTATCAACCGGTGGGACGCGTCCCACTAGAGGGACGCAAAAGTCTTCTTGGTGGGACGCGAAGTTTCGATAGAGATTTATGTATAGCTTTTTCTCAGCAAAATTACTCCTACATTTAAGGTTTATAAAATGACCATAAGGATTAATATGGTTCTGAAATGCAGTCGACATAAAAATCCACTTCTTGGAGAAGATGGAGTTCATTTTTATCATTGTGGGACCAAGGTCCTTCGAAAAAATCGTTGGCGGGACCTAGGTTTCTAGAAATAATGGTAGATGCAAAATATTGAGAACCACTGGTCTAGAGTACGTAGGGCCTGGCAGTAGACGAACGGCATGCCTAAACACGAGCCCCGACATAGCGTACTCTAGGCAGATGATTTGGTCTTTAGAGTAAACAGTGCCTGAGACCAATGGTAGGAAAGATGTACTATATATGATTTTAACAAAACAAAGTAAAAATTTGCTAATTAGAAATCTTAAGAAATCATAAGGAAACACAGTCGACATTGGTATCATTTAACTAAGAATTCAATAATGGAGAAAAAAGTCGTAAATGGTAGGCCAAATGGAGGGGGAGGAAAAGGGGAAGGGAGCGTAAGAAAACCTAAAGAAACACAATCGACATTGGTATCAATCAACTACGAATTTTATAATAATTACAAATATGAAGCTAAAAGTCGTAAATGGAGGGAAAAGAAGGAGGGGGAAGAAGAGGGGGGGGGGGGCGTAAGAAATCCTAAGGAAACACAATCGACTTTGGTATCAATCAACTAAGAATTTTATAATAATTAAAAATATGCAGCAAAAGGTCGCAAATGGGGGGTAGGTAGAAGGAGGGGGAGAAAGAGGGGGAGGGGCATAATATATCCTAAAGAAACGCAATCGACTTTGGTATCCATCAACTAAGAATTTTATAATAATTACAAATATGCAGCAAAATGTCGTAAATAGAGGGGTAGAAGGAGGGGGAAGAAGAGGGAGGGGCGTAAGAAATCCTAAGGAGACACAATCGACTTTGGAGTCAGTCAGCTAAAATTTTTGTAATAATTACAAATATGCAGAAAAAAGTCGTAAATGGAGGGGGGTAGAAGGAGGGGGAGGAAGAGGGTGAGAGGGCGTAATAAATCCTAAGGAATCACAATCGACTTTGGTATCAATCAACTAAGAAATTTAAAATAATTACAAATAGGAAGCAAAAATCGTAAATGAAAGGGGTAGAAGGAGGGGGAGGAAGAGTTGGGGAAGGAAGGGGTAAGAAATCCTAAGTAAACACAATCGACATTGGTATCAATCAACTAAAATTTTTGTAATAATTACAAATATGCAGCAAAAGCTCGTAAATGGATTGGGTAGAAGGAGGGGGAGGAGGAGGGGGGTGGCGTAAGAAACACTAAGGAAACATAATCGACTTTGGTATCAATCAATTAAGAATTTTATAATAATTACAAATATGCAGCAAAAGGTCGTAAAAGGAGGTGGTAGAATTAGGGGTAAGAAGAGGGGGGTGGGCGTAAGAAATCCTATGGAAACACAATCGACTTTGGAGTCAATCAAATAAAAGTTTTTATAATAATTACAGATATGCGGCAAAAATCGTAAATGAAGGGGGTAGAAGGAGGGGGAGGAAGTAAGGGGGGCGTAAGAAATCCTAAGGAAACATAATCGACATTGGTATCAATCAACTAAGAATTTTATAATAATTAAAAATAGTAAGCAAAAAGTGGTAAATTGAGGAGGGAAAGGAAGGTGAGGAAGAGGGGGGGGGCGTAAGAAATCCTAAGGAGAAACAATCGACTTTGGAGCCAATCAACTACAAATTTTATAACAATTAGGAATATGCAGCAAAATTCGTAAATGGAGGGGAAGGGGGAGGGGGAGGAAGAGGGTGGGGGCGTAAGAAATCCTAAAGAAACACAATAGACTTTGGAGTCAATCAACTAAAAATTTTGTAATAATTACAAATATCCAGCAAAAGGTCGTAAATGGAGGGTAGAGGGAGGGGGAGGAATAGGGGGAGTGGGTAGGAAATCCTAAGGAAACACAATGGACATTGGTATCAATTAACTAAGAATTTTATAATAATTACAGATGTGTAGCAAAAATGCGAAAATGGAGGGGGTACAATGAGGGGGGAGGAAGAAATCCTATGGAATCAATCGACATTGGTATCAAT
The DNA here is from genome assembly GCA_028673005.1 of Tanypteryx hageni. Taxonomy (NCBI): domain Eukaryota; kingdom Metazoa; phylum Arthropoda; class Insecta; order Odonata; family Petaluridae; genus Tanypteryx; species Tanypteryx hageni. The sequence goes on along the minus strand of CM054117.1, from coordinate 115,179,142 downwards.
CAACTAAGAATTTATTAAAAATTACAAATAGGAAGCAAAAAGTCGTAAATGGAGGGGGTAGAAGGAGGGAGAGGAATAGGGGGGGAGGGCGTAAAAAATCCAAAGGAAACACAATCGACTTCTGTATCAATCAACTATGAAATTTCTAATAATAATAAATTGGAAGCCAAAATCGTAAATGAAGTGGGTAGAATGAGGGGGAGGAGAAGGGGTGGGTCGTAAGAAATCCTAAGGAAACACAATCGACATTGGTATCAATCAAATAAGAATTTTATAATAATTACAAAAAGAAGCAAAAAGTCGTAAATGGAGGGGGTAGAATGAGGGGAAGGAAGAAGGGGGTGCGAAAGAAAACCAAAGTAAACACAATCGACATTGGTATCAATCAACTAAGAATTTTATAAAAGGTAATTATAAATGTGAAGCAAAAAGTCGTAAATAGAGAGGGGAGAAGGAGGGGGATGAAGAGGGTGGTAGGGTGTAAAACTCCTAAGGAATCACAATCGACTTTGGTATCAATCATTTAAAAAATTTATAATAATTACAAATAGGAAGTAAAAATCGTAAATGGAGGGGGTAGAAAGATGGGGAGGAAAAGGGGGGGGCGTAAGAAATCCTAAGTAAACACAATCGACTTTGGTGTCAATCAACTCAGAATTTTGTAATAATTACAAACATTCAGAAAAATTTCCTAAATGGAGGGGGAAGAAGTGGGGGAGGAAGGGGCGAGGGGGGGGGGGCGAAAGAAATCCTAAGAAAACACAATGGATTTTGGTATTAATCAACAAAGTATGATATAATAATTACAAATATGCAGCAAAAAGTCGTAAATCAAGGGGGTAGAAAGATGGGGAAGAAGAGGGGGGGGGGGCATAAATAATTCAAAAGGAACATAATCGACTTTGGTATCAATCAACTAAGAATTTTGTAATAAATACAAATATGCAGAAAAATGTCGTAAATGGAGGGAATAGAAGGAGGGGGAGAGAGTGGTGTGGGGGCGTACGAAATCCTAAGGAAACAATCGACTTTGGAGTCAATAAATTAAAAATTTTATAATAATTGCAAATATGCAGTAAAAGGTCATAAATGGAGTGGGTAGAAGGATGGGGAGGAAGAAGGGACGGGACGTAAGAAATCCTAAGGAAACACAATCGAATTTGGTATCAATCAACTAAGAATTTTATAATAATTACAAAAATGCAGCAAAAAGTCGTAAATGGAGGGGGTAGAAAGAGGGGGTGGAAGAGGGTGGGGGGCGTAAGATATCATAAGGAAATACAATCGACTTTGCTATCAATCAATTAAGAAATTTATAATAATAACAAATATGCAATAAAATGTCGTAAATGGAGGGGGTAGAAGGAGGTGAAGGAAGAGGGGGGGTAAGATATCCTAAGGAGACACAATCGACTTTGGTATCAATTAACTAAGAATTTATAATAATAACAAATATGCAGCAAATTGTCGTAAATGGAGGGGAGTAGAAGGATGGGGAGGAATAGGAAGGGGGGTGTAAGAAATCCTAAGGAAACACAATCGACATTGGTATCAATTAACTAAGAATTTTATAATAGGAAATTATAAATATGAAGCAAAAATTCGTAAATGGAGGGGATATAAGGAGAGGGAGGAGTAGGGGGGGGGTCGTAAGAAATCCTAAGGAAACACAATCGACATTGGTATAAATCAACTAAGAATTTTAAAATAATTTCAAATATGCAAAAAAAGTCGTAAATGGAGGGGGTAGAATGTGGGGAAGGAAGAAGGGGGTGCATAAGAAAACCAAAGTAAACACAATCGACATGGTATCAATCAACTAAGAATTTTATAATAATTACAAACATGCAGAAAAATTTCGTAAATGGAGGGGGAAGAAGAGGGGGAGGAAGGGGAGAGAAAGGGGGCGTAAGAAATGCTAAGGAAACACAATCGACTTTGGTATCAATCAACAAAGTATTATATTAAAATTACAAATATGCAGCAAAAAGTCGTAAATCGAGGGGGTAGATAGATGGGGAGGAAGAGGGGGTGGGGCGTAAATAATTTTAAGGAAACAGAATCGACTTTGGTGTCAATCAACTAAGAATTTTGAAATTATTACAAATATGCAGCAAAAGGTCGTAAATGGAGGTGGGTAGAAGGAGGGGGAGGAAGAGGGGGGGCGTAAGAAATCCTTGCGAAACACAATCGACTTTAAAGCCAATCAACTAAAAATTTTATAACAATTAGGGATATACAGCAAAAAGTTTTAAATGTAGTGGGATTGAAGAGGGGAAGGAAGGGGGGAGGAGGGCGTAAAAAATCCTAAGGAAACAGAATCGACTCTGGTGTCAACCAACTAAGAATGTTGTAATAATTACAAATATGCAGCAAAATGTCGTAAATAGAGGGGGTAGAAGGAGGGGGGAAGAGGGGGGGGAGAGCGTAAGAAATCCTATTGATCCACATTCGACATTGGTATTAATCAAGTAAGAATTTTATAATAATTACAAATATGCCGCAAAAAGTCGTAATTGGAGGGGGTAGAAGGAAGGGGAGAAAGACGGGTGGGGGGGTGAGAAATCTTAAGGAAACACAATCGACTTTGGTGTCAATCAACAAAAAATTTTATAATAATTACAAACAGGAAGCAAAAAGTCGTAAATGGAGGGGCTAGATGGAAGGGGAGGAAGAGGTGGGGGGCGTATGAAAACCTTAGGAAACATAATCGACTTTGGTATCAATCAACTAAGAACTTTATAATAATTACAAATAGGTAGCAAAAAGTCGAAAATGTAGTAAGTAGAATAAGGGGGAGGAATAGGAATTAGGGCGTAAGAAATCCTAAGGAAAGACAATCGACATTGGTGTCAATCAAATAAGAATTTTATAATAATTTCAAATATGATGCAAAAAGTCGTAAATGGTAGGGATAGAATGAGGGGGAGGAAGAGGTGGGGCGTATGAAATCCTAAGGAAACATAATCGACTTTGGTGTCTATCAACTAAGATTTTTATAATAATTACAAATATGCAGCAAAAAGTCGTAAATGGAGGGGGTAGAAGGAGGGGGAGGAAAAGGGCGGGGGCGTAAGAAATCCTAAGGAAACAATCGACATTAGTAACAATCAACTAAGAATTTTATAATAATTACAAGTATGCATAAAAATCTCGTAAATGGAGGAAGTAGAAGGAGGGGTAGGAAGATGGGGGGCGTAAGAAATCCTAAGGATACACAATCTACTTTAAAGCCAATCAACTAAAAATTTTATAACAATTAGGAATATGCAGCAAAAAGTCGTAAATGGATGGGGGTAGAAGGGGGGAGGAAGGGGGGGGAGGGGTTGGCGTAAGAAATCCTAAGGAAACACAAATTGCATTGGTATCAATAAAATAAGAATTTTATAATAATTACAAACATGAAGCGAAAAGTCGTAAATGGTGGGGGTAGAAGGAGGTGGAGGAAGAGGAAGGGGGGGCGTAAGAAATCCTAAGGAAACACAATCGACATTGGTATCAATCAACGAAGAATTTTATAATAATTTCAAATAGGAAGCAAAAAGTTGAAAATGTAGGGGGAGGAAGAGGGGGGGGGCGTATGAAATCCTATGGAAACACAATCGACTTTGGAGCCAATCAACTTAAAATTTTATAATAATTACAAATATGCAACAAAAAGTCGTAAATGGAGGGGGTAGATAGAGGGGGTAGAAGGGGGGAGGAAGGGGGGGGGGGGAGGGGGCGTAAGAAATCCTAAGGAAACACAATCGACTTTGTTATCAATCATACTAAGAATTTTATAATAATTACAAATTTGCAGCAAAAATTCGAAAATGGAGTGGGTAGAAAGAAGGTGAGGAAGAGGTGGGGGCGTAAGAAATCCTTTGGAAACACAATCGACATTGGTATCAATCAACTAAAAATTTTATAACAATCAGGAATATGCAGCGAAAAGTCGTAAATGGAGGGGGGTTAGAAGGAGGGGGAGGAAAAGGGGAGGCATAAGTAATAAATGGAGGGAGTTAGAAGGAGAGGGGTGATGGGAAACTTGGAAAGCGGTAGCTAATATCATTTTCAATATTAAAATTATTCATTTATTTACGATGGCAAATTAACAAATCATTACGGAATGCTTAACTTTTTTGATGAACAGAAATTAAAATACAATATTTTTGTTCCTAGTGGTTTTATGATCTCTTAGGTAGATATCAATAAAATTGTTATTCGGACATAGTACATCATTTGCCAAAAAGAAGTCCGCGAGATCACCTTCATTTGCGGAGATAAAAAATCCAGATTTTTTCCGAGGTAATTTTACTAAACCCGCAAATGCAATATAATAGCAAATTATTAGGTCAAATTTCACCTAAATCAGTATACAAAACTTTTCACACTACCTTATGATTATTGTGGTTATATATATATATATATATATATATATATATATATATATATATGGATGTCACCAAGGTGTTGGGATGAGGAAACCCAGTGAGCACTCACCAATCAGACGACTTCAGGTTGGCGAGGCTCCGGGGATGTCGAAGCGACACACGTAAAATAAATGTTCTCTCTCTGTAGCTGAAGAAGGAGTAGTTCCGAAAGCTTTACGTTTGTGATGTTTCTGTGTTTTTGTGTTATTTTACGTGTGTCGCTTCGACATCCCCGGAGCCTCGCCAACCTGAAGTCGTCTGATTGGTGAGTGCTCACTGGGTTTCCTCATCCCAACACCTTGTTGACATCCATATATTCATTTTACCTTTCCTTTTCCGTAAGTTGTTATATATATATATATATATATATATATATATATATATATATATATATATATATATATATATATATATATATACACACTAGTAGAAGGTGCTTGCATACTGCAAGCATTTCATCTCACCTTGAAAAAACATTCATTTTTCAGAGAGATATTTAATCATGAGAAATATTTCTTTAATTCTAAAGATTTCTCCTCTTGACCGGTTTTCGTTTTTTCATTATGAAACCATAATGGAGTAAAACAATCACTAATTTTTGCTATTTTAGGAACATTATACTTTTTCCCACATGAGTTAATAATGCCACACATTTATGCCAAATTTTAAATTTATAGCACAATTAGAAGTGTATTAATATTTATCTAATTGTTTAAATTTAAATAATTTTTTACGGGCGCAATAACAATTTCATGGATGAAATTAAATGTTTTTTCGTTAAAATATATTAAACTCTAAATAATTTTAAAATTTCAGCTCCCTAACTTGCAGATAAGTGTCTCAAAATTAACCTATTTGTTTAAACTTTAAGAATTTTTAACTGCCAATTAAATTTAAATATCAGAATTTCTATAATCCTTTTTCGTTCTTTTACAAATCCTAACTCTAAAAAAAACTTTCAGCTCTGTAGTACATTCGGAAATACATAAACCTTGAAAATTTGTTTAAACAATTGCAAATTTTTACCGGCTGCATTGTTGCATTTTTTCAATAATTTCGTTTTTTCTAGTCAGTTTTGCAGAAAATCCTACCTAAGAAAAAAAAATTTCGAATCTCCATCTCATCTGGAAGTGCCTAAACATTAATATCCTCCTATCATCATTATATTTAGACGTTTCTTACAGAGGAGGAGGAGGATATAAAAGGATCCTAATGTTTAGTCACTTACAGATGAGCCGGAGATTCGAAATTTTTTTCTTAGGTGGGATTTTGTGCAAAACCGAATAAAAAAAACGAAAATCTTGAAAAAGTGCAACAATGCGACCGCTAAAAATTCGCAATTTTTTAAACAAATTTTCTAGGTTTATGTATTTCGGAACATTCTATGGAAATGAATTTTTTTTATAAGTAGAATTCGTAAAAAACGAAATAGGGGTTATACAAATTTTAATTTTTTTTGGCAGTTAAAAATTCCTAAATTTTAAACAAATAGATAACGGTTTAGGCACTACGAGATGAGTTAGGAAGCTGAAATTTTCAAATTATTTACAGAGTAGTGAATTTGCACAAACAACCATTTCAATTTCACCATATATGAATTTCGGCGGCCGTTAAAAATTATTTAAATTTAAACAATTAGAAAAATAATTTTACTTCTAGAAATGCTACAACTCTAAAATTTGGCTAAAATGTGTAGCATTAGTACCCCACAATGGAGAAGTTTTAAAATTTATATAATTGCAACATTTTGGGAGTTTTAATCTATTATTTTTACATGTGGGAAAAACGATAATTGCTGCGGAGTTGAAATCTTTAGAATTAAAAGAATATTTGTAATGATGAAATGTCTATCTGAAAAATGAATGTTTTTTCAAGGTGAGATGAAATGCTTGCAGTATGCAAGCACCAACAACTAGTATGTTATATCCTCCTCCTCCTCTGTAAGGAACGTCTATATGGAACGATAGGAGGATACTAATGTCCAGCCCAAACTACAAGAGCTAGAGAGCTGAAAGTTTTAGTTTTTGTAGATATGATAGAGAAACTTTCAGATAAAATGAGACTTTTTACCTAAGTGACATGAGTTCGACTCCAGAAATTCCTAAATTTGCGTTTTTTTCCAATAAGAAAAGCATTGCGCCATTTTTGTAAATTAATTATGGGCACTTGCCGGTAAGCTAGAAAAATGAAATTTTCAGTGTTGCTATATGGCCGCAATATATATTTGGAGTTATTGTCAGTTTTGCTTGCAGTGTCTTGGGTTCGACTCCAGAGACCCCGGAATATCTCCCATAAGTTAGCATGGGAAAACGTAATCCAGTGTGTAGACCAATCTAATAAGTTTAGGAAGCTGAAATTTTGCAAGATTATAGAACATTTCTCATAACCAACTATTATAATCGAAAATTTAAAATTTTTAATCTTTAGGGGTTGTTTTAACCCCATTTGGACATTAAAGTTTAATAATTTTTTAGGTTCTACGGGATGAGCTAGGAAGCTGAAATTATCAAATTATTGACAGAACAGTGCATTTGCACAAATAAAAATTTAAATCTCTCCATATATATATATTGCGGCGGCCGTTAAAAATGTTTAAATTTTAAACAATTAGAAAAATATTATTTTACTTCTAGAAGTGCTACAACTTTAAAATTTGGCTGAAATGTGTAGCATTAGTACCCCATAATGCAGAAAGTGTAAAATGTATAAAATTGCAACATTTGGGGATTGTTTCAAACTATTATTTTTACATGTGGGAAAAACGAAAATCGCTGCGGAGGTGAAATCTTTAGAATTAATTGAATATTTGTAATGATGAAATATGTCTGAAAAATGAATGTTGTTACAAGGTGAGATGAAATGCTTGCAGTATGCAAGCACCTTCTACTAGTATGTTATATCCTCCTCCTCCGTAACGAACGTCTATATTTAATGATTTATTACTAAGTTTAGAACTCGTCTTAGTGATAGAAGTATTGATTGCTTATGTTTTCTAAGAAGCTATTTCAAAAATGTTACTTCACTCTTTGAGGGCGAAGATTACTCACCTGCAATGTAAACATTTTAAGATCAAAAGTAAAAATTAATTTTTCATATTCGAATGAAGTTTCTTTATTTCATTTTTTCTTTTTTTATATTTACTGAACTGATGTCTTTAAAAGTAAAAAGGGTTAAAGGCGTTAATAAAGGAATAATATTTTATCCTTTTATTTATCCCATGCAGATGAATAGTAATGAATTCAAATTGGTATTTCATTATCATACTAAAAAGTAGTAATGAATTCAATATCCTATAATTCACTCTTAAATATGTTACCATTCCCGGGATCCCGGGAATTGGCTTCATTTTTTTCCGGATTTCCCGGGATGAAGAAAACAGCATATAAGCAGAAACCCTAATACTACCTATCTTTACGTGGAACATTGAAAAAATACAGTATTTTGTGTAACCAGGATATGACATTCCGACAGCTAAAATTTAGAGGGAACGGAAGATCCTACCCAAGTATACGACGACTCATTTGAAAGCCTATGTCGCTCTGGCGTCGGGAAACTTATGTTTTGTATTTTCATTCGACGAGAGAATGGCTTTTCGACGTCTATAAGTGAGACCGAATGAAATAACCAACGGAGATGTGTAATCACTTATTTGAAAGCTTATGCTCACTTATTTCTCGAGGGTAGGGCCTTGAGTTTGAATAAAGACATTAGCGAGTGAAATGAGCATGAAAAATTCGAAGCCGTGAACCCAAAGGGGCAAAGCCCTCACTTGCCATATTTGTCCTGATTATGGTTATTTTGTCGTTTAAGAGAAATTAAAGCGCTCAATCGTGGTAAACATTACGCTGAATCTGTGTGTATTATAATTTTCTAAAAATTGGGGAACATTATTAAAATGGAAAGAAACTAACAATGTGGACTCGGTAAGTTTTTGTCAATATTTAAACATATCTCGGCTTCTACTTGTCCAATAAGGGCAATATTTTTGTCGTGCCTATTGAAAGACTGTTTGTGACGATTATATAAATGATAAATATATATAATACTAGTGTATTTCCCGTCATATGACAGATAAATAATAATATTGCCTCCCTCCCTCCCTTTCTCCCTCCCTTCCTCTCTCCCTCCCTTCCTCTCTCCCTCCCTTCCTCTCTCTCCCCTTCTTGTCTCCCTCCTTCCTCTCTCCCTCCCTTCCTCTCTCCCTCCCTTCCTCTCTCTCTCCCTCCCTTCCTCTCTCTCCCCTTCTTGTCTCCCCCTTCCTCTCTCCCTCCCTTCCTCTCTCCCTCCCTTCCTCTCTCTCTCCCTCCCTTCCTCTCTCCCCCCTTCCTCTCTCCCCCTTCCTCTCTCTCCCCTTCTTGTCTCCCCCCTTCCTCTCTCCCTCCCTTCCTCTCTCCCCCTTCTTGTCTCCCCCCTTCATCTCTCCCCCCTTCCTCTCTCCCCCCTTCCTCTCTCCCTCCCTTCCTCTCTCCCTTCATTCTTCTCTCCCTTCCTTCCTCTTTCCCTCCCTTTCTCTCTTCCTCCCTTCCTCTCTCCCTCCCTTCTTCTCTCCCTCCCTTCTTCTCTTTTAGATAAGCAAAGGAATCCACACTAAATACCAGTCCCATTAGGATTACGTAATTTCGCGAAAATTTTGACGATAATTTAAGGCAATCTATGCACTCGTATGCATTACACGAATGCTGGTTGAGACAACAATTGATTCTCGAAGTTTAACAATGACTGAGGGCCCCCATTGTTGGTCCAAATGCCGGTATTTTGAAGATATCTCAGCAACCAATTTACCGATTTTGATGAATTCTCCACTAATATCAATGTTTTGATGAGATACATTTTCGAGCCTAAAATGGATAAAATCGGTCTACAGGGTCAAGATCATAATGTAAGGGTCGATCCAAATTTCACGATTTCGCGGGGTCCCCATGGAACTGTCGGTCCAAATTTCGGCAATGTTCGTCTACCTGTACGCATATATCAGGGAAAATCTGGCTGAACCTATTTAAACCAAATTTGGTAGGCATATAGAATCTTCACATAAATACATGACCAAAATGACATATTTGGATCGGATAGACCAAGCAGGGGTGCCACAATTGCAAAATAAAATTTTCTGTAGTTATTCTTTTGGAAGGTAATGGCCAAACCGAATTCAACCAAATTCGGTAAATAGAATTTGCACATAAATTCATGACCAAAATGCTATACTGAGACCTGATTAGCTAAGTAGGGATGCCACAATCGCAAAGTGAAAGTTTTCGGTAATTATGAATTTGGAAGGAATTGGCAGAACCGATTTCAACGAAATTTTGTATGAAGGAATGTGCAAGATAAAAAAAACAAAAATAATATTTTTAGAATAGACATACGAAGCGGGATTGCCAAAATAAAAGTAATAAAGAATTTCATTTTATAAGTGTTTGAGTTGAACAGTCCGAATCGATTCTAACAAAATTATAATATTTATTATGTACACATATATTAAACCATAATTGCATATTTGGACCGGATCAACTAAACAGGCGTGCCACAATTATAAATTAAACTCTTTCAGTAACTATGGATTTGGAAGGAATTGGCCTAACGGATGTCAACTAAATTTTATATAGATGGTTTTTACAAAATACCATAATGAAATCAAGATTTTTAAAGCGAAGCTTAAGAGCAGGGCTACCTCAATTAATAAATAATAAGAATCGTTTGCAAACTAAAAGAAAATTTCCCGAGCGAAGCCGGACGTTTCAGCTAGTGTTAAATATGAGAAATTTCGAATTGTAGGCGGAAAAAGACGAATAGAATAAGAAACTTCATTAATTCCCCTAAAACATAGCTTAAATTCGAAGATCGTACGTCAATTTTCTCTAATTTTAATTTCCAAATGAATAAAAACCCGCACTTTAAAAAGTCGATTTTGCGTGTAATCTTACGGGAAACGGAAATCGCTCCCCTGGAGTCGAACCCGAGTCTTTTTTCTTATTTTTTTCGTCATTTAATTTTTATCTCTAAATCAAACATTTCTACGAAATTTCAACCTTCCACCTAGACGGAAAGTTTGTTAAAAAGTGCCATTGATGACGTCTGCGTTATACACAAACCCCACCATCTAGGCTTTTATTGTAATAATTAATAAAACGCCTTTACAAAAATTTAATAACATTGTTCTTTCTCCAAATTTTTTTCTTCGGAAAAAATAGTCGGTCTGTGGGAAACTTTTTCCCGATTGATTTAGAGGGATATATTGAGTGAACGAAATGTGCAGAAATGTTAACATTTATTTTTGAAAAAGACTCCGATTCAATAAAATTTGTAGTTCTCACGATACGGATATTTAAACGAAAGCGCAGTATAGTGCCGAGAAACAGAGCGACGGTTGAGATTTGGAAGTTGCAATCTCGTAATTGTTCGAAGAGAAAACCGAACAAAACACACAGGTAATGAAATCCGTAAGCCAAAGGATACCCAAAACAATGGCGAAACAATAACCGTGAAAGGATCCTAAATAATAAAGAGCGTAGAACGTAGTAAAGACAGTCAATTGTAAACAGTGAGAACTGACAATATGGCTACGTGGTGTGGTGGGAGACGGAGAGCACATTTCCTTCACAAGGGCGGATTAATGACACATACATGAAGTATACAATGCAGAATCTCGAGTGGAGATAAGGGGAGTGGATGGGAGCGTTGAAAAGGTTGATGGATGGCGGGAATGGAGGTCGATAATTTTAATCGAGATTGTATAGGTGGCTTTCAAGAGGGAGAAGATTGTCTAGAAGCGGTGGCGGTAGGAAATTTGCGAGGTATTCCGCTTTTGATGTCGAGTGTTCATTTAATGCGAGCACGGCCATCTGATAATCTGTAGTGCTGTAATTGAAAACCCAAACTTAAGAGGGCTCGAGCTCGAGAGACTGTTAGGTCCATAAGAGGAAGTAAAGAAAAAGAGCATACGGTGACGCTCTTGGATGAGAAGGATGGCGTTGGCGTTGATTGGAGGAGCAAGAGTTAGTAGATGAAGAAAGAGGTGGGAGCAGAGTAAGATGCTATGGAGGTTATTGAGGCGGATATGATAGAATAGCTTAGCTTTCCATTTTTCTTTTGCCTATAAATCTCCAGTTGATTAGAATGGTAGATGGTTGCAGTGGAGAAGCGAAAAAGATGAAGAGAATATTCGAAAACCTACAGGGCAGTGATGGCGAACCTATGGCACGCGTGCCAAGGGTGGCACGAGAAACGATTTTGTTTGGCACGCCACAAAATGGAATAAGAAATAAAACGTGCCACTCGCTAATACAGCGACATGACACAAATGACCGCAGAAATCTAATAAAGGTAGGTATTGAAAGGATGCGAAATAGAGGCTTCATTTACCAGAGGCAGCGCTGTAACGAGCTATTTTAGCACCCCGGGAAAACTAACAAATATGCGCCCCCTCCATAAAAAATTTTCTAATACCTATATGGATTTAGGGCGAGCATTTAATAAATAAAAATAAACTATACTAAATGATTTACTTTCCTACTGTAAATTTACATAATTTAATTACATAATTATAAATATATGACAAAATTTCACACATAATTTAAATACAGATAGTATTAATATTTTAATATTAAAGAGTTAGTCTATGTGATTTTAATGCAGCAAACTCATCAATATAGCATCATCGAAATTGATAGTTTCTGCTATGTGTAATGTCTGGAACAAATATAGTAGTGAAATCTCCCGTCCTTGTGACATGCACAACTTGCTTTTAACAATGTTTTGCGCTCCTTCTTTAGTTAAGCCCGGAGTAGATGCCTTGCTTGCCCCGCCCTAGTTACGGCGCTGACCAGAGGTACCATCGGTTATATTATGATTACACAAATATGCCCCTGAGATCAGCACAAAATTTAGTATATGACATTTTTATTATATCGTTAATGTATGATAAGTTTTTAATTGGAATTTGTCAAACGGAAATTGATGCCTTGGATCGCTCCGTTCATGCCATGCATCTTCTTCATGACTTCATTTACTTCATTTATTAAATCGTTTTAGGTATAATGATTTTTCATGAGATAACTATTTTTTTCTTATGAATAGATAATGATAACATCCATCAATGTGACCTATTTTTCGTTAGCGTTTAATATTATTTGTCAAGTCTTGAAGAATTCGATAAATAACGAAAAAACTATATTTTTTACTTTGTTTTCGATATATCGTTTGAATCATTTAGTATATATTTCTTCATGTGTGGGAAAAGACATACTATATGCTATATTCTACGAATAGATACAGATGAGATTTTTTTATGATACTGGCACGCCAACAGGTAGATTTTCTCTTATGAAGGTAATTTTGGCACGCGAGCTAGAAAAGGTTCGCCATAACTGCTATAAAGGAAGGGAAAGTCTTCGATTTATATCGAGTTGAGACAAGATCGAGGGGAAGAGGGGAGTTGGAGGAGAGACTTTCTTTCTCTGTCAATCTGTTTAATCATACAATGGACTGAGAACTCAATCGGGTTGACATATAACCATCGAGTTTTTGTTTGGTAAACGCCGGAGTAGAATTTAAAATAATCTCCTCCTTTCTCCTCTCTCCTTTGACATTTACGATAGCTGTAATATTAAATAAAGAAATAGTCATGCAGTATGGGCGATGTGGGGCATGATACAGTAGAAGAAACTTGAAATTAATTGATTGCGATTATGAACGAATTTAATGGGAACAGAGATTGATACAACCTTACGAATAATGTGCAATGTTTCCATCCAATATCATAGACATCGATATTACTCGGAAAATTGATAAGGTTCGTCATTTGGTTTACGATGTAAGTTTCGAAACCTATAAGATCCGCTTTACCAATGATGTATGTACTTACAACTCCTATTAGCTTAGTAATCGACATTTAAGAGAATGGCAGAGAGAAAGAGAGCGGTGAAAGTCAAGAAAAGTATTCTGTCTGATTATAAATGTTGATATTTTTTCATGGTTTGTACTGTAATATGCCGAGAAAATATTTTTCCGAAATATATATGCAGAATATGTAGAATCTATGAAAGGATAAATTACAGCAAAGGTATGAGCGACGATAATCAAGGCACAGACAAACCAAACGAGAAAGTTACATCATGGAATGAGCATCAACTTCAAGAGAAGCCTCTACTCTTCGGTAACTACCTATGTAAAGGTTTATAAAGAAGCAGAGTGTCATCCATAAACATGGATAAAATTAGCGCCTTTTTACTTCTAAAAAATCGAATTCGAGGTTTCAACAAAAATATTCATTTTAAGGTCCCTTTATTAGGTTTTCAAGATTTTCTCGACGATGCCTTGTGTGTGTATGACCTGAATATTGTGGGCGCACTAACTCAAAAACTAATAATCAGATCAACACTGAACTTTACATTTTATATTTTTATTAATAATTCAAAGTTTGAAAATATTTTGGCTAAATCTAGTCGACCGGAAATTGAGGTTTACTCCTATCAATTTTCCGTTTTTACTTTTCTTATACGTAATACATTGTATTCGTGAAAAAAATATAATCCAAGATTTCAAGGGAAATACACATTTTGAGGTCTCCTGAATAAGTTTTCACTACTTCTCGATGATTTATTTGTGTGTTGATTGGAATTTTGTGGCATTTTTAGGCGTATCGATACTGAAAAGGAAAGCCGAGCAAAAGAATGTGATGCAGGTCAAGGAAAGTATTTGGTCTGCTTACAAACATTGACATTCTGTTCATAAGGAACAAGGGAACGTTTGGACGGAAATATGACGAGAGAATATGTTTCTGAAGATAAAGAATATATAAAGCAGTGATGCCAATGCCCGTACTCGCGGAACTCCCTTCAAACTTGGACAGAATTCCGCAGCACACACCTTCAGACAACGTGTTCTAATTTCACATTACCTATATCGCACTGCTTGGACCCATTCACCTGTTGGTGCTACAACATTATCAAGGTATTAGAGGAAATGTATTGCCCTAATGCCCCATCAAAATATCCGAATCGTTCATTTATTTATTTATCAACGTTTTGCGTGGCACTCCTAATAATCAGCTGCGGCACCTCTACGTACAACGGGACCCACTTTGGAAGCCAGTGGTATTGGACCTAAGGACTATCAGTAGAGAAAAAAGCATTAGCGGCGATAACTAAGATAGCTAGAAGAGAAATTCAAGTAGTTTCGCCCATTCATTGGAAGAGCGTCAATTTCAAGAGAAGCAACTACTCTGCGGTCAATACCTACGTAGAAACTTATAAGCAATAATATATTTTTATATAAATTTTTCATCTTATACAAATTTTTTATATCTAATTCCAATGAACTAATAATTAATAAACAAATATTATGACACACGTTATAAATTTTAATTGAACTCGAAAATGTGCTCGACTGTGGTGATATCATCACGGATTATAATGATAACAATTGGAAACAAATTAATTATAAATTTTATAAAATGGTAATTGTATTGAATATCTTATTACATATTCAATTAATTTAAACAAAAAGTCGAGCAACATTTCGAGTTCGATTGAAATTTACCAGGTGTATCCTAAATTTTTATTTCTTAGTTCATTTGAATTAGACATGAAAAATGTTATTTCAGACAAAAAACTATTTCTTTAAATTGTATTTTGCTCGTCTTTAATTAAATACAATTTTGATAAATTTTGTCCAAATAACATTTCAGAAAATTTCATTTATTGATTTTTAAGCTAGTTAACATTAAATGATGGCAATCGTCCTAACATTTTATTGGAGTCGATTCCATGATGCGGCATAAAGTGAAAAATGTCTTTTCCCAAACCAACGACTGCTTTTTCTACTCTATTTTATCCGCTTCAATTTACGTTATTGTGCAATATCAGGAACAATTTTCTCCATTAAAATCCTAACATGTTCGAGTTTAAAGCAAAAATGTGGACATATTCGAGGTGTATACGATAAATGACGATTGGAAAAAGACGGCTCATTTTTAGGGGTTCTATGGTTCAAATTAGAGGCCTGCATACTCGCAGTTTATCCGAACCGACCCGCGGGTACCCGCAGCAAAAATTGTGGGTCGGGTCGGGTATAGAGTGCTTCCATGCAGGTACTGGTCGGGTTCGGACACAAAAGGCACCGGTGCGGGTAAAGAGCGGGTACGAAAACTAGTTTTAATTCCAATTCAATTTGCATCGCCAATGTAGGCACAGGAACTTTTCACACGCCTTTTACTGCTACTAAAGCCCACCCTCGCGGTCAGAATTAGCGGTATATAGGGAGATACAAATTTGCAATTGTGTGTGTCAAGAAAAGTGTCTGACGAAAAACCGATCCCTTTTATTATATAAATAGATACAAATTTGAATTGACAAACGGTTGTCGATTACTTGCTTTAATTAAGAAGTGTAGAAAATTTGTGAAATATTTTTAAAAATCAGGCTTACAAGGTGCGCTGAAATCTACATTGAAAGGAGAAGTCAAGACACGTTGGAATTCAATTCTTCGTATGATCTCTTCAATACTTGAAAATTGGGATGTTATTTACAACATTTTAATTGAAAAAAGATGAGTGATATGATTTGTGAGGTGATGATTGAATTGATTGAATTGGAAGGAGAAAAATATCCAACAATATTTTTGGTTTACTTGTGGCATTTGAAAATAAATGATTATTTAGAAATAGGTTCAACAGAATCTAACATCATGAAACTTTTTAAAACTTCAGGTAAAACTTATTATGTTGACATTAAAAAGGAGAAGGGATATGAAATCTAATCCGTGAAACCAAATCCGTGTATGCTTGTAGAGCAACCGATGAAAAGGTATAAAATGTCAGACATCTTAGTTCAGTTTATAGATACAGACAAAGTAAATGATCATATTTCTCAAGACAAATTAACTGCATATATTTACTTAAAACTATCTGACGACATTACTAATAATTTTGATTTGATGAAATGGTGGGATAAGTAAAAGAATTGTTTCCCAAATGTAAGTATTTTAGCGAATCGTATTTTTGCAATACAAGCGACCAGTGCTCCATCAGAAAGGTGTTTTTGATTGTCGGGACAGGTTGTTAGTGAAAGAAAAAACTGTTTACATCCCGCAAACGTGGATCATGTCTATTTTTAAATAGTCATTTTAAATCTCAGGGTAGATACTGTTAATTAATGTTTTCTTTTTTTCATTTAAATTATTTTGTAAAATTTGTAATTTTTGAAAAAATAAATCGTAAATACTTTAAATACATTTTTTCGATCTTAAAAATGAATGTTAATGTACAATTGCATTTCATTTTAATTTACACAAAATAAATGACTGACTCAGAAATAATATTTTTATTTTTTTTCACAATTACTTGCTACGGATTTGTGTCTCAAGGACTAAACAGTTAAAAAATATGGTCAGGTCGGACAAATAGGCCTTCTGCGCGGTTGCGAGTCTGCGGGCACGGGTCGGGTGCGGGTTAATATTTTGCGGGTACAGGTCGGGTATGCGTTAGTAGTCTACGGGTACGAGTCGGGTACTGATGGAAAATATCATACCCGTGCAGGGCTCTAGTTCAAATCCCTCTCAAAGGACAGCATAACCTTATAGAGGTGAAACGGTTTGTGTACTCTTATGAAAGGCGGAGAAAATTCTCCTGGTAGGACTACCCAAGCAGGAAAGGTCTGAGGGGAAAAGTCAGACTAAGAAGCAGTCTTGGGGGTTTTACATCCTCCTGTGCAAGGGCAGCAGCTTGCACAGTACCTCTGTAGGTGGTGATCATGTGAATCTAAAT
Source organism: Tanypteryx hageni (assembly GCA_028673005.1). Taxonomy (NCBI): domain Eukaryota; kingdom Metazoa; phylum Arthropoda; class Insecta; order Odonata; family Petaluridae; genus Tanypteryx; species Tanypteryx hageni. Next base: position 115,161,967 of record CM054117.1, on the reverse strand, counting down.
AGTTATAGATGGGTAATCACTCTTGTGAAACTGCGATGAGGAAAGCAAGGGGAAACTACCTCATTATATTTCCCTTGATAGACTGAAAGGCTGCAAATACCGCTAAAGATTTCTCTGGGGTAAATTTTTCCGGAGGTAAAATAGTCCCCCAATCGGATCTCCGGGTGGGGACTACCCTACGGAATGCACAGAGGAAATGTAACGTTAATAAGATGAAAGCAAGTAGTGAGAAATTAGGAATATGCACATGGAATATTACGACTATGAATGGAGGACTTAAAAAGGGAAATGAAAAGAAATAATGTAGGTATAGTAGGTTTAAATGAAGTTAGGTGGGAAGGAGAAGGCGAGATAAATTCAAACTAATTTAAGATTATTTACTCGGGAGTAGCGAAAAAGAAAAGGGGAGTGGAGATTATTATGAGAAGAGAGATGGCTGAAAGAATTAGCGAGTTAATTATAGTTAATGATATATTAATAGCCGTCAAACTTCAGATGGAGCCATGGAAATGCATATCATTCAATTGTATATGGCAACAATTAAGCCTTTTCCTGAAATCTTTGGGTCATGACCTCGCTCTTCCTAATATGGGAATACGTGCCAATTACAAAGTTCATTCAAGCTTATAAAAGGCCGAAACCTCTACCTAACTAGTTGTGTACGAAATAAAGAGAGAGAGAGAGATGCTATATAGAATATGCGACAGATGCGGTCAGCGACATTTGCGGTCAAGGGAAAATCTATGACATTTGCGGTCAACTGTTTTGAAAGATGGTTCCCGAGGTATTTAGTGTTTTTGAGGCGATGACAGATGCGGTCATTGTTTTCATGAAGTCGGTGTTGTCGCGATGTTGTCCACGCGCGCATATTTAGTGGTCACCCGTCATTGTTCTAGCCTTGGGCAATGCTGGTTAATTGTTATACCAGCTTTTGGCGAGACTGTTGTAAATTTTTCTTAAAGTTAGCTATTAATTGCGATGATTTAAAAAGAGAGCGCACATTATTACAATATTACAGTGCATTAGGAATTTCAGGAAACCAACCCAACCCAATTATAGTAAAACTTCTGAATTTGTAAATAGTTATGACAATGAAAAAACTTCGGATTTTAAACAAGCAATTTATCAATGTATGGTACATCTGACCGCAAATGTCATTGGCACCCCCTCCCACTTTTCAGTATATTTTGTTTATTTGCATCTCTTGACCGCAAATGTCGTTGACCGCAACTGTCGCGATACCGCTATATATGCCCTCGGCATACAAATTCGAAAATAAAGGTAGAGAGCAAGAATTGCCAACGATTTGTTTGTGAGAAACACCTTAACAGAAATGTTACAATTGTTTGAAAAATGAATTGTGTAACATTTAAATATATTAAAAATATGTTTACTATGAAAAATATTATAAAACAAAAATACAAATCATACTTAAACCTTATAGTAGAATTACTTTTTTAAAATCTTTACAGTAAGTTTTAGGTTCGAGTTTTATTATTCGACCAGTTTTAACCATATTCGCAGAGTTTTCTTTTACTTTTACGACTTGTAGTACCCGATAACTCTTTAAAGTATATTATATGTCAAATATTTTTTTTCCTCCGGCAAAAATTTGAAATATCAAATGAAAACTGAACAAGTGAAGATATAAAAATGAATTTTTGTAACCAACTTTTATATAGTTAATACTTTAGTATGAATAAACTCTATAATATAATTATGATAATCTTTCTGCTTGCATGGGCGTAAAAAGTTGCAAAAGTGTCTACCAGCTTTCGGGTGATTTGAGGGTCTCTCTATTTAACCTTTAATCTTTTTACAGTTGAGAGAATGGAAGAAGGAAGTAGAGAACTCAGTGGCAAATGTAAGAATGTTTGGTATATAAATAGTAAAAAGTTGGATAGTATCTTTTGTTTCATTAATGATAATACTGACTTATCCATTCATATTTCTTTAATTTAACGAAAATATACATCTACTTCAGCTTTAGATACTAGTAGGAGTGAAATAGTTGAATAATATTTTAGTCACCTAACTTAAATGACAAAAATAATAAATTGTTTTTTTCCTAAGATCATATCAACCATCCATCTAAAACCACTGTATAAGTATAGTTAGCTGAAGAATTGCTAAGCTACAGCACAACACTTTAAAATGTTTTATTTAAATTTGTTCAAATTATCGTCATTTACAACAGCATTACCTATCTTAAATAGTGAAAAAGGAATATGATACTTGAATTTGAGGGCTTTTAGATTCATGCAACTGATCTTAAAGGTCTATAATTAGAAAAGATTTCATCCAAAGTAAAAAATAAGCCAAATGAGCAGTTTCAAATAATAAAATTATGTTCATGGCACAACCTACATAAATATAGTCATCTAAAGTAGTGTTCAAATGAATTTTCAATGTGAACTATACCGAGAAGATCGCATTAATGAATATTAAAAAAATATTTGTAATGATGAAATATCTGTCTGAAAAATTAATGTTTTTTCAAGGTGAGATGATATGCTTGCAGAACGCAAGCGCCTTCTACTAGTATAACATACTAGTAGAAGCTGCTTGCATACTGCAAGCATTTCATCTCACCTTGAAAAAACATTAATTTTTCAGAGTTATTTCATCATAGTAAATAATTCTTTAATTCAAAAGATTTCTCCTCGTGACCAATTTTCGTTTTTCATTATGGAACAATAATGGAGTAAAAAACCAATTGCCTGAAATTTTAAATTATTTAGAGTAGAAGTAGATACACTAATAAACATTTCAATTTATCCATGAAATCGTTATTGCGGCCGTTAATTATTATTTCAATTTAAACAATTAGATAAATGTTATTTCACTTCTAATTGTGTTACAATTTTATAATTAGGCAGAAATGTGTGGCATTATTAACCCAATGTGGGAGAAGTATAATATTCCTAAAATTGCAAATATTAGTGATTGTGTAACTCCATTATTGTTCCATAATGAAAAAACGAAAACCGGTCCAGAGGAGATCTATTTAGAATTAAAGTAATTTTTCTCATGATGAAATATCTCTCTGAAAAATTAATGTTTCATCAAGGTGAGATGAAATGCTTGCAGTATGCAAGCACCTTCAACTAGTAAGTTCTATCCTCCTCCTCTCTAAGAAACGTCTATATATAATGATATGTTACTAGTAGAAGGTGCTTGCATTCTTCAAGCACATCATTTCAACATGAGAAAACATTCATTTTTCAGAGAGATATTTCATCATGTGAAAAATTTTTTAAATCTAAAGATTTCACCTCCGCAGCGATTTTCGTTTTTCCATTACGTAAAAGTAATAGATTAAGACAATCCCCAAACTTGGCAATTTTAAGAATTTTATACTTTCTCTATTATGGGTTACTAATGCTACACATTTTAGCCATATTTTAAAGTTGTAGCACTTCTCGAACTGAAATAATATTTTTCTAATTTTTTAAATTTTAAACATTTTTAACGGCCGCTGCAATATTTTTATGGAGAGATTCAAATGTTAATTTCTGTAAATGCACTATTCTGTAAATGACTTGAAAATTTCATCTTCCTAGCTCATCCCGAAGCACCTAAACAGTTTTCTATTTGTTTAAACCTTAAGAATTTTTATTACTAATGTTTAGGCACTTCCAGGTGAGATGGGATTCGAAATTTTTTTTAGGTAGTATTTTGGGCAAAACCGACTAGAAAAAACGAAAATCTTGAAAAGGTTCAACAATACGGCAGCTAAAAATTCGCAATTGTTTAAACAAAATTTCAAGGTTTATGTGTTTGGGAATGTGCTACGGAGCTGAGTTATTTTTAGAGGTAGGATTTGTAATAAAACGATATAGTAATTATAGAAATTTTGATATTGTAATTTGTTTGGTAGTTAAAAATTCTTAAAGTTTAAACAAATAGGTAAATGTTAGATACTACGGGGTGAGTTAGTGAGCTGAAATTTTAAAGTTATTTTCAATTTAGTCTACATAAACGAATAAACATTTTAAAGTATCCATAAATTTCTTATTGCGGCCACTAAAAATTATTTTACCTAATTTAAATAATTAGATAAATGTTATTTCACTTCTAAATGTGCTAAAAATTTATAATTTGGCAGGAATGTTTGGCATTATTAACCTAATCTGGAAAAGTATAATATTGCTAAAATTGCATAAATTAGCGATTGTTTTACTCCATTATTTTTCCATAAGGAAGAAACGATAATCGGTCCCGAGGAGAAATCTTTTGAATTAAAGAAATATTTCCCGTGATGAAATATCTATCTGAAAAATTAATGTTATTTCAAGGCAAGATGAAATGCTTGCAGTATGCAAGCACCTTCTACTACTACTAGTTTCATGAAAATCGGTCCATCGGTGCAAAATCTGTTAGTAGTGGACATACACACAGAGAGGACCATTTCATATGGCTGTTTCCTTTGGAAACCAGCCTAAAAAGGGCTTGTTGCACTAAGGGTTAAAACTAAAACATATTTAGTTCACAACATTCGTGAATTCCACTAATTCTTCTTCCAAAATCAAATTTACGCTCTGCTACTGATATTTTAGTGCATTGCACCCTCTCATTAATTGAAGAGTATCATATAAATATGGGCGTAGGCTGTTCATTGTTTCCTGAACTAAAGATTCTCCCAGCTAGTGTTGAGAGCCTCTCCAATTGGGTCATGGCGATAGGCGGGCATCGAGCCAGAGAAAACGTGAAGGGATCAGACCCAGGTCACTAGGCTCCAAATTAACATGGAGCGGAGCCAAAATATAAAATAAGCCTTTACCAAAATAAGCTTCCTCCCTTTTAACACGAACATTTTTAGTGCTCACACCCCTCCACGACCGAGTGCACCGCACTCGCGCTCAAGCTATGCTCTCCCCGCGTGCTCCGAAATGTAAGTGCGAGGGAGGTGACGTATTTAGAAGGTCACCTTGTGCACGTGAAATGGAAGACGGAAGTTTCCGAAGGCGAGGTATGGCAAACACAAATGACAAAGAAGTTGTTGGAATAGGCGAAGGGGATAGCTACTCGAAAATATGAGTCGACCTAAAAGCATTGCCTTCAATTTTTTCGAGATTTAAATACATGTATATCTCCTTTTAGCTAACGATATTACAAACACAAAGTATTCGATTTCAGGTGTCTAATCACTCTCTGAAGATAAGAGGAATATTTTAGTTTTATAGGGGTCTTTTTTGTTACTTGAGTTGTTATCATCAGCAATTAAACGGGATTGATTGAAATCTATTAGCTTATGCCATACTACTACGTCCAACAAGAATCTGCTAATTCGTTTAATTGGTCTGTAGATCATTTGAGTTAAAAAAGGCGTATATTATAGGCTGCGTGAAGAAAATAAATATTAAACTAAAGTATGACGCATGATGAAACTTTGTAAGCTAGGCCAGTGTTCTCCAACCGGTGCGCCGTGACGAAGTGATTGCAATTAGTGCGGCGAGGGACGTTCAGAGTTTAAGCAAGAGAAAATCCGAATTTGTATTTCTCAAGCTACAACCGAGCGTAAGGAGTTTTGACAATGCGGGACTTTTTCTCGATAGAACTCCACGAAGGGGGAAAATTCATATAAACGTGAGAAAAACTGAGTGTGTATATCGAATTAAATGTGTATATTGGTTTTGTAATGTGTAATGTAATTAGCTGTACTGACAAACTCCAACATTTGAAGCGATCAAATTTTTCTTTGTAGGCATACGATATTTAATCAATTGTTTTATTAATGTACAGTGTGAAAACAGTAGAAGTGCTGGTACTTTTTTCATAATTTTTAATGAGAATTCAGCTGGCTCCTAGATAATTTTAACTTTACACTGTAGGCATGACGAAGTAATCATCTACATCAGAGGTCCCAAACCCACGGCTCGCGGGCCAAATGCGGTCTTCGAGAGCACTCTGTGCGGCCCGCGAAGCATTGATGAAAAGGTGATTGGCAAAATTTTATATTGACAATTCCATATTTTTTCAGTATATTTATCGTCTCAAAACCTTTTCTGGTGGAGCTATAAGACTAATAATTTATTTAGACCTGATTTCGCTAATATGAGACCACAGAATCCCTTGGGAGCTTCTAATGTAAACACTCATCCGGCTCGTCGAAGTTCTTGTGACTTCCAATGCGGCCCTCCGAAGCATTCACAACTACGAATGAGGCCCGCCATGTATAAAGGTACTTTACTGATTTACATTTACGTCCTCCTCTAAAATTCACATGGTTCTCTAGCCTAATTATTTTCTTCTAGTGCGGTCGCTAATCGTTCTCGGATAAAAACGATCCTCGGTAGCGTTCTGTACCGCAGTCAACCTCGCGTATTTGATCGCTCTATCAGTAACATTCAAAACGATTTAAAAACAAATCTTCTTTCATCGTTACAGATAGCTGCTTCTTGCATATGTAAGATATAAGTTGTTGGTGCTTGAACTCTGTAAGCATTTCATCTCACTTTGAAAAACACATTAATTTTTCAAATAGATATTTCATTTTTAAAAATATTTTTTAATTAAAAAGTTTGCATCTTTGCAGCGATTTTTGTACTTTCCTTATGGGGCATTATTGGAATAAAAGCAATCCCAAAATTTTTCAATTTTAAGAATATTATACTTTTCCCATTGTTGGGTACTAATTCCACAGATTTCTGCCAAATTTTAATGTTTTATCACATATAGAAGTGCAATAATATTTATATAATTGTGTAAATATAAAAAAATTAACGGCCGCAATCACAAAGGGCCGGCCTAGTACTTTCGGGGGCCCTGATGCAAGCAAGTTTTTGGGGCCCCATGTAAAAAACTGCCAATTTTTACACATCAATGTTACAGCTTAGAGAGAACATGTATTTTCAGAGGTGATTAAAGAATATTGCACGGTACGAAAATTATAAATATATTAATAAAAACAAATTACATTTTAATTACAATAATTATTACATATGGGAGTTCTGTAATGCCTTATTCTCAATAACATCAGAAAAATCACATTCTTTAACGATATCTTTTTCAATGCTTAATAAACTAAAAGCGTTTAAGCGCCCATTACACATCGTTGAGCGGAGATAGTTTTAAATAATTTTTAATTTACTAAAAGATCGCTCTGCACTTGCCACCGTTATGGTCAAAGACAAAATTACCCAAGTACGGTCATAACATTGGGTAATATTTCACTAAAATTATTAGTTAATATAAATTCTAAAATCTCCTGTGCAGAAATTACATTATCTTCATTTGATATTAAATCTTTTAGTATGACCATTTCATCAATAAGTTCAAATCTCTTAATCCGGCACTGATTACAAACATTTACAAAGTAACTATAATGATAATTAAGTTAATAAAACAGCAAAAATTTGTTTAAATGTATAAATATATTCTTCATGCCCAACATTTGGGGGAGTTTAAAAATCGGGGGCCCGGATGCCTTGCATCCGCTGTACCCCCCACTTGGGCGGCCCTGTACGTAGTATAGAGGAAAGTATTGTATTCATGGAAAAAATTGACTTCGAGATTTCAACGGAAATATACGTTTTGAGGTCCTCTGAACACGTTTTGACAATTTTCTCGATTATGTCTGTGTGATAGATTTTTGTGGGTGCTCTAAATCAAAAACTATTAATCAAGTCAATACGAAATTTTATATTTAACATTTTTATAAAAGTTACAAGAACTGATTAGTTTTTGGAAAAAATCAGTCAACCAGAAGTAGTTGTTTACTCTTGTCACATCCATTATTTTGAAATATTTGCTTTAATATTTGATATATGTAAAAATTTATTGGAAAAGTTGTAGGAAATTTAATTTTCCAAAACCTTTGTTTGAAACATTTTTCCATATAATGTATTGTTTAAGAGATATCTTATATTTTCAGCTGCCACCACCACGCCACCTACCGACGACTATTGTTAACAATTGACGCTTAGTTACATCTTAGTAACGCTCCTTTTTCTTTTCGTAATTGTAGGAGCTTTGTGACTATATCCAATATCTGAAGGCTATGATTTGAGTTAATTTCTGTTCTTTGTAAAGTAAACTTTTCTTGCAGTTTCTTAAAATATTTATAATTTTGTAACCTACTTGGAATATTACAGGTATGGAAAAAGTCATGTGGTGGCCACATCAGATTTTTATGTTTATCTGGAAGTGCCGAAATATTAGCATCCTCCTATATGTTAATATATGTTGGTAGTAAGAAGTGCTTGCATTCTGCAAGCATTTCAGATCACTGATTATTTTAGAAAATAATATTTTAAAAGCTCATATTGCACCTCTGCACCGATTTTCGTTCTTTCATTATAGGACAATATTGGATTAAAAATTTGCAATTTTAAGAATATTATACTTTTTTCATTGTTGGGTACTAATAGAAGCGCAATAAAATTTATTTAATTGTTTAAATTTTAATACTTTTTAACCGTCGCAACAACAACTTCGTGGGGATTTTCAAATGTGTATATGCAACGCTTTTGCACCATGTTCTAACTGAAAAAATCTCAGCTCCTTAGCTCGTCCCTAAGTACCTAAACATTTATCCATTTAATTAAAATTTAAGGATTTTTAACAGCTGAATAAATTAATATATACAAATTTCTATAATCCCTATTCAGTTATTTTACGAATTCCACCTTTACAAAAATTTCAGCTTGGTAGCACATTCAGAAATACATAAACATAAAATATTTGTTTAAATTTTGCACATTTTTGGCGGTCCCATTACTTAACTTTGTTGAAATTTACTGTGGTTAACTTGATTCAATTCTGTAAAGAAAACTGATTTGAAAACAGAGACACAACTCCGAGTTCCTCATACAAATTTCTAAATCTGGATGTGAACGCGCCAATGAGTTTGGCAATTCGCATATTTGGTCGAGACAACTTTATGTTTCTCGATCATTTTGGAAAAATTTGAAAAATGAACAAAGTTGAAATTGGGATTTAAACGGTTTCAATTTAGCAATGAAAACTGTTACGTGGTTTAATTGTCAATTTATAAGTTGATTTTTACCTTAAAACTTGAAATTTAAATCATTATGTAAATGAGTAATATCTGCTTAAGTCACATTGCCAATTAGGATAATAATTGTAGTAGGCCCGACTTTTTCATGAAGAAATAATATAATTTTATACACTAAGTTTAAAATCCCATTAAGCATTTTTCTCTGCTCAACGAACATATTTCACAGAGGTATATGAAGCTTTTATATTCTGCCTCAATTTTTTCCAGAAATATTTTTATGATTGAGTCCTTTTGATTTGATTGTTAACATGATCAAAGTCAATATTTTTACCACATAAATTTTGGATAGGTATGATGCAATGAATTTTGTCTAGTTTTTTATCTCGTTTGGCACAACTATTGGTTAAATATGCGACAAGACCATTTTTGGAACCAACCATAGATCTGTGCATATGCATGAAAGTATTTTCAAAACTGAATTAGCTATGGCACACCTTTCTAAAACAGCTTGAAATAAATCGGATTCTTTTGTTTCTCATACGAAGACGTCCCTGGTAATTTTTCAGTTATTTCTAATTTTTTCGAAACCTCGGACGAAAACTTAAAGTTGTCCTGTCGATGAAATGTCCGTTGACTTATTTGTTGCAACAACAAACAAAACCGTTTGCAATTTATTTATCTGTTTTTAGTGTCCTTTTATAGTTCTGAAATACGCCGTTGTATTATAATAGTTATATTTTGAAAATTCCTTGTTTCTGCAGGACATATTTTCTGTGATGACAATATTAAACATTGTTTAAACTCACCGTCTGTAAAAGGGGTTATTTGATTTAGCTTTCAACAGTGCTATATCGTAACTAACTTCAAGGGCGGTTTCTACTTCTAACGTGCATCTACATTTACATATTACCCTGCAATTTACCTAATTGGTGGGTGGCAGGGGGTGCAATGCACCATAACCTACATAAAGATTGTCTATCGCAGGTTGAAATTTTCTATTGTGATCTCGTATTGTCCTCGGAAAGAACGAGCCTAGATAACGCTCCGTCCTAATATCGATCTCACGTATCTTATCGTCACGGTCGTTCCTACCTATATACGTTGGTGCTACAAATGTTCCTACAACCTCGTTTTTTAGACATTCCGATCTATATTTCTCCAGAAGCCGCAACCTTGAGTTCAATCTACGATCCTCTAGTGGTACTCAGTTCAAATCCCTCAATAATGACATGACGCTTTCCTATGTTCGTACTTTTGTTTTACGCATCTGGCTGCTATGCGCTGCACTCTTTCTAAATGAACTATATGTCCCTTCTCGTACGGATCCCATATGCATGAGGCGTATTCCACTTGTGGTTTACCCAGTGATTACTAACAGGTTTCGCGTACTTTTTCTGTAGTGTTCCGTACTATTCTACCTATGGAAGCCAGTTTCTTGTTGGCCGCGTCTATAACTCGATGAATGTGCAAGTCCCACGAAGGATCTCGACAAATGGTTACTCCTAAATATGTTACATACTCGGCTGCTTGAATCTCTCTCTCTTAATTGGTTTGGTAAATAGTTTTACCACATATATAGGCTGTCATTAATGGTAACACCCACGTTCCCAGCTGGTCAGAAAGTGCTCAATTACAATGGGGTTTTGTTTATTACATTTACATGATTTTAAACACCGTACGGTTTTTATGATTTGCTCATATAAATAAAAAATACAAAAAAGTATGTACATTAGTAAGGTAGTTGAGTCAAGAAGATATGTAAATGTTTTTGTTATTGTTATTATTATTAATTATTTCTTCATTTATTTATAATTATTTATTATTATTGTTATATACATATATTTTTTTCCTTTTGTTTTTTTCTGCAGAATAGCTTTTGATTGGGTAGAGCTTCTTTACAGCATTAGGGAATAGTTGCATTAATTTCTAAGACTAAACTAAAAGAATGTAAGTAACTAACTGTCTAATAAAATTAACTAACAAGATATAGAACGGGGTTGTTAAAAAAAAGACAGTAGAGAGCAGAAATCGACATGGGGAGCATCACAAAACGACCCTTTTCAGGAGGTATTCACAATGATTATGGTATATAAAATGGTGGCGAAATTTAGTTTGCCTATATACAATAGTTATAGATGATATAAAACAAGAGATATAGGTAGGGGGGAAAGTTTGGAGTGGTTTGGCGACGATCATCTTCGCATGGGTTTTTAATGTAGTTAGGACCTTTTCAGGACCATAAAAAATACATAATAATCAAATTTAATTTGGGGTTATGCACAAATAGGAGTAAGTTGAGGAATGAGAGGTATTTAGGGGTTGAAAGCGGTAGCAGGAAGTTAGAGTTGAAGGATATCTTTCGTCATTCGGTATTTGTGGTGTTTGGTGGTGTGGTAGGTCCATATGGTTTGGAGGAGAGGGTTATTGGTAAGTTTGAGCCAGCGGTTGAATTTATGTGCTTGCAGTTAAGTAAAGTCTAGAAGTGGTGGAATATTGTGGGCAAGTTGTAGTTCTCTGATGGGTACTAGTTTGGAATGCTGGACAATGAAGGTGGATGATTGAAAACTTTCTATTTTGGATATTTTTCTTCTCGGTGTTTAAGTAAATTTCACTGCCATAAGTGAGATGTGGACAGATTAGAAGGAGGTAGAGGCGCATTTTGTCAGTAAGGCTAATTTAGCTGTGGGGTTCTAATAATGAGAAAAGGATTGACTTTGCTAATTTCGCTTTTTGAAGGGCGTGTTGGGAGTGGGCTGTAAACAGAAGTTTTGAGTCAAGGATTATGCCAAGGAATTTATGTTTCGGAACTCTTGGGATCTTTTGGCCTGCAATCACTGGGTTTGAAGTAAAGGAGTATCGCTTAAAGCGGGTAAAATGCATATGAGCGCTTTTTTCTGGGTTAATTTTTAGTCTACATGTCTGAGTCCAGTTGTAAATTTGTCGTAAGTGGGCCGTTAGTCTTTTCGTCGCTATGTCCGGGAAAAGGGACTGGCTAATTATCGCAGTATCGTCTACGTATACGAAAAGACCGGTATTTGGGTGTTTGGGGAGGTCGATAATATACAGATTGAAAAGGATAGGGCTCAAAATTGCCCCTTGAGGAACACCTGTGAGAGCTGGGCGGCAAGTGGAGAGAGAGGAGTTAATGCTGGTTTGGAAGGTGCGATTTGATTGAAAATTTTTGATTTGTTTTTGGAGGTTAATGGGAAAGATAAGTCTGGATAGTTTTAGTATGAAGCCTTTCTGTCAAACAGTGTCAAAGGCTCTACTGATGTCTAAACAGACCGCTTCTGTTGATTTTTTTCATAATTAAAGCCTCGGGCAATGGTATCATTGAGCCTTAATAGTTGATGAATTGTCGATGCGTATTGTCTGAAGCCCATTTGTTCAAGAATAAGAATTTTGTTTTCGTTAATGAAAAGAATTAGGCGTTCTAGAATAATGCGTTCTAAAATTTTGGAGAGGGATCGTAAAAGAGAGATGGGGCGATAGTTGGAAGGAGAGGAGGGATCTTTGCTTGGTTTAAGAAAGAGTAAATTTTGCCATTTTTCCATAAGGGATAGAAGTAGCTAATTTGAAGGCAGTTGTTAAAAAGGTCGGTTAGGATGTTAGTAAAAGGCTTGGAGGATGTCATAGTTTTTAGCATGAGGTCGGTAATGTTATTTAGGCCTGGAGCTTTTTTAGTTTTTAAATTATGCAGAATTGATTTAATTTCAGGATAAGAGGTTTGAATAGGAGCAGGTTGAGGAGTTTGGTCTAAAATGGAGCAGTTAATTATGGCGTCTGATTCAGAGGGGGTGAGGGCTGAAGTAGGGGAAGTCATTATTTTTTAATGTAATCAGCAAAAAGTTGGGCTTTGTGAAATGGGTCGTGAATGCCGGAGTCAGTAGTTTTGAGGGGAGGAGAGGGTGGAAAAGGTTTGGTAAGGGATTTCGTTGTGCGGCAGATTCTGTAATCGTCAGTGCGGAGAGAGTTGATTTTATTAAACCAATGTTGTTGTTGGAAGTCGCGGATTCGGAATTTGATTTGATGTGTCAGACGTGTCATGTCTTTTCGGACTGATGGCTGTCGGTGTTTTGCCAATGTCTTCTGATGCGGTTTTTTCGTTGGATTAGCTCCCGTAAGGAGAGAAAAGGGGAAAAGGTTTCGAAGGAGAGGAGGATATTTTGGATTTCAAGAATTCGGGTGCCAATTGAGGTACAGTCAAACTCGTTTATAACGAGCACGGTTGTAACGAGTTCACGGGTATAGTGAGCAAATGCTACCTCCAAGATAAGTTTACGAGTATTTACATACAAATATTTCACGTATATAACGAGCACGCTTCACGGATATATCGAGCAAACTTTGACCACTTCTCACTGTCTCAAACGCGGCGGCGGTCAGCCCCTTCAATCCTCATAGTGACCCAAAATATATAACCTTGTGTTCTTGAGTCTAGCCTTTACACCCTATCCCTCGGGGAGGTTAAAGACCGCGGCGTTGTTGTTAAAAAATAATCCCTTCGTCCAAACCAAGAATTCCCAACTTGCAGGTAGAGTGGCACTCGCGGAGGTCCATTTTCCTCTCCTCCCAACCCCCAGCTCTTTTACAGCCAGGAGGTTGTGTTTGGAAGGGGGTAAGGGCATGTACAATGGCGCCCACCCCCGTCGCTCAGCCGAATGCACCCAACACCCTTTCCCACGTAAAGATGGGAAATCCCACGTTTAATCCGTCTCCTCATTAACTCTTCGTGGAATTGGTATGCTCACAGTTTGCAAAGAAAGTTCGTAGCGTTGATCACAAAAATCAGTTGAGATTTTGCCCTTGAACGAGTAACATGTCCGTACATAAAAGGAAGTGTCTGTCTATTCGCGAAAAGGTTGATATTATTCGAGAGTTAGAACGTGGTGAAAAAAATGTTGAAGTGTGCAAAAAATTTAATTTATCGTCGTCTACGGTTTCAACCTTATGGAAAAACAAAGAAGCGATTTTATCTGCACTAGAGAACAACCTAACAACGAACAAGAAAATGAGGAAGTGTGACTGGGGTACTGTTGATCAAGCACTTCTGGAGTGGTTTAAGAGGCAGAGAAATGCTGGTTTCCCCATCAAGGTACAGGCAGATAAATTTGCAAAACAGTTAGGACACGAGAACTTCACATGCAATAACGTGTGGCTTGATCGTTTTAAAAATAGGCATAACATTGTTAATGCGAAAGGCCCTGTCAGCAGATTCAAAAACGGCAAGTGAATGGGTGAAAAGTGTTTGGGAGGAGTGTCGAAAAGGTTACAGAGAAGAAGACATCTACAATGCCGACGAAACTGGACTGTTTTACAACATGATGCCAGATGCAACGTTTAAATTCAAAGGTGACAAATGTGTTGGTGGCAAAAGACCTAAGAATCGTTTAACAGTTTTAATGTGCGCAAACATAAATGGGACTGACAAAAAAAAACTTTTTGTTATTGATAAGTCACAAAAGCCACGTTGTTTCAAAAATGTAAAGAAGCTTCCCGTTGAACATGCAGCTAATAAAAAGGCATGGATGACTTCCAATATTTTTCAGAAATATGTAAGTCAGTGGAACAACGAGTTACGGAGGAAAAATAGAAACATTCTACTCCTTGTCGATAACTGTCCTGCGCGTCCACATATGCAGGAGTTATCCAATGTAAAACTGGTGTTTTGCCTCCAAATGCGACTTCTTTTTGCAGCCAATGGACATGGGGATAATTAAAAGTTTTAAATGCCATTTCAAGCGATTTTTTGTTCTACAGTTGATTGAAAGGAGGGAAATAGGTTTAGATGGCAACGACTCTGTATTGGATGCAATTCATTTGATGACAGATGCATGTTTCACCTACAACGATCATAAACTGTTTTCGAATGTCTGGTTTAATATCGGGAGAATTTTCGATTGATAACCATAACGTTGATGAAGATCAGAATGGCTTTTAAGAAAATGGAATTGCGAATTTTGACCATGTAAATGACATTGACAATTTTGTACATGTTGATGATGATTTGATTACCAGTGGAATTCCTACGGAGAGTGAAATAATAGAGACAGTATAAAGCACAGCAGACAGTGATGAAGACAATGTTGAATGTGTCGAAGACACAATCCTGACGAAAGCCATGCCAACTTACTCAGGATGCCGTGGAAACATTAAATGATTTTTTTTAAAACATTGACATTTCCGATGGTGTTTTTAGTGCACTAAGTGTAATAAGAGGAAACTTAAGAGACTTCAAAGTGAAATCTATGAAACAGGCTACTATTCAAAGTTATTTTTGTAAAAAGGGGAGTGATTAAGGATGCAGCGGTGAGTAAATTTTATATGTACGTATGTTTACTTTAAATTTTCTAGTTTATTCTCATTTTTAGGTTTTTTCATAAATTTACTCAATAACCTTTCTGTTTATATATTCACTTTTACTTCTTATGTCTTATTTCACCATACGCATGCATGCTTTTGCCTTCACGGATATTAAGTTTAACGGCTATAACGAGCAAAACTAAACGGTCCCGTGGCGCTCGTTATAACCGAGTTTGACTGTAGTTAGATTCCTCTCTGACTGAGGAATCTGGGTCGGGATCTAGGAGTTTAAAGCGGTTGAAGGTGGTGACTTCAGTTGGGGAGGGGGAGGTGTTAGGTGGTTGGAGGATGTGGGTTTGGATTTTTTGGAGCTAAAATTATTACCTTTATTTGTTACGGAATTTGTATCTAAGATATTTTCAGAAATTGCAACATTATTATTAACACTAGTGGGGTGGGGGTAAGATTTCCTTTTTGGGAACGGGTTATTATGGGTTGGCTGTGATTTGAAGCAATGTTAACATCAATATTTCGGTTATTACAAGAGATAAAGGCAGTGGGGGGTTGAGCACTTTCGACCGAATGAGGGTGGGTGTTACTCACGGCATTCGTGTAGATGTGAGGGACGAGGGCTGGTCCAGTTGTGTCCTCGTGACAGCAAGGTTGTTAATTTTGAGATGTCTGCGAGCACAGGCGAGGAGATAGGGTTGAATTTAACTGGTGAGGTGAATCTGCTGGGCGGGATGACTGGATCGGTGTGGTTCTAGTTGAGGTGACTGTGGTGATGGGCGATTGATGGTGGCTGGCTACTGCTGCGTAGGTGGCAGGAATGGTGAACCGTGGCGTTTGCGGCACTGATAATGTTTGAAGAGGTTGAAAGAAGGGGGTAGGGAGGTTGTTGGGTAAAACATTTGGTTGTAGGGGATTAGATGAGCTGTAATTTGGTTCCAGGTAAGAATTAAAGTTGGTGGGAGCAAACCAAGGGATATAATTTGCAATAATAGGTGGAATTTGAGTGGAAGCCGCATACGGCTGCAACGTGCCTTGATCTGGGGACGTCATTTCATGCGCTCTTTAGGCGAGGAAAGAGAATAATTTTAAGATGCACTCATTGTCGCGATGTTTTTGCGTAAAAGGTTGCCCCGAGCTGGTATGCGTCCAAATATGCACTCGGGAATTTTATTTTACTATATCACTGCGGGGGTGCCGGTGGTGTAGTGGTTAGGACGCTGGCTGCTACTCGCCTGATGCTTGAAAAGGCATCGGGTACGAATCCTGCGCAAGTAGGATTTTCCCAAGGTCGCCCGGCCCATTGTATGTGTGGTTTGAGGAGACCCCGCAAATTCAGCTGTTACGTCCTTCGGAAGGGACGTTAAGCCGTTGCCCCCCCCCCCCTGGTGTTCTTCGTAAGAGCAGGCAAATGCCGGCACCGGGTTTCCCTCCTTCCTTCCCCGGCTATTCATTCATACCCACTGTGCGTAGGACAGAGGCGAATCGGCTGGGCATTCAAATTCAAATATCACTGCGGGGAGTCGGTGGTGTAGTGGTAAGAGTGTCGGCCCCACCATGATCTGCTAAAAGTGACACCCAGTTCGAATCCTTGTTAGGATTTTTCCGAACGACGCCCCGCCCCCTATTTGTGTGCGGTGGTACAAAGGTGACGAGTACGAGCCAATGAGAAAACGAACCCCCGCGCGCGCAAATCGAAACCCCGTCCTTCGGAAGGGACGTTAAGCAGTTGCCCCCCTGGTTTTCTTCGTAAGAGCAGGCAAATGCCGGCACAGGGTTTCCCTCCTCCCTTTCCCGTCCGGTTATTCGTTGCACTACCGCTGAGATACCCATTGTGCGTAAGGCAAGAGGCGAATCAGCTGGGCACAGAAACGTATAAGTATATAGCATTGCGGGGGAGCCAGTGATGTAGTGGTTAGTGTGTTGGCCCCACCGCACGATCTGCTAAAAAGCGACACCCGGTTCGAATCCTTATGAGGATTTTATCCGAGGACGTTCCGGCCCCTATTTGTGCGTGTATGAACTAAGGTGACGAGGACGAGCCAATGAGGAACGAGAACACGAGAAAAATGAGGAGCTCGCTCAAATCTAACACTTCGTTCTTCGGAAGAGACGTTAAGCAGTTGGTCTCCCTGGTGTTCTTCCTAAGAGCAGGCAAATGCCGGCACCGGGTTTCTCTCCTTCCTTCCTGGCTATTCATTGCACTACTTCTAAGATACCCATTGTGCGTAGGATAGAGGCGAATCGGCTGGACTCAGAGAGTATATATCATTGCAGGGGAAAACTGGGGCCACTGAGCACAGGCAGCTAAGAAGCACTTTGTCTGGGGCTACTCGATCTATCGATTGATCCAAAAGCCCAAAAATGCCTGATCTATCATTGATCTGATGACGGACAACACCCAAGAGCTAAACCGATGAATCCATGATCAAGCTCTCATCGATCAATCCATCGATGATCTAATGCGGCTGTCTTCTCTCTCTCTCCGGCTGCATGATTATTTATTCCATCTATTTTATACTCGAAACCTACTTCTATGTTCATAATTTTCCAGAACATAACTGCGGCACATTTAGTGTAATTAACTTCAATTTGTGCAATTAATTTCTTGAGTTACTTTATGAAACGCCTTCCTGAAGTCAATGAATATGGCATCGACCTGAGTATTTTTCTCTCCGCATCGCAACAAATCATCCACGAACAGGCCGAGATGCGTTTCGCATGATCCACCTCTCCGGAATCCGTGCTGGCATCCGCTAAGCAATGAGTGACTATGTAAATAGCGCATTACGGAACTATGTGCTCAAGTATCTTGCACGACAATGAAGTTAAGGAAATTGGGCTATAATTTTCGGGTTTCTCTTTGTCGCCGCCCTTATGGATGGGCGTAACGTGTGCCACCCTTCAATCTTTAGGAACGACACTTTTCGTAATGGATTTCTCGAATTAAATTTTCAAATACGGCGCGATTTCATAAGCTAACTCTTTCAATACTCGCGCGGGTATTTCCTCCAGCCAAGGAGATTTATTTGGTTTAACTGAATGAAGTTGGAGCGCGATACCATTTTCGGAAAATGTCAAATCTTCCATCGAGACGCCCTGATGCATAGGAATAGGGGTTTCACATTCATCGTGATTAGGAGTAAAAGCTTTCTGAAAGTGTTGATTTAATAGGTTTACTTTCTTCGCACTATCGTGAACTACATTTCCCGTTTCCGATCTCAGTGACGCAATAGTGGGACCTCTATCTTCGACTTCTCTGACGTAAGACCAAAATACTTTCGGGTTCTCTTTCAAGTTATCCTGTAAAACCTTCATTTTGTAATTGTTAAACGCATTACGCATTGACACTCTGGCTATTGAGCGCGCCTCCTTGCCTTAACGTCGCAATCTGTTCGGCCGTAGCTGTTGAGGATGTGTTATTTACGCGAGAGTGGAGTTTTCTTTGCCGTCGGTGAGCGCTCCTAACTTCCTAGTAGTTCCATCTAGGTTCAGCATTTCACGCTTCAGTTTGCTTGGAATAAATTTATCTGTGCACTCTTGCATCATATCTTTGAACATGCACCAAGATTCTTCAGCGTCTGCAATATCTGTTACCTCGTAGAAATTAGTATATTTATTTCGCAGAAAAGACCTAAATCTTGTGAAATCGGCTTTGGCGAATACATTAAGCTTTTTTTAGCCTTAACATGTTTCTGATTGTTGAGCAGAAACTCCACGTACACTTCCTTGTGATCGCTTATTCCCTCAGCAACAGATACCCTATTCATACGCTCAGGAAGATTAGTAGCCAATATATCTAATATATTATTAAATCTCGTGGGAAATCTTACTAATTTATACAATGAGTGTTTGCCGAAAGTTTCAAGTAAAGCCTTGCAAGATTCACACTCTTTACCACCGGGATGAAAGCTATTATGCCACAAATAAATTTACGGAAGATTGAAATCGCCTCCGATTATAACGGCTATATCTTCACTAATCGAACTTAGCGTCGCCACTTGTTTCTCTAGATGATAAATAGTTTTCACGCTCGCATTTGGTGGACTATAAAAGGCGCATATATTTACAGTTTTACAGTCGCTCCCTTTCACACTACACTAAACACTTTCAACTTCGTCATCATTAATCTGTATTGGGTAACTTTCGTATTTGTTGCTAACTGCTATAAAGACTGCACCTCCCGATCGGATACATCGATCTTTTCTAAAAACGCTATAGTCACGGGGAAAGATCTCCTGACTGGTTATGTCCGCCGTTAGCCAACTTTCTGTACCTATCACTACATCAGCACGCAGATGTTCAAACTCGGCCTCCTTTCTGCAAATTCTGCAACAGTTAACAGTGATGATTTTTAGTTTATCGCCATTACTACGTAACGATGCTTACGCTTTACTGAATTATTATTATTATTTACTGCCTCCTTGTCCTTCCAGTTACGTCGACTATTTCTACGCTTAGAATGTATTCTACTGTTAATTAACATCGCGTTTATAGTGGAACGACGGTTGCACGTATTACTACTATTGGCGTGCATCTCAATGCTGGGTGAATAATTACCATTCCTTTAATCTAACCAAAAAATCTCGAACACCCTACGCGCTACCGCCTCCGCAGCCTCAGCAGTGTAGTGCACACCAGAACCGTTTAGGGATGCCCTGCACGAGTCCAGGACCGGTCTCAGGTCAACAAAGTCCCGTAATTGCCCCTACAGAAGTCCCACAGCCTACAGTTCAGCCCGACCACTCGAATCCAAACCATAGCATCGCAGTCCGTCCGAGAAACAATGCCACAGATATTAAGCCGCACATCAGCACCCGACTCCTCTCAGACACGAGCAACCTCAGTGGCCAAGTCCTTAAAAGAACTTAAAACCTTGGACCCGCGTTTCGAAGAGTCGTTACTGCCAACATGGGCCACCACCCGCAGCGAGGAGCAACCCGTGCCCAATACCGACGTCCTAAACTCCTTCGTCACCTGGGGCACCGAACCTCCTGGTATACACCTGGAGAACACCCGCTCATAAACTCCCTCCCGGCGGGCCCTTGACAGTAAAGGCGCTACCACACGCCGGAAGTTAAAGCTCCCTATCACTAACAGCCCCTCTATCCCCCAGAGCTCCCCTTGGGCACGATCCTCACCGAGGAGACGGGGGCGGGTGCGGGCGTAACGGCAGTGGAGTCGTCCTCCGATAACACCGCAAACCGATTACTAACAGGAAGAGGGTCCACCGAAGCGTTCCTAACTCCCTGCCTCCGCAGCACCACCCCACGATCCTCCCGAGTGGACACCACACACCACTCATCGGGCTTCCGGACCGGAGGACCCTCGACCCGCGATGAGAAGACAGGAGCTTCCCCGATCACTCTGTCCGCTTCCGCATCCAGGCAAACCCGAGACGCCATTTTGGTGCGGTTTGCTCACAGGGAAGAACCCGCACCCCTCCCACGCGCCAAGGCTGCCTCCGACCTTTCCACCCTCTGAAGGAGGTTCGCAACCACCCTCTCTAGCTCCGTGATCCGAGACCTCATGGTCTCGCAACCAGCGTCGCGCATGAAGGAGGAAACAGGAGTCCTAGGAGGAGACATCCTATCCTCTTAACTAATCTGTATTATCTATAAATTATATTTAAACTAACGAGATATGCGGTTAGCTACTTCGTTGACTGGCCTCAAGTTTAAAATCGAGGGTCGAACGCAGGTAATAAGTGAAAGGGATTGAGTGATTCACTACGCAAACAACGTTAGTAAACAGGTAAGAATGTTTAGCACAAGAGCAACGTAGATCTAGAAACTAAAGAAATACGAACGCAAGAACAAATAGTTAAGAACGGAGAAGGTAATAAGCTGCTATAAATAAAATTACAAAAAGATTACGGATGGAGTGGTTCAAAGGAGCTATTAGCTACTACGATATGGCAAGAGAAGGATGAGTATAGCGTTTCGTTCAGAGATCAATTAACTAAAGAGGGGTGCCGGTGGTGTATTGGTTAGGATGCTGGCTGCTACTCGTCTGCTGCTTGAAAAGACTGCGGGTACGAATCCTGCGCAAGTGGGATTTTTCCAAGGTCGCTCAGCCCCTTGTTTGTGAGGTTTGAAGAGACCGCGCAAATTCAGCTGTTCCGTCCTTCGGAAGGGACGTTAAGCCGTTGGTCCCCCTGGTTTTCTTCGTAAGAGTAGGCAAATGCAGGCACCGGGTTTCCCTCCTCCCTTCCCCGGCTATTCATTGCACTACATCTGAGGTGCGTAGGACAGAGGCGAATCGGCTGAGCATTCAAAATCAAAATTCAATTCAATTAACTTAATGGAGTGCCGGTGGTGTAGTTGTTAGGACGCTGGCTGCTACTCGCCTGCTGCTTGAAAAGGAAGCCGGTACGAATCCTGCGCAAGTAGGATTTTTCCAAGGTCGCCCGGCCCCCTGTTTGTGTGGTTTGAGAAGACCGCGCAAATTCAGCTGTTCCGTCCTTAGGAAGGGACGTTCAGCCGTTGCCCCCCCTGGTTCTCTTCGAAAGAGCAGGCAAATGCCGACACCGGGTATCCCTTCTCTCTTCCCCGGTTATTCATTGCGCTACCTCTGAGATACCCATTTGTGCTGAAAGAGAGGCGAATTGACTGGCCATTCAAACAAACAAACAAACAAACAATTAACTGAACACGGGAGTCGGTGGTGTAGTGGTTAGAGTGTCGGCCCAACCATGATCTGCTAAAAGTGACATCCGGTTCGAATCCTTACGAGGAATTTTCCGAAGGACGCCCCGCCCCCTATTTGCGTGACGAGGACGACCCGAGGAGCGCGCTCAAATCGAAGCTCCGTCCTTCGGAAGGAACGTTCAGCCGTTGCCCCCCTGGTGTTCTTCGTAAGAGAAGGCAAATGCCGGCACCGGGTTTCCCTCCTCCCTTCCCGTCCGGTTATTCATTGCCCTACATCTGAGATACCCGTTGGGCGTAAGGCAAGAGGCGAATCAGCTGAGCACAGAAACGTCAACTTACGAATTAACTAAACTACAACATAAATAACGTAATAAGATGATAAGAATAATAAAAGCAGGTTATAAAATAAATAAGGCAAGAAATACTGGTTCTACTTAACACAACAATACGACTACTGCTAAACTACTACAGGCTGGTCAGCGCTCGCTGGAGGGAGTGAAAGGCACGTCCGTCCTCTTCGAGAGCCAGGTAAAGACGTATGTACGTTGCTTAAAACATTGGTTTTTGATCAGAACGCTGAAGATCTGCCACTTCATTTTTCTTTCTTCTCCAGGTAGCTGTGCAAAAGCAGGATATTTAAGTTCATGATGACTTTTTAAGTTAATTGTTTTGAGACAAACACAGTGAAATTACAGAAAATGTACACTATGTTATTGCTCACCTTCATAAAACAATACTTTTCTATCCATTCTTCGTTAAATTTTGTTCTCTTCGTCATCTTTACGTTTTCTTACTGCCATTTTAAATAATGGCTACAGTGAGAATTACAAGGTAATCAACTGCAAATAAATGACTTGACTGGCTTATTCAGAGTATGGTCCGTACGGAATAATATGAGCTATGCTCGCCCATAAGTAGATCAAAGGGATGAAGAGCAGTAGACAATGAAAAGAGGCAATTCCTCCCAAGATAAGTTCTTCGTTGCCGTGAAGAGGAAAGCAAGTGGGAATGGATGAACGGTAGTGAGAGAGGCATTGCCCGCTCTTTGGAGGATTTTTTCGAGAGTGTGGATTCTTAGTCAAAAGTCCATCCAAATAAAACCCAGCAGCAGAGATGAAAACGATGCCGTTTGGGTGAGAAGGTCGAAATCCGCCTTAAAGAGCCAACGTACCCCCAGTGGGCATATGGGTTCCCCTGAAAAAATTCTTTCAAAAGATTACAGTCGCGAGGTTGCGATTTTACATATGATCGTGAGGGTGGTAACGGTTGCCGTGCCGTTGGGAATAACCAAGTTAACAAATAATTCTATATAACTGCTTCTTACTTATGATATAACATATGAATTCAGGAGGTTACTAATGTTTAGGCATTTCCAGATGAGATGGAGACATTAAATTTAGTAAGATTATAGGCGCGACTTAACGAGCAAAGTTTACTTGAGATTTATTCCAAAAAAAATACCTGTTCCGGGCAGAGCCCGATTAAGAGTTCGCGGGGCCGTAGGCCACGGTACAGTGCGGTGCCCCAGTGAACCGATAAGTTTGAGATAGGGTATTTTATATTATTTATGTAATGCTAAAACGACTTTGTGTAACATTTATGTTTAATATTATAAAAAATAGATGCAAACCAAAAATCTGATGTGGCCACCACATGACTTTCTCCATATCTGTAATATTTCTAAAAATTCCAAATATATTACATAATAATAAATATTTTAAAAAACTGCGAGAAAATTTTAGACTTGACAAAGAACAGAAATAAACTAAAATCATAGCCTTCCGATATTGGATATAGCCATAAAGCTCCAACAATTAAGAAAAGAAAAAGGAGCGTTACAAAGATGTAACTAAGCGTCAATTGTTAACAATAGTCGTCGGTAGGTGGCGTGGTGGTGACAGCTAAAAATATAAGGCAAATCTTAAACATTGCATTATATTGGAAAATGTTTCAAAGGTTGTAGAAAATTAAATTTCCTACAACTTATATCAATACATTTTTACATATATCAAATATTAAAGCAAATATTTCAAAATAACGGATAAGTGACGAGTAAACACCCACTTCGGGTTGACAGATTTTTACCAAAAACTAATTTGTTCTTCTGACTTTTATAAATATGTTAAATATAAAATTTTGCTTTGAGCTGATTAATAGTTTTTGAGGTAGAGCACCCACAAAAGAACTATCACATACACACAGACATCATCTAGAAAATGGTCAAAACGTGTTCAGGGGACCTCAAAACGTGTATTTCCGTTGAAATCTCGAAGTCGACTTTTTTCATGAAAATAATACTTTCCCCTATACTACTTATGGAGAAAGTAAAAATAGAGTTCATTTTGGTAAAACAAACTTCTATTGAAAGGATTCTTTAATCCATACTAAGGTATGATTCCACTGGTGCGTCTTGCGTCTGCGTCCACCCGCCGCGGCGAGACGCATTCCACTCCGACACTATTTCAAGTGGGGCCATTTCATTGCCGCGTCTCGGACGTTGTGTCTGGCAGGTGATTAGCTGCGGCTGCGTCTTGACTTCAGTCAAAACGCAGACGCAGAGGCACGCCGGGTAGAGGGGATATTTGAATTGTGGAAACCGCTGGACGTATTTTGGTATTGGAAAGTTTTAGTAATATTTGTTGACGGATTCCAATTTTGGTAAAAATCGGACGATAATTACGACCACTTTACATGAAGAACTACATGTAATTTACAATGAACCTTTCAACTCGTGAACTGCAGGACGTATTTTATGATATTTGGTATTGGGGAATTTTACTATAATTTGTCGATGTCAAAGAACGCATTTGGAAATTGTGTACTACAACACGGAGTACACCCTTCCATACTTGGTTTATTGAAATTTTGTTCGCTCAGATGAGTATTTAACGAGATGCTTGAGAAATGCGTTGTAAACTGGATGTCGGACGGGCTTCGTGCAAAGAACGCATAATAAGCTACGTTTGTCCCTCACGCTCGACTGTGGCGCCGCTCTTAAAAAGGCTTTATAAAAGAGCGGGAGAATCGAGAACTATTTACGGCTAACTCTAATGCTATTTTAACAAACATTCCGATTAGGCAGATAATTGAAATTTGGTAGGAATGTTTGATTTTTATATTAAAAACCATTAACGAAAGAAATCCTCAAAAAAGATCCGGGTTTCACTCCAGTAAATAATTTCTCATAAGATAGAACGTTAACATCGTTTTTTCGACTTACAGGATTTTACTCTTTTGCAAAATAAATTAGAATGAATTAACCTACTATATTCGGGGCTAGATAGTTTTAAAGAAAATTAAATACCGTTTCTTATTATTATCGTCATATTTTGCGTACGATACAAAATAGGTCAAGTTCTACGTTTAAATCATATTTATTGGAAATTTTTAAGCTTTTTTAACGTTATGTTGCCTTGCCGACTGTGTCCTTGTTAAACCTCGAGATTTTATTGTCTCTCAACCTTCATATTACATGGGTAAGGAAAGTCTGCTTTGAATGTTTTTATGCGTGAGAGAGGAAAGAGATGAAGAAAGAAAGACGGAGAGAGACGGGGGAAAGAGAGGGAATGAGAGAGGAGAGGGAGGGAGACAGAAAAAGGGAGAGATAGATATTGGTCTTTATTAGGGCGAGATTGAGCGGAATGGGATGTTTCGCCACCACCGATTCGCCGCAGCCGTTTCCCCGCGAGGTGCGCTTCGTCGCCGCCGGTTCACCGCGGCTGCTTCACCGCCGTCTTTAATGAATTTTTAGTGCATTGGGAAGAATAGGCTGAATCGATTTCAAGGAAATTTGTTACCTATATAGAATCTTCACATAAGTATATGACGTTTGGAATTTTGTGCTTGTACTATCGAGCAGAAATCAAACTTGAAACTTGAAACATTTCTGTTTTCACGACTTAAGAATAGGTTAACCCCAGCAGTTTCAACTAAATTTGTTGCATAGAATCTTCTAATAAATACGTGAATAACTTTTATATTTGGACCGCATCGATCCAGAAGGGATGCCCCTATTGCACATTAATTTTTTTCTGTTTTCCTGAATTTATTTAGGGACTAGATAACGGATGCCAAATTAAATTTTGTATGAATGAGGTGTGCAACACATTAAAACGAAATCAATAAGTTTTTTATAGATATAAAATGCATGGCTGCAAATATAAGGAATAATAAAATTCTTCACACATATTAGTTTTGAACTTTTTGCATAACTTTCAATGATTTTTAATATTTATAATTTATACACATATTCAAAACCATAACAGCATATTTGTTTCAGATCAGAGAGACGGGTATGCCAAAATAGCAAATTTAAATCTTTAAATAATGACAGTTTTGAACGAAATTAGGTTTATTTAAGACTACCAATCATTAGCAAGGTTTTATTTTATTTATTTTATTTTATGATTCCTTGCATAAATTTCTAAATAACATCTGGCGGCGAAACGTCATTCGCGACAAAACGGCGGCGAAACGTCCTAGACCCGAGATTGAGACTAGAAAGCATATATTTCCAGAGAAGGAGGGAGGGGGATAGGGAGGGAGGAGGATGGGAGAGAGGAAGATAGAAAAGGAGGGAGATTAGGAAGTGCCTTGAATTTAATCCACGCATATCCGTCATATTTGGCGGCCTAGGTTGAAAATATTACTCTTCCTTATTTACCGCCAACAGTTAGCGGTGACTAATAATTAGAACCAATCAAACACAGGGAGCGTCAAAATCATTATCTCTCTAGAGGTCCTAGGGGTCCCGCCAGCCTTTCACACTAGGCATGCCCCGCACCCGCCTACTAGGCCTATGCCTTAATCCGGCTCTGGTTCCGGGTCGGTGGGCGAAACCGTCTACAACACACTCACCAAAATTTAGAGAGAAACGAAAAATCCGGCGTTCGAGGAGTCTTATTTGAATATAAGTATAAAGTGTCAGTAACATTTCATTGGAAGAATCCAATTTCTGTCATTTTTATTGAAAAAAATCGATATAATAATATTTATTATATTTAAATAAACATTGATATTCATCCCAGGTTTTTAGGAATAATAAACGATATAATTGGTCTCTTTATAAGAAATATAAACGTCGAAAACTACCGATCTTAATAAAATGTATTAAAATAAACATCGATATTCGTCGCCGATCTTTAGGAAAAATAAACGTCGAGTTTAATCATCGAATTTTAAGAAAAACAAGCGTCAAAAACTACCAAGCCTCGCTATATCAGTGTATGTAATAATATGTGACCCATTTAAAAGCATTGGACTGATTAGTATGGCAGATTTATTTCCCATTGTTGAAAATCGGAAAATTTTCCCTCTTTTTCCATTATGAACAATTGTTCGCTCTTATTAGACACAGATTTGAAGTCTGTTTTCATTAAATCTGAACTTCAGTATTTTAGCCATATAGATGTTCTTGTCACGAGCTCCTATCTTAATTTAAAGTATTTAAAATGTAATTTTATAATGCCCTTCACCGACTTTATGCTTTTCTTATGAAGGGTATATATGGACGAGAGAGATCGAAAAAAGATAACGATTACTACTCTGCAGCTGAACCAAGATTCACAAAATGTATGTGACCTGTAGCCTCCATTTAGACCAATCCACCCTGAATAATATTTGGTCCAAGTTTCAGAATCTCATAGCAATCGCGCGAACAATTTTCAATTACAATTTCGAAAAACCTTTATTTCTGATTTAAGCAAGTTACAGGTAATTTATACCCTTTCAGACGGACAAACCGAATATAAAAGCGATTTTTTTTTATATAAAAACAGTAACAGTTTTAACGTATTTGTATGATAGTTATATTCCACAAGTGTTTACTTTTGATTCTAAGCGACATAACTGTGGCGATTAGATCACAATACATCAATAAAACTGTTTGTTTTAACCAGTGCCACTCATAGAAAATCAAATCTGTTTCAGCATGATGGCACGCAATCAGTAAGAAGCCTCTGATTAAAATACAGTTATAAAACCACTTCAGCTAGCCGACAACCGAAGCTCATAGCCTCCGTCACAACTATCCTTTAGAATTTAAATCACATTCACACTCTTTTTGCTATTTCCCATGCTACCTTCCAGAAATAAAACCTGGTTGAGAGAGGGAGAACCGACGTCACTAGCGGCATGGGTGTGGCAGAAGCCTTTTGCGTCGCTTTCGTCATTCAGATTTAGAATAGGCTGGAAGGAGAAGGAAAAGTCATCGCGGAAATAGTTCTAGAGGAACTAACAGCGGCGATTTTCCCATTTTTCCCTCACTCTTCTCTCAATCCGCCCTATTTATGAAGATTCTCTCCTTGCATTTTAGGTGTTCTTTACCAGCGAAGTGGTACTAGCAGAATGCCTTATGGGCATATCTCGTCCGTCCGTCCGTCGAAACTTGAATCTCCTAAACCGCCGAATAGATTTTAATTAAATTGAGTAGGGGTGATTCTTATTAAAATTTATCAATTGTTATTTTGAATGGCATCCGTCAATTAGGATTTCCGCTTTACATAAAAACTTTAATAAACTTATTCTCGTATCTCGTTAAATGGCATCCGTCAAGCAACAATTAAAACAAAAAATTACTCTCCCTAGCGCTTATCTTATCTTTAAGGTATACATTAATAATTTATTCGGATAGAGGACGTTATTTACCACAAAGAAGTCCGCGAGACCATATAATTACGAGTTATAGTTTTGGAGGTAATAATTAGAGAAACTCGCGAGCAAAACAGCATATTTTGTTTACGTCGATCGCTAAACGGTTCTCTCAGCAAACAATTAAAAATCCACAAATTTATCTCCCTAGCTCTTATATGATCTGTGAGGTATAGATTTTAAAAAGTATTCGGATAGAGCACTTTATTTAGCAAAACTAAGTCCGCGAGATCACACATCTAACTACGAATAATAGTTTCGGGGAATATTCCGAGCAAAACATCGCATATTTTGTTTACAACGATCGCTAAGACGGCTTTCTCGGAAAGCAACAACTAAATACCACATTTTTCTCTTCCTAGCTCTTATATGATCTGTTAGTTATATATTAAAAATTATTCGGATATAGGACAATATTTGCCGTAAAACTGTCCGCGAGACGACTTTATTTCGGGTAAAAAATTCAAGAATCTTTCGATGCCGTTTTGTACGTATTTCCTATAAAAGAACACCTTTGAAATCTCTGTGTATTCCATATATAGAGTATACTTTACGATCTTGTCTCTTATCTCTTAATGAGTGATTTCCGAGAAAAATCCGAACTGTTTTGACCAGACAATCGTAGAACCCTTCCTTAGAATGAAAACCACTTGATCCAGGCTATCAGAGTGGTTGCTTAAAGTTTTATTTGTAACTTATAACGACAGTTTCCTTTCCTCATTGAATTCCCGACTTTTTAAAAATTTCAATATAGTCTTAAATATGCAGTTATGTTCTTTGATCATTCTAGGAGAAAAGATTCTCCATAACGTTCTCTCGCGTATTTTATCATTGTTGTCTTGACTTCCCTATTCCGAGTACTTCCACCGCTAAGTATTTCTATCTATATTTCTCAAGGATTTTTGATGAAGCGTTTAACCGACTTTCATCGCGAAAACCCCAATTCAAAAACCTTAATAATGAGGCAACACTATGCAAAAAGTCGTAAATATTTTCACGAATCTTGCCGCCTAGCGCTCTTCCTTTTCTAACTTCTTATGTGACAATTCTCATACGGATCTAATCCACTGGAAGAGTGCTCGATCAGCGACAGCTTTGAATGGTATGGAATTCTACGTTTCTGTTTCTGTGGCCAGCTGATTCTCCTCTTGCCTTACGCACAATGGGTATCAGTGCAGTGAATAACCGGACGGAAAGGAAGGAGAGAAAGAGAACCCGGTGCCGCCATTTGCCTGCTCTTGCGAAGAACACCAGGGGAGTCAATTGCTTAACGTCCCTTCTGAAGGACGGAGTGTCGATTTCAGCGCACTCCTCGGGTCGGAGTTCGTTTTCTCATTGGCTCTTCTTCGTCACCTTAGTAGCACCGCGCACAAATAGGGGGTCGCGCGTCCTTCGGGAAAAATTCTCATAAGGGTTCTAGCCGGGTGTCACTTTTAGCAGATAATGGTGTGGCCGACACTCTAACCACTACACCACCGACTTCCCTATATGAAAGCTAATTTCTTGTTGGATGCACTGACCACCCGAATAATATGAATATCTCGCGAAATATCGCGACCTATGCTTGCCCCTAGATATTTTACAAAATCGACTACAGATATTTCTATTTCATTAATTTTTTACGAGATATCTGTCGATTGATTCCTACCTTTTATCGTCCTGAGCATTTGTTTGTCTATATAAGAACGTATTGCACGCGACGAGATGCAAAAGAAGGCTGCAAGATGAAATAGTAAATTTGATAGTGTAGGAATCAACGCAAATTTGAAGAAAACTTAATAGGCTATGTGGGATATTTAAAATATTTAATAAGGATGGAGTATAGGAAATTTTATCCATGGGGATAGAGAAACCCGACTATATAAAAAAAATGACCACCGTTAGAAAATAAAATATAGGCCGCAAAGAACAGACGTCGCCAAGAAGTCATATCTAAATCGAGGAATTAGTGAGTGGAATGAGTTCCCTGAGGAAATCTTTAAGTCTCAATCAGCTTAACAATTTAGGAAAAAATTTAATTATTTTTTTGAAAGGGGACGAAGGAGCCGGAGGAAGTAGAATGAATGCTTGGTAGGATGAAATACGGTACGGTGGGGACTTGGTGACCCCCGGGACTGCTACGGTAGCTGTGAAGGCATACCCCATGAACCTCGAAAACTTCGGCTCTTGAAGCATAGGGAATTTTATAGATATTTAATGTGTTATTTGTTTCACGGTGTTTATATGATGTTACGATTTGCCGAGTTACTTATTATCCCAATTACTGTCTTTCATTATTACTGTGTTTTACTGGCGTTTCTAATGTACAGATAAAAGCCTCAGGGACTGCAATACGTTGTCACCAGGACATGTGCCTAATTACAGTGTTCGCACTTGTATACAAATAAATAAAAAGAGCCTAAATTGACCCCGTACGGTAGATCATATATCGTTTACATAAGTCAGGAATTACAGCGGACCGAAGACGCTACCGTGCGGAACACCGGATGTGACTCTAACACGTTCATATTTCATTCCATCAATAACTTATTTGTTCTCTGCCCGAGAGAAAATCCCTAATCCAACTCACAACACTTGCAATAACACCAATATTATTAATATTATTATTAAGATTAATTCGCTTTGCGAAACCTTGTCTATGATTCTCTCGAAACCTTTTAATTATGAGGTCATTAAAACTCAATAACTCCTTTAAAAATAGGTCTAGCTGGTATTCGCACGATTTATCTTTCCTGGAACCGTGCTGACAGTTGTTAAGTAGGCACCGTCTATCTGAAAACTGTATTGAGGATCTAACGACGCTATGATCAACCAACTAGAAGGTAATGGTGTTAGGCATATCGGTCGATAATTTTCGGTTTTCTTTGTGACCATGCTGATCATATAATTCTTATAACTCGTCAACAATAATAGTAAAACCTTTATGAAACTGTTCATTGAATTCTCTTTCTCAACACTCTCGTGAATAGTCAAGCCAGTCTCATTTGACAATTACGCTAGAGTGTGGCCACTGCCTTAAATTTCTCTGACGAAGGACTTGAAGACTGAGGAATCTCCTTCAAACAATCGTTAACCCTGAAAAGGTAACGTGAAAATTTCGTAACAAAATGGGTTACGTGGGGTCCTAAGGCGCCCAACTTTAAAACAAAAACCTCTTTTGCCATAAAAATTTATATTTGTATTTATTCTTTGGCAGTTGAGGTGGATTACAAATTCCTTTATAAAGAAAAAGGAGCATAAAATGACACAATAAAACCATATTTTGTCAGCAAAATGTTTGTCTTATATACAGTAAAATCTCGATACTATATATCTCTACGGAGCAAGAATTTTTATATTTTATACTGAAAGTACAGTATAATGAAAATACCCATAAGGAGAACTACGGAGAAGGAAAGAAAAGAAGACGATCATATTTCAACACTAATCTCTTGAACAGTGAACAATCGAGTTCGTCTTATGGCTGAACATTTTCAAGAACAAGAGATTTGTTGCTTCATAAAATAAACTGAGCTTTTCATTTGTTTCATCTTTTTAGAATGTGACACTTATTTTCCTACATCGCCAAATGCTTTAAGCAAAGTCTCCTACACATCATCAAATTACGAAATAATAAACAATTAATTTCCCCAAACACCACGATGCCCCTAACGATGTCACTGACGATTTTGCACTTGACTCAGCCTCTATCTCGTCTTCCGAATGATTACTCATTTCCTCACCTAGTCCAGTAATGCTCTCTAGAATGACACCATCCGTTAATAAAGGTGTAGTTTTCAAATAATTGATTATCAGCATCTAAAAATTCCTCAAACGTAAGTGAAGAATGAAGTTGAAGTTTATATTTCTAAAGCTCTCTGGGAACATTGAAATACTCTTCATAAGTGGAATCTGCAATTCTAGAACTTAAGATTTTATCTCAATGCGTTTGTAAAAATACGAGAGTGATTACAGACCCTTACTTCTAAAAATTTAGCAGTTCGGAAAAATCCCTTCTTTTGGGATTTTGGCGGAGTTTCGCGGCTATTATCGTAATAAATTCATCTAAAACGACTTGAATGAGCAATAATTGGTTATACATGCGTCATTGAAAACATACATAAAATCCACAAAAAAATCTTTCGTTGGTACCTCTGAAGTTCACACCTATAATTGAAAAGTACGTTAAGTTGAAATATGAAATTTTGAAATTTTTATGAAGTATTTATGCGGGAAAATGGACGTGGATTAAAAAAGTACGTTAATTTGAAACATACGTAATTCTCAAGTACGTTGTAACGAGATTTTACTCTATTGAGCAGTGTAAAATCTTAAGTTCACTGGAAATATTTCTGCAGCACGAGAAAAAAAAATATTTTGCGATCAAATGAACGAGGAAAAATGAAATAGGAATCTATTATTTTGAATTAACCCTAGAAGATTCTATTCCTATGGCACAGTTCAGTACAATCTCACAAAAGATGATGTGAGGTCCTAAGGTACTTCAACTAATTGTTTACTCTCAAAGAACTTGCCTGCTCGAGATTCAAAAAACAATTCAATACACTCTTCTTGTTAAAATTAAAACTCGCAATTTCGGATTATTTTCGTTGCAGCCCATAAAAAATATGGGAAAATATCTCTGGGATGTTGCTATACCCCATATACCCTTTAAAGGTTAATAACATTTTCTTTGAAATTTCTAAGCGCCTTAGGCATGTATTCTCTTCTTTTGGAACGCGCCTCCTTGCATTGTTGAACAATCGCTTCTCTTTCCTTATTCGGGATGTTTGGTGACATATTAATATCTGAGTGTCATTTTCTCTGACGTTTGACAGCCTTCCTTACCTTCTGATCTATGCTCCTTAAATTAGCTTGTTATATATTTTTCAATTCCATCACAAATTATACTTTAACCTCAGCGGTGCCACTTCTATCGTTGATTCGCGAAAACTCGGACTTGAAATAGGTGTAATCGATTCTGGCGAATTGATGTAAATTTATACATGATTTCACTTGTTTCACAAGCTGAAGTTTAACTTCAGTTTACACAGCATTGTGATAGCTTATTCCTTCTTCTACAGTGACTCTGTTTACGGGCTCTGGGCTATTTGTGGCTAGTAAATCAAGAGTGTTATTCGTTTGTGTTGGACTCTTAAATAAAAAAAACATACGAAATTTAAAAAACCAACAAACACCTTTATTCAGAACATATCATCGATGTTTCGTCTCCGATAAAAATGTAATTCTTTCATTTAAAGTTGTATAGTTAAAATTAAGTAAAATTAATGATCAGACTGTTTAATTTAGGCTCCTTATGGATACTTAATATATCTTTAAAGGTATTACAATCACTATTAAGCCAAAAAACTAAGATAAACTAACCTTAGCCAATGAGTACGTTGTAATAATAAACTTGAAATTGAATAATTAAACGAATGACTTTTCGATAACAGACTAAGAAGTGTTAATATACACATAATCGCTTTCAAAGTAAACAGAGAATTATCATAGGTAAAACTCTGATCGTTCCTCATATCAATACGAATTAAAGCTTATATTTCTAGTGGTTATCAATCACTGATAACGTATGAGATGATTTGACCTTAGAATAGGAGTATATCTATAATAGAAAGAAAAACAGATTGAAACGTAAAATTAAATTTTAATACGAACAATTCTATGGCACTAATAACGATCAATAATGGCAATAAGAACACAGAAAACAGGTTTGGACGAGAATGAACATAGTACAATAATTTAATTGTGTAACCGGTATAATGCGTGTATTAAAAGAATAAAAGAGCAAACAATGTGCCACGTTCATGAAAAAGGTCCCTCCTATAGCCCTTTTTAAGGAGTTAGAGTTTTCATGATAAAAGCGATCGTTTTTAACTTACCAATAGTTGAAGAAGTTAGTAAGCGAAGGGGAGTCTAACTGATTATGATCTTGTGACTTCTTCTTCAGGTCTAGAGCAATCTCTTCTATAAGCTCGTCATCAGAATCCATCCTTCGGCCTCAAATACTGAACAATGTCCAACGCACTATTTCTCTTATTTAGTGATTTCGAAAGATATGTAAAATAAAATTATCTTTCTCCTCAATACTGTGATCTACTGTAGTGAAATTAAGATGGTCCGCTTATGGTCTTCGTTAAGATTGAGATGGGTGATAATAGGCACTCATTTACCCCTCGCTGATTAGCAAACGTTTGACTGCGGAGCGGACCAAAGGTTAGAGTTTCATTTTCCGTTAATCGATCGTAATGTGTTTGGTGCTGTCGAAGCGATGACTTTTTCACGGCGCAAGTTACAGAATCGGCATCACTGATGTGAGCACCTCAACACAACGCCCGATGAAGAATGACATTGGACCCTGAGCGATATCGAAATCGGCCGCCACCTCTTTCTTTCTCCACACATGCAGCACATGACATTCCCTGTGGGCTGCCTGTCGCAGTCCTGCCGCTTGCCAGGTAGGCGTAATATAATTAGAGTGGCCACCGGGGGCGAGGTGGCCGAGAACTCTCCGAGGCTTCGTCTACCAGTGGTGGAAAATGAGTCTAACAAAGATAACCTCGGACGAATCTTCCTGTTGTTGCGTTGCTCTGTTTCAGAGAAATGACTCTGGATGGCGACCTGTGATAGGATCCTGGAGATATTTGCTTTTTAGAAATGTTTCTAGGAAAAACAAAATAATTCAATGAGTTTTAAATGACAAAAACATATGTCATGGTCATTTACCGAGCTTCCGAGAAATTGGTATAAATTCCGATTTAATTTTGTTTTTTAAGATTCACAGAAACATCGGTACCCGGACCCTACGCCGACAGACACCACGCCGACAGATACTACGCCGACAGATAATATGCCGACAGATAATACGCCGACAGACACTACGCCGACTGGGCAATATAAGGCCAAATAATCCTACTTTAGAGGTGTTAGTAATTTCGATGAAGTTTAATTTTTTGACATGGGCCCTAATAGTAGTACTCCACATGTAATATGCCAAGTAATATGCAATTGTTAATTGCAATAGAATGAGAATTTTAAATAAAATAATGAAATTAAGATGAAATATATAAGATATTATAATCAAATTGGCACAATATTGTTATCCAAACTAAGAATTTTTATAATTAGGAGTTTGTGAAGAAAAAAGGAAAAAAGATGGTGAGGGGGACAGAAGGGGAAGGAAGGGGGCGTAATTTATTATAACAAAATATGAGCAATATAGGTATTCATCAACTCGGAATTTTTATAACAATTAAGAATTTGCGAAGAAAATAGATGGTGAGGGAGCCAGAGGTGGGAAAGAAGGGGGAACGTAATATATTATAACAAAATATAAGCAATCTTGCTATCTTTTAAGTTACTTTTTTGACAAATAAATATGTACTTGATAAACATTACATTTATTTAGTAATTCTCAATCAAAAATGTACTAGTGAAGTGGGCAGCCTGGGATGTTCTTTGCCACCCACCAGAACGTTCTTAATAACTCAGGAAATTTTCTATTCTAAAAATCGTCTTGCTAATAACCCCCTGAAGGCCATAGTCGCCAATTACGCAAATGAAGACAGGCTTGTATATGTAAGGGCAATTGCTCATAATTTGTGATTATCCACTCTAGGAAATAATGTATTTGGAAATTAAATTTGGTTGAGATTCCATTATATTTAAAGAAGAAATAATCCTGGCTGAATTTAAGCTATTTTAACTATTCATTATTTTTTATAAAGTCCATTGTTCATATAAATTCAACCAGTCCTTTTCTAAATCGTTTCAAATGAAATTTTTTGTCATGTTTATATGCCTATCTTTTGTAATATAATATTATTTGAATAGATATATAATTCTGGCAGTAATTGTTTGTATGATATTTTCTATCATTTCTTTGTCGGAAAAAAATTAAACCTTTAATTATCCTCAAATATGATGCATATTAAAGCCTTGGATTCGATCACTACAACCAATTATTGGATAAAATTAAAAGTTCGCTTCATTAGCTAATCTACTATTGTGATGACCCTGCTGGCGGTGAATTTAACAAAAATTACATTTTTTCTAAGCATCAATAACACGGATTAAATATACCAAAACGCTTTGTTTTTTTGTCAATGTTGATATATCCTACTCCTAATTCCCAAGGACTTTTTAAGTTAAACACGCTTATTTGATGTGATTTAACTAGAAATTCTTTCCATAACAAATCCATAAGAATGAGTAGAAAACATATTTAAATATTAATTTTCTGTGAAAAAGCCAGATGCAATGAAAGTACCATTAGTTTTCCTTTCAGCTAATCGTAGGCAATAGAATTATATTCAAGCGCATGAGCCAGGTCATTTGAATCTCAAGTCCAGTTCAATCAGCAAAATTTGCTCATTTCAATCTTGTTTGTAATTTAGTCTAAAATTTATAAATGCAGCAAATTTGAAAAAGAATTAAAACACTTATTCATATTATATTTCCATGAAATTACGTTCTGTGAATATTACTACTAAATAGCAGATGCTAATCTTCTGCCGACTTTGCGTGAAAATTTCCATCACTATGGCAGAAGACAAAATTTATTGCTTTATCCTACTTTTAATTCCAAGCATTTATTTCTTTGAAATACTCATAGATTAACTACTTACAAAAAGAAACATATATGATCAAAAAGAGTAATAAAGTTAAAAGGTATCAGTGCTTATTATGACTCGCAATAAAGAAGATTTAAATAACATATTACGCCCCCCCCCCTCTCTCCCACCTCTGTATCCCTCATCATCTTATTTCTTTGGATATTCGTAATTGTTATAATATAATATTTTCTAGTTGATGGATACCTATATTGCTCATATTTTGTTATAGTAAATTACGCCACCCCTGCCTACCCCCTCTATCCCCCTCACCGTCTTTTTCCTTTTTTCTCCGCAAATTCTTGATTGTTATAAAAATTTCTAGTTGATGGATAGCAATATTGTGCCTATTTTATTATAATATCTTATATATTTCTTCTTCATTTCATTATTTTTTTTAATTCTCATTCGATTGTCATTAACAATTGGCATATTACACGTAAAGTACATACTACTATTATGGCCCCGGTCAAAAAATTAAACTTCATTAAAATTACGAAAACCTCTAAAGTAGGATTATTTGGCCTTATATTGCCCAGTCGGCGTAGTGTCTGTCGGTGTGGTGTACGCGTAGAGTCCCGACACGAGAAAAATTGCAATTAATACTAAGAGAGTGTTTTGCAAGAAAATACTTGCATGTACGCATTGCCCAGCATCAATTGTAACGATATTTTCCCACCATATTACTAATATGTCAGAAAGATAGAAAGGAATGAATCGGAAGTGGAGTTTTTGGGAATAATTTATTATGCATACTCGAGGAACGAACATCGCTCAGTTCTCTTGCGAGATTGATAAAAAATATATTTTGCACCTCGTACCGTTCTGCTGAATCAAGAGTCGAGAACATTAGAACACAGTAGAGCAGAGGTCGGCAACCTTTTCACCTATGATGGCGCAATTCAAATCACTGGAGACGTGAAGGGCACATTAGGCAACAACAGTCGATATGTGCCAATATATTTTAATACAATGAAAAAATGGATACGGCAAGGTGGGGTAAAACGAACAGAGGTTGAAAACAGACACTTGCAAGATTATAAGTGAAATATAGTGTGCAGTTAAATTAAAATTCATTATGAATTAAATATGAAAAATAAATTAATGCGAAACTTGGCACTCTAAATCTTAAGGCAACTTGTTGTAATTTGGCACGTTACTCGAGTTTCCTGTTCTTAGGCAGTTCTCTAAATTGTAGTAATCGCCTGGATCGATTCTTGGATTTAAAACATTTCATACTTGAAAAAAGAGGTTGGCAAGAGTATGTCAAAGCACAGTAGGAATACATTATTAGGGCAAATTTTCTTAATAAAGGGTACCTATTCTCACCAACTAAATTCCAAACGTTTTCATCATTCTGGTGTGATTTTAAAATAATAACATTTTGTATGTTTATTATTTCCAATTCTAAGTCTTCGGTTTTAATGATGTTAAAGTAAGTGCAATAGTAACCTACATATCATTGACTGTAAAAGTGAATGGATTAACCGAAAATGCCACAATTGGTTCCAATTCAGAAAACAGTTGGAACCTAGAGTTAAACTCCTCCAGATGCGTTTCAATGAGTTGTGCGAATGGTGCAACGGTGTCATTTTCATCAGTCAGATTGTCCATAATATTTTTCCAATTCGGAAAATGTGATCGTGAATTTCTCGCCAGATGAGACTTCCATAATGATAATTTACCTTTGAAAGGATTTACTGCACTAATCATTTTAGCAATATGATGATTTATTCCTGCATTTCTAAATTCAGTTCGTTCAGTTTTACAGTTATGTATATCAGTAATAAAGCCCAAATCGGTCAACCAAGCTTTGTCATCTAACTGCATATTATTCATTCTTTGACGAAAGAAATTCTTATATCTCCTTCAGATTAAGAAATCTCAAGAATTTTTCCCCTGCTGAGCCATCTCACTTTGGTATGTAAAAGGAGATCACCAAATTCTGCTTCTTCATCTTGTAAAAGCAGTATGGAATTTACTATTTTTTATAGTTTTCATAACATATTGAAAACTAAGAACTTTTGCGAACAATATTTCCTGATGATAGGAAACAAATTTTGGAAATGCAGAATCTTCATTTTTAATGACTCCACAGTATGAGAGTAGGCCTGCATACTACGCGCTGAGTGTTGATCACTGTCGTCCGGGGTATTGCAGTGAGCTATCTTTGTCTTTCCTGTGCCACACGTAACGTCTTGTGATCCTTAGTCATTTCAAAGCATGACTACATGCTTGCTCCAATTGACGGTTCCTTCTTACCATAACATCTCAGTACCGATTCATTATAGAGAATTTGTTCCTTATACATTTTGCTTAATTTTGAGATTTTCTACCTGTCCCCATTGTTACTGTGCGCCATTTTTCCCACACCCTGTATACAGTAGAACCTCGATTATCTGTCACCCTTTTATCCATTACTTTCTATTAAATGTCACCCCGCAGGATTTTTTGTTTCAAAGTTTGAACATATATTCATAGTACTAAGAACTACATTCGTCTATGTAAAATTTCTGCTAGGTAATGTTTACTTGTATATGGCATTATTTCAGTCATTCCGAGAAAAACTTCGTGTTCACTTCTCGCTAGTGATTCTCGGAATCAACACAAAACGTTTGTTTCACTTTTCATGTGGCCGCGTATGAACGAAGGGAGAGAGAGAGGGGGGGAGAGAGAGGGAGAGAGGAGGAAGGGGGAAGAGAGGCGGAGATATAACTTGAGGTATACCTCGTTCGCTCTAAGGTGGCAAGCGGAGATGCGTGATAGGGGAATGGAATTAATGGGAAGGAGAAGCTTTAAGGGGGAGCTGTCGTCAGAGCACCTGCGCATTAGACGAATTTTGATTCGGACGAGTCCATCAGCCTTAATGCTCACACCTAAACACCACCTCTCCTAAAATCGATCACGCCTAGAGGATGCACTCATCCTATCGTAAAGGTGCCTACAGCTCACTGCCAAGATATAGCTTTATTGCACTACCTCTGAGATACCCATTTGCGCTGTAGGAGAGGCGAATTGGCCGGCCATTCAAACAAACCAACAAGATACAGCGTTTTAGTTATAGAGCAGCGGTTTCCAACTTGGGGTCCCCGGGCTATGAGGGGTCGGCGGCGGCGAAAATGTTGGGAAGACAACCTCGAGAAAAGGACAGGACCGAGGTAGTACTGGGAGGCCGTAAGCCGTGTTCAAAATTTCAAATGGTCCCAATGTAATTCGTGCATTTACCCGCATTAAGACCACCCGAATGCGGGGCGGACCTTGAGATAGAACAAAGGTTTCCAACTTGGGGTCCTTGGACTAAAAGTGCTCCGCGGTAACGAAACGGTTGGAAAGCCCAACTCGGGAAAGGGACATGACCGAGGTAGCACTGCGAGTCCTTAAGACGTTCGAAAGGTCCCAATGTAATTCGTGCATTTACCCGCATTAAGAGGGGCGGAGTTAGACCTTGAGATAGAGCAGCGGTTCTCAACTTGGGGTCCTCGGAATAAAAAGGGTCCGCAGGAATGATAAAAGGTCGGAAACCACTGAGATAAAGAACAGCTTTCGTTTTTCAGACAGCAAACGACACTCAACACTCGTCGTTACGAAACTAATTATGTAAATTACTTTCTTGAGCATATATTTTGAAGTAAGCAAAAATATCTTCGCCCCTTTTCGTCCTTTTAATTAGAGAACTTTAAGGAATTCTTCCATGGCAGAAAAATCATTAAACACCATCTTCGCAACAATGGCAAATTGAGAAGAAGTGTTTGGTATGTCTGTCGACTCATCCAGTTACAACGAGAAGAAAATACATTTTCGTAAATAATTCGCCAACTCTGACTCTATATTGGTTGCGTTAAAATCGATTATTCTCGAAACTGTTCTAGTTGATAATTGAATCGTGTTTATCGCTGAAATGATTTCGTTTTTATTTTTAAAATTTTCAAAAAGTGATTCAGCAAACTGTCAACATGACTTCTTTCACAATTTGACCATCTTCAAAAAGTTTTTTCTCTTAACCAACAAATCCGACATTTTAAATGAGGCAATTGTTGCTCTTTTTGATTGCTGAACTGGCTTAGTAAAAATGTTTTGTTATTTAGTTAAACTAAATTTTATGTCAGAAATTATTTTATTCTGATCTCAGAGTTTATCGGAAAATTAGTATTAAAATTTACGTGGACCGTAGTTAAGTGTAGAATTGTTCTTCCTAATCAACATTGAAATACTATGTCCTTGGCTGCTTATTACCAGTCATGGGGATAAAATTTGCACAAAAAATATTATAAAAAGACACAAAAGATCTCCGGAACCAACAAATTACAATATTGACATGTTCCAAGTTGTGTTATAAGACGGAGAATATATCTCTAAAACCAAAATATTGCAATATTAATTTGTGCCAAGTTGTATTATAAGGCAGAGAACAGAATTCCAGAACAAACAAATTATAATATTAACTTGTCAAAATTTGTATTACAAGACGGAAAAAAGAACTCCGGAACAAACAAATTACAACATTAACTTGTGCCGAGTCGTGTTACAAGACGGAGAACAGAACTCCGAAACAAGCAAATTACAATAGAGATTTGTGACAAATTGTATTACTAGACGGAGAACAGAACTCCGAAACTAACGAATTAATATATTAACTTGCGCTAAGTCGTGTTACAAGACGGAGAACAGAACTCCGGAACAAACCAAGAGCATAGGTTAGGTAAAGATAATAGTTGAGTTTCACACTCTCAAGTGAAGAATGGCCCGGTCTGCTGTATAATCTTCCTTCTCACTAGAAGGACACAAACCGCATATGTACCGCTGAAGGGTTTTTCCTGCCTTAGGAGTGGCAGACCCTTCAGCGAATTAAGTTCGCCTCTTCATACTGAGAGGCAGGTCTTCGGTTTCGTGACTTTTCATTTTTCTTGATAAAGAGTGTATTTGATGAATTCCATTCATTAAGGTTTTATTGCTCCGTCATGAATTTCATTTTTACCTTCGAGGCCGGAGGGGTCATATCTGACCCCTGCATACAAATAATACGAAACCCATTCAAACGTGCTCACTTTTCGCTATTAAACCATTTATTCATAAACAAAAAAGATTTTGTAAGGTTGAGTGCTTGATATTGTCCCATCCGCCCCCTCCTTCCTCCTTCGCCAGCCTTCGCTGGCTCTCGAGTTTCCCTTCCCATGCGCGTGACGGAGCGGCGCGCGTCGCTGCAGTCATGCGTGTTTGAACTTGCGTCTCAGCGTAGAAGTAGTTTGCACACGATTGGGAAATTTTTTCTTTATTGCGCATTTGGTTGTGTGTCGTGTTTGGGCGCTATCAACATGGCTCGCAGTGGGCTGACCCCTGAGCAGCTTGTGGCTGCCCTGCAAGAGCTATCTGAGGATGAATCGGGTTCTGATCGCGATTGTGATGAAAATAGCGACTCCCGGAGTGACCAGGATTGGTTTCTTTCGAGCCGACAGTGTTCCCCATCCTCAGAATCGGATTCGGACGATCCTGATTTTCAGCCAGAAGACAATAATCCGGAAGATCCGACAGAAGCTCCAATGGAAGATACTGTAGGACTTGGTACGTAGCTTGGTTTATCGAAGAAAAATGAAAGTGGCATTTCAGTGGTTTCAGTGTAATTTACCGTCTCCACAATTATTTTACAGGGAGAACACAGGTCCATGGAAGAGGGAAACCGTCAGGTCGAGGAAGCACTAGGGGCTGTGGTAGAGCTGCAACTGCGCGTGGAGCGCCTGCCCCTGCACGAGGTCGTCCTTGCGGTCGTGGAGCTCGCAGAGGAGGTAATGTGGGGACTAGGGCTTCAGCTGCTGCTCGTGTTCGTGGAGATACAACTGCCACTACTCAACATTCAGATGCTGCTGTTGGCCATAGACATACAACTGCCACTTCTCAAGCTTCAGAAGATGAGGTTGTCGAATATGTGGTGGCGCAGCCTTCAACTTCCACTCGTTGTCGTCGTCGAAGAGGAGCTAACGCTTCAATAGAAATGATTGCCGTTGGTTCTTTGTGGAAAGCTATAGATGGTACTGAGTGGAAAGTAGTGAACGTTGGTAACGCTAATACTGGGAG
Organism: Tanypteryx hageni; assembly: GCA_028673005.1. NCBI lineage: Eukaryota > Metazoa > Arthropoda > Insecta > Odonata > Petaluridae > Tanypteryx > Tanypteryx hageni. Next base: position 115,118,717 of record CM054117.1, on the reverse strand, counting down.
GCGCGCTCAACCAAATGTTTTGAGAGAAAAGGCAGGGCCCACAGCACATACCAGGCTTTACGTGGGCCAAAACTGCACGAGCGCCTGGAGGCTTATGATAGATGAGAGTATGCTGAAACATATCAAAACTTGCACTGAAACGGAAGCTCGCGTAAAACTTGGAGACAAGAGTTGGTCAGTGACATTAGAAGAGCTTGATTCATTCCTTGGAATCTTTTACTTACGCGGAGTGGTCGGTGCGAAGTCTCTTCCCCTCAAATCTTTGTGGCGAAATGGGGCCTACCTCTATGCAAATATGCCATATCTAGAGACCGTTTCCTGGAAATTCCGCGCTTTCTCAGATTTGAAATAAGATCTACACGATCGACTCGACTGGCTACTGACAAGTTTGCATTGATGTCCCAGGTGTGGAACAAATTTACCGAGAGCTGTCAGGCTTGTTATATTCCAGGGCCCTATATAACAAATGATGAGCAACTTTTCCCCTCAAAAGCTCGCTGCCGCTTTAAACAGTTTATGGCAAGCAAGCCTGATAAATATGGGCAAAATTTTGGCTCGCTGTGGGCAAGGATAAGAAGTACATCATAAATGGTTTTCCATACCTGAGGAAAGATGATATGAGGCCCAGTGATACGCGCTTTGGTGATCATATTGTGCTCAAGTTGATGTCCCCTTTCCTGAACAAGTGGAGGAACGTAACTTGCGACAACTTCTTCACTTCTCTCCATCTCTCAGAAACGTTGAAGCAGAAATCAACAAGTTTAGTTGGGACCGCCAATCGAGGAGGAAAAGAGATTCCTACTATCGCCAACCCTATTCAATATATATGGAGAAAGTCTAATGCAATAAGCTTTAGAAGGCACAGGAGATTTCAAAACTGGAGGAAGGATTATAAGAACAGTAAAATACGCAGATGATCAAGTATCCACAGAGGAGGGACTTAGCGACCATCGAGCTGTGTATGCGAAGTGCGAATTAAAGCTCAAAAGACATCCTAAGCCTCTTCGGAATGTATACGCTTTCGCCAAGGCCGACTTTGAAAGTTTCAGCTTACATCTCAAAAGTACCTTTGTCAGTTATCGTGAAAAGGCAGAAAGATTAGGTATGGAGCCATCATGGTTATTATTTAAGGATATACTAGGAAAAGGTATCAATAGATTTATCCCCAGTAAGTTAAAATATGATAAGAAAGAACCTCGTTAGTTTAATAAGGAAGTCAGGATTGCCTTAAGACGACAGAGGCGTAGCCACGCAAAATGGAAAAACATACCTACCACCGCTTCCGATGAGTATCGCACAGCTATAGTCCATGAGTATAACAGTGCCCGCGTATTAGCGAGAAAAACCATGCGTAACGCATTTAACACCTTCCGGAATGAGGTATTAAATACAAAATTGAAGGAGGATCCAAAAGCGTTCTGGTTCTATGTAAGAGAAGTCAAGGGAGGGGGTCTTTCATTACCCTCCCTGCGATGTGATTCCGGAGACATCCTTCACGATGGGGAGGATAAAGCTAATCTACTAAACGTTTACTTCGCGAAGGCGTTCACGGCAGGTGGAGATAGACTTGAAGATAATATTATTCCCGATGGATGTACTCGGATGGATAATATTAAAATCTCTGATGCAGGAATAGCGAAGCAACTGGGTGCGATAAAGCCCAACAAAAACCCAGGACCAGAAGGAATTCCCGCGCGTGTATTAAAAGAACTAGCAGAAGAAATAGCTCCCTTCCTTCGGATTGTTTTCGAGAAATCTCTTACCCTCTGTGAGGTTCCTGATGATTGGAGACTAGCACACGTCACACCCATTCATAAGGGAGGTGACAAAGAAAACCCCGAATATTATAGGCCGATTTCTCTAACATCATTATCATGTAAGATTTTGGAGCACATTATTGTTAGCAACACAATGCGTTATCTCGAGAGTAGATCGCTCTTAGTCAGCTGTCAACAAGGCTTCAGAAAAGGTAGATCCTGTGACACCCAACTCGGTCTGTTTGTGAATGATGTTTTATCATGCGGCGAAAATAATAAGCAGGTCGATGCAGTGTTCCTTGATTTTAGAAAAGCTTTTGACAAGGTTCCTCACCGCAAGTTGTTATTAAAATTGGGAAATCTTGGCGTTAATGTTAATGTCATTAACTGGGTTCGCGCTTTCCTTTGGAATAGAAAACAAAAAGTAGTCATCGATGGTAAGTCCTCGAGTGTGACAGATGTAGTCTCTGGAGTGCCGCAGGGTAGTGTGATCGGACCTATGCTTTTCTTGCTTTATATAAACGACATCAGCTCAGTTGTGAAAAGTAATATCAGGCTTTTTGCGGATGACACCGTAGTCTATAGAGAAATTAGTGGTCCTAGTGACCATCGTCAGCTTCAGGATGATCTGGATGCGTTATCTGTTTGGTGCAATGAATGGCAGCTAGAAATCAATCAGAAAAAGAGTAACGTTCTAAAATTTTGGAAATCTAGAAGCCCATCGTCCGTGTTTACCTACTCGATAGATGGTGAGAGCATTCCTGTTTCGGAATCCGTGAAATACCTCGGGGTAACCTTGAATCGTGACCTGTCTTGGGACACCCACATAAGACGAGTGGTAGGTGCGGCAAATAAGAAGTTGGCTTTTGTGCGTAGGATAGTCAGGCAAAGCACGGAAAAGGTGAGAGAATCCTGTTATTTATCGTTGGTTAGACCTCAAATGGAATACGCAGCAGCGGTTTGGGATCCATATCAGAGGGGACTCATAAAGGATTTAGAAAAAATACAGCGGCGAGCAGCTAGATTCGTGAAAAAGAATTACGATAAAAAACAGAGCGTTTCGTTACTCATTGATGAGTTGAGTTGGCCATCGTTGAAAGATTGTAGATTACAGGCGAGACTTAAACTTCTAGATAAATATAGGTCGGAGATATTCGTAAATGAAATGAAGGATATTATTCGACAACCAACGTATATCGGACGGAGGGATAATGAGGACAAGATTCGCGAAATAGATAGTAGGACGGAGAGGTATAAGGAGTCCTTTTCCCTAGGACAATACGTGACCACAATAGATAACTGTGAATAAGTTAGGAACTTGGTGCGCGGCACCCCCTGCCATCCACCGTCAAGGTGACTTGCAGAGTAATATGTAGATGTAGATGTAGCAAGAAAAGAAGAGGAGCTACAAAAAATGATAAATAGACTAGTGATAACTGGTAGAAAACACGGTATGGAAATAAATATAGAAAAATCCAATGTCATTTGAATATCGGGCAAAGAAGAGAATCTGAACATAAATATTGGGGAAAAGCCTTTAGAACAAGTTTCAGAATATAAATACCTTGGAAGCATCATAACACGAGAAACAAAATGTAAATGTAAATGAGATCGGAACTAGAATAGGAAAAGCAAATGCGGCTTTCAGGAGAAAGAAACAACTACTTACAGGGAATATAAGGGAAGATATTCGCAAGAAGTTGATAAAATGCTACGTATGGAGTATAGCATTGTATGGAGCAGAAACATGGACGCTAAGGAAAAATGACATCAAATACTTGGAAAGCTTTGAAATGTGGACTTGGAGGAGAATGCTGAAGATAAAATGGACAGATAGAATGAAAAACGATGAAATGCTACGAAGAATAGGAGAGAAGCGAATTATTATACAGACTATCAGAAAGAGGAAGGCTAACTGGGTTGATCATTACCTGAGGAGAGAAAGTATGATTAAAGATGTGTTAGAAGGAAAACTAGATGGGAAAAGGGAAAGAGGTAGGAAAAGGTTTCAGCAGATAGACGATTTGGAAGGGAAAGACAGTTATCAAGATATGAAGAGAACAGTGGAAAACAGGAGTATATGGAGAACAACGTTTAACCATGAATAATCACAGACCTATCTACGGACAGACTATGATGATAGAGAGAAAAATTAGACAATAATTCATCTCTCGATGTACAGCAGTGGTTGGAAACCTATGAACCACCAACATGATTTAGTTGACCCGCAGTCGATCATCTCCACGCAGGTCCAGACTTAACACCAAACGCTGTAGCTTTGGACAGCGGAAAATAGGAGTATATGAAAAACAAGGTATAACCATGAATAACCACGGACCTGTCAACGAACAGACAACCTATGATATATATATATATATATACTAGAAGTTGGTGCTTGCATACTGCAAGCATTTCTTCTCACCTTGAAAAAACATTCATTTTTCAGACAGACATTACACCATTACAAATAGTCTTTTAATTCTAATGATTTCCCCTACGCAGCGATTTTCGTTTTTCCCACATGTAAAAATAATATTATAAAACAATCCCCAAATGTTGCAATTTTAAAAATTTTACACTATCTTCATTATGGAGTACTAATGCTACACATTTGAGCCAAATTTTAAAGTTGTAGCACTTCTAGAAGTAAAATAATATTTTTCTAATTGTTTAATATAAAATAATTTTTAACGGCCGCCGCAATTCATTTATGGTAAAATGGAAATGTTTATTTGTGCAAATTCACTACTTTGTAAATAATTTGAAATTTTCAGCTTCCTAGCTCATCCCGTAATGTCTAAACAGTTATCTATTTATTTAAACTTTAAGAATTTTTAATTGCCAAACAAAATAATATATCAAAATTTGTATAATCCCAATTAATTTTTTTTAAGAATACTACTTATTAAAAAAATTTCAACTCCGTAGCACATGCCGAAATACATAAACCTTTAAATTTGTTTAAACAACTGCGAATTTTTAACGGCCGCATTGTTGCAATTTTTGAAGATTTTCGTTTTTTCTAGTAGGTTTTGTACAAAATCCATACCTAAGAAAAAATTTCGAATCTCCAGCTCATCTAGAAGTGCCTAAACATTAGTATCCTCCTGTTATCATTATATATTGACGACTCTTATCGAGGAGGATATAACATCATATAACATACTAGTAGTTGGTGCTTGCAGACTGCAAGCATTTCATCTCACATTAAAAGAACATTCATTTTTCAGACAGAAATTTCAACATTACAAATAGTCTTTTAATTCTAAAGATTTCATCTCCGCAGCGATTTCTGTTTTTCCCACATGTAAAAATAATAGTTGAAAACAATCCCCAAATGTTGCAATTTTAAATATTTTACACTTTCTTCATTATAAGGTACTAATGCTACACATTTTAGCCAAATTTTAAAGTTGTAGTACTTCTAGAAATAAAATAATATTTTTCTAATTGTTTAAATTTAAATAATTTTTAACGGCCGCCGCAATACATATATGGTAAAATTGAAATGTTTATTTGTGCAAATTTAATATACTCTAAATAATTTGAAAATTTCAGCTTCCTAGCTCATCCCACAGTACTTAAACAGCAATCTATTTGTTTAAAATTTAAGAATTTTTTACTGCCAAATAAATTAAAATATCAAAATTTGTATAATAAATATTTCGTTTTTTTAAGATTTCGACTTATGAAAAAAATTTCAGCTCCGTAGCACATTCGAAAATGCCTAAACCCTGAAAATTTGTTTAAACAATTGCGAATTTTTAGCGGCCGCATTGTTGCACTTTTTCATGATTTTCGTTTTTTCTAGTCGGTTTTGCACAAACTCCTACCTAAGAAAAAATTTCGAATCTCCAGCACATCTGGAAGTGCCTAAACATTAGTATCCTCCTATAACCTCCTCCTCCTCTGTAAGAGTCGTCGATATATAACGATAACCTATAACAGGAGGATACTAATCTTTAGGCACTTCCAGATAAGCTAGAGATTCGAAATTTTTTTCATAGGTAGGATTTTGTGCAAAACTCACTAGAAAAAAACAAAAATCATGAAAACGTGCAACAATGCGGCAGCTAAAAATTCGAAATTGTTTAAACAAATTTTCAATGTTTATGTATTTCCGCATGTGCTACAGAGTTGAAATTTTTTTATAAGTAGAATTAATAAAAAAAAACGAAAATATGGATTATACAAATTTTTATACTTTATTTTGTTTGGCAGTTAAAAATTCTTAAAGTTTAAACAAATGGATAACTGTTTAGGAACTACGGAATGAGCTAGGAAGCTGAAATTTTCAAATTATTTACAGAGTAGTGAATTTGCACAAATAAACATTTCAATTTTACCATATATGAAATGTGGCGGCCGTTAAAAATTATTTAAATTTAAACAATTAGAAAAATATTATTATACTTCTAGAAATTCTACAAGTTTAAAATTTGGCTAAAATATGTATCATTAGTACCCCATAATGGAGAAAGTATAAAAATTTTAAAATTGCAACATTTGGGGATTTTTTTATCTATTATTTTTACATGTGGGAAAAACAAAAATCGCTGAGACGTTGAAATCTTTAGAATTAAGAGAATATTTGTAATGATAAAATGTCTGTCTGAAAAATGAATGTTTTTTCAAGGTGAGATGAAATGCTTGCAGTATGCAAGCACCAACCACTAGTCATTATATATCGACGACTCTTACAGAGGAGGATATAACACATAACATATAACATATAGGAGGATACTAATGTTTAGGCACTTCCAGATGTGCTGGAGATTCGAAATTTTTTTCATAGATAGAATTGTGTACAAAACCGACTAGAAAAAACGGAAATCTTGAAAAAGTGCAACAATGCGGCCGCAAAAAATTCGCAATTTTTTAAACAAATTTTCATGGATTATGTATTTTCGCATGTGCTATGGAGTTGAAATTTTTTTTATAAGTACAATTCATAAAAAAACGAATTCGGGATTATACAAATTTAGATATTTTAATTTGTTTGGCAGTTAAAAATTCTTAAATTTTAAATAAATAGATAAATGTTTAGACATTACGGGATGAGCTATGGAGCTGAAATTTTCAAGTTATGTACAAAGTAGTATACTAGCACAAAAAAAACATTTCAATTTTACCAAACATGAATTTCGGCGGCCGTGAAAAATTATTTAAATTTAAACAATTAGAAAATATTATTTGACTTCTAGAAGTGCTACAACTTTAAAATTTTGCTAAATTGTGTAGCATTAAAACTCCATAATGGAGAAAGCGTAAAAAAATTTAAATTGCAACATTTGGGGATTGTTTAAAACTATTATTTTTACATTTGGGGAAAACGGAAATCGCTGCTGAGGTGAAATCTTTAGAATTAAAAGAACATTTGTAATGATGAAATGTCTGTCTGAAAAATAAATGTCTTTTTAAGGTCATATGAAATGTTTGCAGTATGCAAGCACCAACTACTAGTATGTTATATCCTCCTCCTCCTCCTCCTCTGTAAGGAACGTCTATATAGAATGATACACACACACACACACTTGTATATGTATGTATGTGTATGTATGTATACTATATAGCTACGTTTTACTTATTGTATACGAGTATTTGGAGCTTGCAGGCCGCAAGTATTTCAGCCCATATCGAGAGTATTACTCAAGGATTTTATGAGGGGGGGGCAGTGCATCATGCAGTCCCTAACGTCACAGCTGTCAGGGTTGCCTCTCCTATTGTGATCCCTGATAGTCCTAGAAAAAAACAAACCCATTCGCTCCCTCGTAGAGTTTAGATCCCGAATTGATTCGCTGTGTTTGTCCTTTCACTAGTACGTGAAAATTCCAATTATCTATGATACCCTCAATCACAGTGTGTGATGCAATTACTGTTTTGGATACAGTAAAATCAACCCTACAAAATGTGCTTGGTTGTGTCAGGTGTAATGTTAGACTCTAGCATCGCTCTTAAACAGGCGTCATATAAGTGCGGGAGAATCGAGAACTATTTATGACTGACTGTAATGGTATTATTAAAACTCTTTCGGATTAGGTAGAAGATTGAAATTTGGTATAAATGTTTGATCCTTATTGTATATCATTTACGAAAAAATCCCCAAAAATACCCTGACTCGACTCCAGAGGATAATTTCTATTTCCCATAAGATAACACTTGAAAAATCAATTTAGCGACTTGCAAACTTTCATTCTTTTGCTCATAAAAGTGATCCTCGATCTTCAAACTGAGACTGTTTTAAAGGAAAATTTTCTTATTCTTATCGTCGATTATCTCCTTCAGTCCGCAAACGCTCAAATTTAACGTTTAAATGAGTTTTTTGGAAAAACTTGGCGATTTCATGAGGATTTGCCATGAAAGCCATGCCATTCTCGAAATAGAGACCTCATTAGTGTCCTAACTCTGCTATGAGCAATATATACGTATGTATTGAATGAGTTAACATGAGTCATCAAGCATTTAGCGTGTCGTCCAGAGAATCTTAAATAACGGACCATGGTTTTCTATGAAATAGCATTAAAGTTTATGTTATACATCCATTATGTTAGAATTTTGAATAAAATTTTAATTTTTGAAGTATAAAAATAAATTATCTCTAGGAATAAAAAGTGTGAGATTTTGCGTTAAATAATAAATAATATATTCATACCCGTCATATTGAGGGGCTTTTAGACTGGACTTAAATATCATCAGAAGAAAATATTGGGGGTAATGTTTTCATAGTATGATCTCTATTTAAAATTAGATTAAGCTAACTTACATGCTTAAGGGAATAAACTTGACGTTAATTCAATTAAAGAAAAACTAGAAATATTTTTTCCGAAACTCGAATTTTCTATATATGCTTTCTCTTGTGATTCAAGTAAAAAGTTCCACTGTATATACACAAATACATAAAAAATATATTTCCGTAGCTCGAATTTTCTATAACTCGAACAATTTTAACTTTCCCTGAGATTCGAGTTGCGGAAGTTCCACTGTAATTCGTTATGATGTCTGTAATTTCCATTATAATCACTAAATCAATGTAATGATAATGTATAATATTAGTAGAGCCCGGAAGTTCAGGCACTATAAAATGTCAGAATAGGCAGGCAAAATGGCACAATAGAACAGGAAAATTAACACTAAAAAGGCATTTATTTTAAGCAAAATATTAATGTTACATGGAGTTTATATCGAGTAGGTATAACATTTCAATAAAATATGATTATAATATATTATATATTATCTATAATATTATATATATACTAGCGTAACTGCCTGTCAAATATGACGGTTATGTGCAGATTATGTACTGAAATTAAGATACTTCCCTGTCTTCCTCCATTTCTCTCTGACTCCCTCCCATTCTCTTCTCTCCGTCTACCCCTATTCTTGTCTCCCTCTCCTATTTCCTCCTCCTCATCTCACCTCCTTTTCCTCCTCTCTTCTTACCATGCTTCACCCTCTCCTTCCTATTCTTCACCCACTCTCCCTCCTATTCTTCACCCTCTCTTCTTCCCATCTTCCCTCCCACTCTCCACCCTTTCTCCTTCGCATTTTCCTCATTCTCCCCTCAAAAATGTAGCTATCTCTCTCTCCCTGCGTGATATCTCTCTATATTACAATCTTTGGAAGGGCTGACTAAGTGACGCGTGATCAGAAAATTGCCGTTGTGCGCAGGCGCGTAGTTTCAGTACTCTCCCGATCACCACCTTCCCAGGCGATACAGCCAGTCATCCCCCTCCCTTCTAATCGAATGGCCTGTAGTGCTTTTCATATGACTTTGCAAGTGAAAGTTAGCAGAAGTCAATTTTGTTATTTGGGACGAAGCTTCCATGGTTCCGTCTGTAGCTTTACAAATGATCGACGTGATACTCTGAGACATTATGAGAAGTAACGAGCCCTTCGGAGACAAATATATACTGTTTGGGCGGCGATTTCCATCAGGTTTTTCCTCCAGTGAAAAGGTCGGGGAGGCGCCAGATAGTGGAGGCAACGTTAACCAGTTCCTCTCTCTCTGGCCTTTATTTAAACGCTTTACTCTAAAGCAAAACATGCGAGCAGACGCCGAATCTTTCAGTCAGTGACTGTTGGACAACGGTAAAGTAGATCGATTGATTGTTCCCACAGAAATGCTGTGCTCAGACGATTTAGTCAACGCTCTCTACGGTCTCGCAATAACTAAAGAGTCGTTGAGAACCAGCGTACTTCTCGCTCCGAGAAACAATGAAGTAAATTCATTGAACGAAATTATCTGTGAGGGATACAGTTGGGCAACAGCCATAGACGGAGATGGCACAGACACTGATGAAATCATGCTACGTTACCAACCCGAATATCTGGCGTCTCTAACTCCTTCGGGTTTACCGCCTCAAAAGTTCGCCTCAAATTCTTTACCGTTTAATATTAACAGGTGGCAAACAAGGAAATGTCGTTGCGATATCTCGAATCCCTTTAAATACTCGAGACAGTGGTGAGTTACGTGTTATTCTTCACAGGAAACAATTCCCCGTACGGTTAGCCTTTGCTATGACAATTAATAAATCACAAGGCCAATCATTTAACCGATTGGGTATTCACATCGATCAGAATAAGCCAATCTTTGGTCACGGTCAACTATACGTGGCCCTCTCTCGGTGTCGATCCTTGGCAAGCCTCAAAATCAAAATTACCGGAGCTAAAAACGACACGGAAACTCACACGATTTAAAATATTGTGTACGATGAGATATTATTATGAACTATTACATGAGAAAACAAGTTTTTTTATTTCAAATGAAAAACTCCGTCTTCTGTCTGTTAGGATGTAAAAAGGATCTCTCTACCACAACGGAAGTGACGGATGTATTTGACGGTATATCTGAGGGATTTGCCTCAATTTCTGCGCTACTTTCCCCTTCTGGAATCTTAGCAATCATTGTCATGTTATCCAAATCTTTGTTGTCGCAGGAAAACTCCAACTGCCGAAGAGTATTCTATAGGCTCTGTTTAAGAATTTTTAGGTCGGGGAGGAAAAGAGAGAAAATAATTGTAGAATGATAGAGAAGGCGGAGTTAACGCCTTTTTTAAGTCTTCTTTACTTTTGTACCACTTCTACCTCCCACTCTCTTTCTCTCGATCTAATGGGTCGGAAGATGAAGGCATAGCTACGGTCAGAATTTTATATGATTCCGAATCCAGGTTGGGTAAAAACCGTCTTTGAAGAGCCAAAGAAAACAGTATAGTTGCCAAGTTTAAGAGATTTAGCAGAAATGAATGACAATGAGCAAAAATTGAGTTAAGCTGGAAAAAATGGACCGTTTTGGATAAAAAAGGCATATTTGGGAAAAACATGAAAATACGCAAAAAAGGCATTTTGCCTGAACTTCCGGGCTTTAAATATCAGGTACAGCATTGAGGTCGTTGCCATGATAGTTATAGATTTCCATTGTTGAAAAGAGGAAAAATTCACATTATTCTCCGATTAATGGAAATATTTTCGCTAATTATGTTTGGCCAGTCCCTAAATAAATTCATGAAAACAGAGAAAAAACAATTTGTAATAGTGACATCCCTGATGGCTCGATTCGATCCAAATATAGCATTTATTCAAGTATTTATTATAAGTAAGATTATATGTAACAAAATTTAGTTGAAACTGGTTGGGCCAATCTATTCCGAATTCGTGTAAACAGAAATGTTTCAAGTTGAAATTTTGGCACTTCTTTGGCAGTTCAGACACAAAATCCCAAACACGTCAAGTATTTATGTGACGATTCTATATACATACCAAATTTCCTTGAAAATGATTAAGCCTATTCTTCCCAATACAGTACAAATTAATTAACAACGGCGGCGAAAGGCCGCGGCGAACCGTACCTCGCGGCGAAACAGCTGCGGCGAATTGGCGGCGGCAAAGCGTCCCATTCCGCTTCTAGGACTGAAATTCGGCATGCTGGTCGGTCATAGGTCACAACTCACGGGAAAATCGAAAATCCCAACAATTTGCATTTTTAGGTGGTCTTCGTGATCCCATTATTCCATTTTAATATCACATAAGATTCAATGCGAGGTATTCTAAATATGCTTTTTTAAATTAGTTAAAATTGAGATACGAACTCAGGATGAAAACAGTTTCGTAGATGAAAGAATGAAATGTTTAACTTTTGAAGAAAAATTTCAAATCAGCGTAAAAATTTGCAAAGGAAGCATATTTTTCTGAGGCACAACAATGAGAAATTGCAACTACCATAGCAGCGAGCTCAAGGCTTTTAAACGGGAAATGGCAATCTAATTAAAGATTACATTTGCTATACTCTTTCCATTATAATAATAAAATAATAATAATAATAATCAAGGATGCCATACTGAATTATTAATTTTGACCAAATCAACTCGCAACAAATGCTTTGATGAAGACCATAGACTAAACATTCTCCTTAATTGGGTTTGTTTCTGTCGATGCTTCTCATTTTTTCACAACTCTCGACTTTTGACTTCTTTTCCGTTCGTTCTCCGTTTGCACCGTATTGCAATGTCGATGCTTCATATTTTTCATATTTTGACTTTTGACTCTTCTTTTCCGTTCGACTTCGTTTACAGTGCTGAGGTTATGGATCCGCGTTATATATGAGAATTCGTGGACTTATTGAACGGGCGCTCTGTCATTGCGCGTTATCTGTGAGAGTGCATTATAGGTACATGGGAATTTAAAATAGAAAACATCCATCAAAGCCCGAACGGCTTTGAGGTCCGAGCGAGCGAGTAGTGAGGGAGAGAAGGAAGAAGAGAGAGAGGGAGAAGAGAGGAGAGAAGAGAAGAGGAGAGAACAGAAGAGGAGAGAAGAGAAATAGAGGGAGAGAGAGAAGGGAAAGAGGAGGGAGAGAAAGAGAGGGAGAGAATGATGGAAAGCGGAAGTTTGGGAAAGTGTTGGGTGCGAGGGAGATAGAGGTAGAGAGTGGGGAGAGAGGGCCACGAGAGACAAGGTGAGAGATGGGGTGAGGGTAAGAGGAAAAGAGAGAGAAGCCCGGAAATAGGGCTAGATATAATTTTCTATATATTCCATTTCTACATAATATATAAATAAATAAATAGAGGTGATTAACTCAAATAATTTTTTTGTGGGAAACCTGGTGGAAATTTTGACCCTTTCATTTAACTTCTGGGGATCGTAGGAGTCCCCATGCCATATGTGCTGGAAATCGGTACAGTGTGTTGGTGGAGTTAGCATAAAGACCTCTTGGCTGCGTGTGACCTCATTAGTTGACAAAATTCAACTTCGCGTAATTATTAATAGGATAACCGCCGTTGCATTTAAATATTCCTTCATAAGGGCGATATAAATATGTATCTGTCATAACTATAATTCTGATATAATTTGTCTTTCAATATTCGAAACTCGAGAAATAACATTACACGCCATTCTTTGTGCTTAGATAATAAATAAGTGTGATCCTCCTTCTCTAGGAAATATGGATTATTGTATTCTTAAATTGGCAATAATTGGGTTGCTATGAAAAAAAAAAATCCTTAAAAAAACATTTTGTGGTTAAAAGCTCAATTTGGAAAAATTCCGCCAGTATTTGAAATTTTGCGGTAGGAAAATGAAACTCCTTTTTCCCCGTTCCAAGGTTTAAAATCCAATTTCCTTCAATTAATATAAATAATTTTAAAATGCACATTATAATTGTGGAGCACTCACTCCCATGATATTTATATGGAGGAGGATTAAAAAAGAAAACAATTTTTTAAATTGAAAAGGTAAATAAAATCGGTTTAAAAACCTTATCACGCCACTTTTCTCTTTATTATGGCTAAAATGACACCTTACTCTTGTTTCTACGTTGTTTATTTGTCATAGAGTCATAGAATCACACACATACATGCAAACTCTATAGATATACATAGATATAGATGCATATTATATGATTATTACACACCGTTTTTCTACTTTCGGAAGTCCTGGAAAATGAAACTCATTTACCTTCATGGCAACTATGATTTAACGGCTTCAAGTTTGAGCATGTATATATGTATGTCATGTATGTATATATGACGGATAGGCAAACAAAAACTTTCAGATTTGTTCAGTAAGGTATATATCTATTTTGCTGTTTGTCTGTCACGCAATAAATGATTTAGGAGACATTATTGCTAGAATCCGTTTCTGGAGGATTAGTTATGAGGAATGTCAATTTGTATCTGATATTCGTATCTAATTTGGTAATCGTGTCATGGTTACCGAGGATACGAATGTCACCCATTTTTCACAGGATCTGTCATACGTCTCGGTTTCTGAGAAATTCAAGGAAAAACGATTTCGTTAAAGGGAATAAACTCACCGTATCCTCGCTCTGGTGGCACTCTGCCACGTTGAAATGGTTGGTCAGAGGAGTGGAATTCCAAGACAGCGGCCAAAAGCTTTCTTTCTTTAACACGGAAAATAAGAATATAAACAACGGTTCGCCTTTCTATCCTCCACGTCGCCACCTTGTCTCTCTATGACGAGAAAATATTCTCTATAGCTGCTGAATAACAAGAATCTACCAGTACTGCCACAGTCTAAACAAAACAACCACCGAGGAGATTCTGACCGAGTTTCCGAACGCCTTTCACTTTGAATAAGCGAATTTGCTTGGGCTCTCTCTAATTTATACTGTAGTATAATAAAATTATTTTGTGAGGAGCTTAAATGTGCATTAGTAAATCAAGTACATTTTACTTGAAGATCAAAGATTTGGAATGAGTCCTATATTTCTATATCTACGTGCGTTGCCTCCAATTGTATGACTCTCTTTTTCCACGACGCACTATCCCCGTTTGCTGAAGCTCTCGCCTGACACCGAGATAAGGGCAAATAACGCGAGGCGTCACTCCCGTCGTACTGGCGACGAAAACTCTCGGGAAGCACGGCTCGCTCAATTTCCCCTCCCTCTACTCATCTCCCACCTTTTTCCCTCTCCTACGCTGCGGCCCATTCCTGTGTACCAGCTCTGCCAGTAAAGTAAAAGTCTGATAATCCGGCACCATAGGGACTTAAATAGTTGGTTCCGGGTTATCAGATATGCCGAACTATTGGATAATACTCCTAGCAATACCCAAAGACACTTTAATTTCACCTTTTACGTGTTATGCAATAGAATAATACTTCAAAGTACAGTAATTTTAATAGCCTTCATAATAATAAATGCTATACAACTGTAAATAGACTAATAATAGTAAAGCAATATATGCAGATACAGTAGTTTATTAACCAATATTGTAGGGATGACTTCAGGGGTCATCCCCGTTACTGTCCTCCCTTGGGACCGCTTAGGGATAAACCACTTATACAAAAACACTATCTAATTGAGGCAACTTCGGCCTTTTCAAAGTTTGTTGCACATCAACTCCCTTAGTAGTATCTGATTCAGCTAGAAATAGTCGCAAAAGATCCTTTTTTTATATATATCATATCGTAGTTGAACCAACGTTGATTTATTGTCTTCAATTTCTGATGTAATATCAATGTTACACGCTATCTTTTGGCACATTTACCACCTCTGCTCACATTAGAAACCATTATATATGATGGATGGCTAAAAAATAAACAAAATGTGATAAACACACCACAGAGACTTTTCATTTGGCAACAAGGAAAATGGCAGACTACACTGCGATAGACTCGTTTTGCTAGACAAATTCGTCCCGGTTATTGAGTGAACCTCGGGCTGCCAAAATGCCGAACCATCGGGAGTTCCGGACTACCAGATGTCGGACTAACAGAATTTTAATGTATTAACCCGCAAATTTGAAAAACTCTCCTTTTCTATCATCCTGACTTATTATTCTGTACAACCTCCCGCTCCGTTAGGGAGCATATTCTGATTTAAAAAACATATTGAATCGCTAAGAAAAAAAAATTAAATCAAAACATAAAATATGGAAATGTGCTTGAAACAAAAACACCATGATAACTAAAAACTATCAAAAAAACATAATTTAAAAAGAATTTCGGAGAGGAGATACTTTTATATCCGAAGAGCTTACAACGGCAGGTGGAGAAGCATTTCTCTAATTCCCCTCTACACTACATCTTTCCTCTCCTAACTACAATTCTGACTAATTTAAATTTTTGAACAAAACCCATGACGTAACATCTACATCTACATCTACAGTTTACCCTGCAAGCCACCGCAAGGGTGTGTGGCAGGGGGTGTATTAACACCAAGGGGAAAACTCCAAAATTAGGCCTTGGTTTACGCCCCTACGCGAGGTTACTTTTGATCGCAAGTTTTATTCTGCTCAGCTATCGTTCTAGGGAAAAATGAGCCTTTGTGTCTCTCCGTCCTACAGGCTATCTCTCTTATTTTACGAGGATGGTCCATTCTACCGATATAGGTGGGAGTTCTTATAATTTCTTTGACGTCGCTGGAGAAAGTACACGTTCTAAATCTTTCAAGAAGTTTTAACCTAGCACGTGATCGGCGCTCAGCTAGTGATTCCCATCCTAAGTCTTGTATCAAGCCTGTAACGCTTTTATTTCTATCATAACAATTTTTGACGAATCTAGCAGCTTTTCGCTGCACTTTCTCTAACAACACGCTCTGTGGGCAAACTTCTAATCCCCGCCCTTCAGGGTACTTATAGCTATATTAAGGAATTCACTCCCTTATCCTAATATCAAATCCAAATCTTCATCCTCATTTAAGTTTCAAATTTCTGCATATCTGCAAATACCAGGAGACGTAGATTTGAAGAGAAGCGTATCAACGCGCAAACCTGAATTCAAAAATACATCAGAATGTTATACTAACTTCTAATTTAAGAATACTTGCAATTCCGTATACTGTTACTTTTATTACACTGTTTTCGCTGGTTTTTTTTACCCCTTCCTCTGTGGGTGTTTTCCTACAATATTTCCTCAAGTAGCCCTTAATCACAGATTTATTCCCATAACCCTGCTCTTTTAATCTTTAGTTACTGCCTTTATTGAGTTAAATTTTTAGCTACTTTCCAAAATGGAAATAGGCTTATGTGTCTGTCTGTCTCTCAATCAGCCCCTATTAACTTTTGAACCAATAAAACTATTTTCATGACACTTGGTGGACACCTGTTGCTACTGGAGCTGAGCTCTCGAGAATAGTTATAGTTGCGAAGATTGAAAGTCCCAGGTTCGAATCCAGGAACTGACCCTCCCATTTGATTTACATGGGAAATCGGAAATCTATCTTGCAGGGTAATTTTCTCTTGCACATTAAAAGATCATAGAACTGTAATATTGGAGCGGAATTTGTACCTACTATTCCATGAGAAAAAGAATGGAGATTATAATTTTTATTGTAAAATTTTGTTTATCGATCGCATTCCTTCGAATTTCGCGTAAATAATGGCGTTTTTGCATATTTTATCACTCATTACGTGAGTGATGCCAAAGCAACTGCTAATGTTGTACTCGGATTCGGTATAGTTTATTACATGGGTGGCCAAACTTAATTGTCCTCGGAGCCGCATAAAATAATTTCACAAGTTCGAGAGCCGCAAAACATATT
The DNA here is from genome assembly GCA_028673005.1 of Tanypteryx hageni. NCBI lineage: Eukaryota > Metazoa > Arthropoda > Insecta > Odonata > Petaluridae > Tanypteryx > Tanypteryx hageni. Next base: position 115,101,464 of record CM054117.1, on the reverse strand, counting down.
CTGCGTTCATTGATATACGAACAGAAAACGTAATCTGTATCAGAGGAAATTCAAATATGAGGCATGTCCTTAAGGCATCGCCAAGACGTGTCAAGTCACGTCATTGTATTCTGTAGATAAAAGCGTTAACACGTTCGGTGGAAAAGGCCAATAAAGCCAAACAACCATACAATCTAACTATCCCTCACACTTTCTCTATTTCTCTCCCTCTCAAACCTATCCCTCTTCCTCCAACTCTCCCTCCTTCTCTCCCTCCACCTCCCCTTCCGAATCTCCCTCATCCTCTCCCTCATCACCTCCCTCCTCCTCCTCTACCTCATCCTCCACCACCTCCTCATCCTCGAACTCTCCCAAATCCTCTCCCTTCTCTCTCTCTCCCTCCTTCTGTCCCTCCTCATCTACCTCCTCCGCTCCCTCCTCCCCTCCTTTCTGAACTCTCCCTCCTCCCCTCCAGTTACCCCCTCCCCGTCCTCCTCTCCCTCCATTCCGTACTCCACTCCCTCCTCTCCTTCTCCCTCCTCTCCCTTCCCTCCTCCTCTCCCCCCTTTCCCTCCCCCTCACCCTCCTCCTCTTCCTCCTCCCATTCCTCTCCCTCCTCCTCTCGCTTATCATTTCCATTCTCTCCCATCCTACCTCCTCTCCCTCCTCCATTTCCTCCTCTCCTTCTTCCTCCTCATCACCCTCCTCTACTTCTCCCTCCTGCACTCCCTCTTCCACTCCCTCCTCTCTCTCCTTCCCATTCCTCCTCTCCCTCCTCTACATTTCCCTCCTTCTGTCGCTCCTCTCATTCCCCCTCCTCCTCTTTCTCCTCTCCTTCTCCCTCCAGTCCATATCCCTCCACACGATCTCCATCCTCTGCTTCTCCCTCCTCCACTCCTTCCTCTCCATCTCCCTCCTCCTCTCCCTCCACTCATTCTGCCTCATCCTCCTCGCCTTATTCTTCCTCTCCCTCCTCATCCTCCTCTCTTTCTCACTCCTCCTCTCCCTCCTCTCTTTGTTACTCCTCCTCACCCCCCTATCCTTCTACCTGCTCCACTCCCTCCTCTACTTTTCCCTCCTCCTTTCCCTGCTCCTTTTCTCCAACCTCCTCCCCCTCTTCTCCTTCTCCCTCTTCCGCCCCATCTTCTAATTTCCATATTCGTCTCCCTCCTCCACTACCTCCTCTCCACCTTCACCTCCCCCTCCTCTCATTCTCCCTCCTCTCTCTCTTCTCCTCACTCCTGTCCTTTCTCTCCTTCTCCATTCTCCCCTCCATCCTCCACTCCATACTCTCCTTCGCCGCCCTACTCTCCCTTTTCTACATCTCCCTCCTCCTCCCTCGCCATCTCCAGCCCCCTTCTTTACCTCGTGCCAGCCCACCTCATCTCCTCCTCATCTCCTCCTCCTCTCCCACAACTCCGATTGCAACTCTTCTCCCTCACCGAATTCTCCCTCTTCCACTACCTACATTCTTCTCCCTCCTCCGCTCTCTCCTCTCCTCCTCCTCTGCATTCCCTATCTCTCCCTCCCCCTCACCCTCCTCATCACACTCCTTCTCACCCTCCTCCTCTCCTTCTCCACTCTCACTCCTATCCCTCCTTCACTCCATCCTCTCCCACATACATTACCTCTCTCCCTCCTCCTCACCATCCTCTCCCTCCTCTCTGTCCTCCTCTCCCTCCTCTTTTCCTTACTCTCCTACCTCCTCTCCTCCCTCCCTTCTTTCCCTCTCCCTCCTTCTCTCCATCATCTCTTTTTCCCTACTCCTACCATTCTTTTCCACCTCCCTCCTCACCCTCTACCCCTCCATTCTCCTCTAATCCTAATCTCCCTCCTCTCCCAAACTCTCCTTCTCCCTCCTCTACTTCTCCCTCCTACACTCCCTCCTCCACTCCCTCCTCCACTCCATCCTACACTCCCTCTTCCATTCCCTCCTTCCCTCCCTCCTCCACTCCCTCCTCCACTCCTTCCTTCACCTCCTCCCCCTCTCACTCATCCTCTCCCTCATCCTCTCCCTTATCCTCTCCCTCCTCCTCTCCTTATTCCTCTCCCTCCACCTCTCCCTCCTCCTCTCCCTCAACCTCTCCCTCCTCCTTTCCCTCCTCTTCTCCCTCCTTCTCTGCAACCTCCTCTCCCTCCTCCTGTCCCTCCTCCTCTTCATCCTCCTCTCCCTCTCCTCTCCCACTCCTCTCCTCTTCCTCTCCCTCCTCCTCGTTCTCCTCCTCCGCCTCCTCCTCTCCTCTTCCTGTCCCTCCTCAACTCCCTCCTCCTCAACCTACAACTCTCCCTCCTACTCTACCTCCTCCTATACATCCTCCTCAACCTCCTCCTCTCCCTCTTCTACTTCTCCCTCCTACACTCCGTCCTCCACTCCCTCCTCCATTCCCACCTCCACTCCCTCCTTCAATCCCACCTGTCCATTCCCTCTTCTTCTTCTCCTTAATACTCCTCTCCCTCCTCCTCTCCTTCCTACTCTCTCTGCAAATCTCCCTCCTTCTCTTACTCTACCCTTTTCTATCCTCCTCCTATCCATCTCCCTCTACACCTCGCTACTCTCCCTCCTTCTCTCCCTACCGCTCTCCTCTTACTGTCCCTATTCTCCTACTCCCTCCTCCTCTCCCTACTCTACTTCTCCCTCTCTCTCTTCCTCTCCCTTCTCCTCTTCCTCCTCCTCCCCCTCCTCCTCTCCTTCTTCCTGTCCCTCCTCAGCTCCCTCCTCCTCAACCTACTCCTCTCCCTCCTCCATTTCCTTCTCCTCTCCCTCCTTCTCCCCCTCCTCCTCTACTACATAGTCTCAATTTCGCCCTAATAAAGTCGTTTGTCTGTCTGTCTGTCCTCTTCTCCCTTCTCCTCTCCCTACTCCTCTCCCTCCTCCTCTCCTTCCTCTTCTCCATCCTCTTCTCCTTCCTCCTCCTCTCCCTCCTCCTCTCCTTCCTCCTCTCCTTCCTACTACTCACCCTCCTCCTCTCCCTCCTCCTCTCCTGCCTCCTCTCCTTTCTCCTCTCCTTCCTCCTCTTTCTCTCCTCTCCCTCCTCCTCGCCTTCTTCCTCACCCTCCTCCTCTCCCTCCTCCTCTTCTCCATTCCTACTCCTCTCCCTCTTATACCTCCTCTTCTCCCTAATCCTCTCCTTCCTTTTCTCCTTCCTTTTCTCCTTCCTCCTCCGCTATATCCTCCTCTCCCTCTCCTCTCCCTCCTCCTCTCCCCCCTCCTCTCCCTATTCCTCTCTCTCCTCCCCTCCCTCCTCCTTTCCTTCCTCCTCTCCTTCCTACTACTTTCCCTCCTTCTCTCCCTCCACCTCTCCCTCTCCTCTCCCTCCATCACTCCCTCCTTCTCTCTTTCCTCCTCTCTCCCTCCTCCTCTATCCTCTCTCCTTCCTCCCTCTCCTCCTCTCCCTCCTCCTCTCCCTCCTCCTCTCCCTCCTCCTCTCCCTACTCCTATCCCTCCTCTTCTCCCTACTCTCCCTCAACTCCTTTTCCCTCCTCCTCTACCTTATCCCCTTCCTTCCACTTTCCTCCTACTATCGTTCTTCTCCTACTCCACCATCCTCTCCCTCATTTACTTCTCCCTCCTGAAATCTATCCTCTTTTTCTCCCTCCACCTCTCGCTTCTCTCCTTCTACCTTCTGCTCATTTCCTTATATCTCCTCCTCCTCTTCCTCCTCCTCTCCATCCTACTTTCCTGTCCATCTTCTTCCCTCCTTCTCTCTCTCCTCTTCCTTCTTTTCCTCCTTCTCGCCTTCCTCTCCTTCTCCCTTCTCCTCTCTTTCTCCCGCCTCCTCTCTTTCTCTTTCTCCCTTCTCCTCTCCCTCCTCTATTTCTCCCTCCTCCTCTCCCTCCTCCTCTCCCTCCTCCTCTCCCTCCTCCTCTCCCTCCTCCTCTCACTTCTCTCTCTCCTCCTCTCCCTCCTCTCCTCCTAACTCCTCCTCTCCCTCCTCCCCCTTCTCCTCTACCTCCTCTCTCTCTTCTTCTGCCTTTCACTCCTCTTCCTATGTACCTATTTTTATTTTCTTTCCTCTATTTGCTCTTCTTGTAATCTCCCATTTATCTACCCTTTCCTCTCCCTTTTCTCTCTTCCTTTCCCTCTGTGCTCTTCCCTCTCATTTCCCCTCTTCTTTGTTATCGACTCTTAATCTCTCGGTCTCTCTCTTTTCTTTTTTTTGTCGTTTCGCTGTTAGAGGAAAAATTTTATTTTAGTTGTATAGTTTTACTTATTTGTATGCTATGCACGCTATAACCATTTCTATTGCCTGCAATCTTTGTACAACCTCTATTCTTATTCTATATAAGTCACTGTTCTATACCTGTGGGACATTGACTGGGAATCGAACCCGGGTCCTCCACCTTCCAGTCAGATATTCTACCACTGAACTACCGTACAGATAATTTTTGCTGTTTCTGAACGCGGGTGTTTCTTTATTTGGTCTGGCCTAGCCGAATGAGAGTTTGGTATTTTTTATTGAATCACATGATATTTTTGTCTTCCTGCATCCACCATTTGGATTGGATGCTCATCTGCGTTACCTTTTCCCCTACTTCTTAGCGTCCCTAAATATAAGTCCGTCTTTTCTTGAGCCTCTCCAGATTCTTTCCATGACCTCACCCAATATTTCGATCTATCCTATACCCATCAAGCAAACCAGCATTAATGGGGCTTTACTGCATTTTTAATATTCCAATATTTCCGTTTTTCAAATACTTAAATATTCTATACGATCCGCTTTATCAATTTATGTGACACACGGAAGCAATTATAGCCATTATTATTATTTTTTATGGCCAAAGAATCCAAAGAATCTATTATTTCCTTTATTGCATTTTCCTCCGTTCCCAGCATTGTCCTACATACCTCATTATAAAATTGTAATTTCTGTTTGACTACGCGATATTTCTGCATCAGTGTTTCTCAAGCCTTAGATGATTAATTTTCTGCATGTGCATTTCTAGTATAAATCCGGGTAGGAAATATTCATCGAAAAAGTTAAACTTAAAACTATAAAATGCTAAGAAATATTTAAAAACAATTGAGTTTCCAACATTAGGATTATATCTCTATCTACTGAGAAAGTTTTTTGCCCATCGACCTACGTTGGTGGGTAAGAGTTGACCTTACGTCTAACGAGAGGAGTGAAGATTACACGAGCGGCCAGTTTGGAAGAGTGATGCGGCTGGGGAGGGTGATGAAAGTGGGTTGGGGATGGAGGGATGAGGCTTGAAGATGACTAGGGTATGGATTTTTCGGGTTTAACAGAAATTTCGTTAGCAGGGTAAAAATCGGGTTTTATTATTTTCCTTTCCATTTGGTTAAATCGAGTATAAATAAGTTACAGATTTTTCGAGGTTTTAAAAAAAGTTCAATCTCGGGTAATTTTCGGGGATTATTATTTTGTAGTTCGTATAAAATTATTTAAAAATAAAAATCTCGTTTAAAAATTTAAGTTTTATCAACAATCAAAATTTTTACTATACCTTAAGTATGGTCGATAGCGATATTTTGCGTTAAATGCCTCCAGGTGTAGAGGAACACCTCGCAGGCTGCACAAATATCTCGCTTTCCGTTCAACTTCTTTCGAAAACACACCAGATATTAGCGACATAATTTTTCTTTCGTAGTGTTTTCGATCAACAGACGCTTGGGCTCTTTTTTCCTTATTCTATAAAATATTTAACAGAGACTAGCTAAGGCGCGTCCTTGACTATTCGTGGAGAATAAACAGACTGATCGCTAACATCTCGGACTGCGCTCAAGCGCTCAGGTGCCTACAAGCGCCAGAATAGAAATTCTGTAACCAAATATAAAAAAATTGTGTTTAAAGAAAACTAATAATTTCCGTTTTTTTCGGGTTTTACCCGAAATTTACAAAAGGTAATCGGAGGGTAAAAATCCGGCAAAAATCGGGTAAAACCCGAAAAATCCGTACCCATTCGACGGCTGCGCGCTGCTAAGCGCAGAGCGGTGATTCCCAAACTTACAATTGTTGCGGCACCCTCGAATATCATGCGGCCAACTTTGAATTGAAAATAGTACAAATAAGAAGCTTTATGTCAAATTTCTTCGTTTTATACAATTAATTAGTTTTATCGCATCGTGTTTCCGAAAATTTCCTCGTAAAATTTCATTATTTGCGAAAACTTTATTTTTCGACATTTCGCACGTTGAGTTACGGTTATTAGTTTGTTCTTTAAATCTCTGTCTGGTTTCGTCAAAAAACGATTGGAAGCGCCAAAAGAACGTTTTTGTTTGTATACCATCGATATAGCGTTCCAAATTTACAATTTCCATTATGCTGAATTTGGAATTTTATACGAATGGAAACCTTACGACTCGGCCTGCAGTTGCTGCGCAAGAAGTTTTTCAGCGTCCTCCTTAGCAGCTTTGGCCCGCTCCAGCTGTGCCTCTAGTTTACTCCTCTCCTCTTTAGCAACCGCCTCCCATCTATGAGAAAGAACAAGTAACATTAACATTTTATTTAAAACAAACGCTAAAATTATTATCAAAATCGAAATGATCGATCCGCTGGAGAGATGGAGTCCTAATTGGAGATAGCATCGGCTGATCCATATGAGATACAAAAAGTGCAGCTAGGTTTGCTAAAAAATTATGATAATGAACAGAGCGTCACGTCGCTAATGGAATATTTGAATTGGAAATCGTTAGATGAACGCAAATTACAGACAAGACTAAAGCTGATAGAAAATTGTGTCCTGGCCACGGACTCCGGGGAGCTAGCAAACGAGATGAGGGAGTGAGAGATATTTCGATTTCATATACGCTCGGTAGGTTTTCTTATCGACTGCACCTCTTTATTTATTTGCGAGGGAATAATATGGAATACATATCATTATCTATAATAATAAAAGAAGCTGTATGTGTGTGTATCTGGCAGTCATATCTCTTCAGAAAATAAACGTAAGGGCTTAAAAATTTGGCAGCACCTTCAGGTTGATCCTGAGAGTTATCGTACCAATAATTCAAATCGGCTAACGGGGACCCGAGGGTCCCCACTGTTGCTCCAAATATCGGTTTCTTTAAATATCTCAGCAACCAATTCACCGATTTTGACGAATTCTCCACTAATATCAATGCTTTGATGAGGCACAATAAATGGATAAAATCGGCCTGCGGGGTCAAGGATCGTAATGTAAGGGTCGATCCAAATTTCACGATTTCGAGGTGTCCCCATGGAACGGTCGTTCCAAATTTCCGTCCGCCCGTACGCATGTATCAGGGAAGAACTGGCTGAACCGATTTCAGCCAAATTTGGTAGGTACATAGAATCTTCACATAAATACATGAACAAACTGACATATTTGGACCAGATCGACCAAGCAGGGGTGCCACAATTGCAAAATATATCTTTTCGGTAATTATGCTTTTGGAGGGAATTGGCACAACCGAATTCAACCAAATTTGGAACATAGAATTAGCGCATAAATTCATGACCAACATTTTATAATTCGATCCGATTAACTAAGTAGGGGTGCCACAATTGCAAAGCGAAACTTTTTGGTAATTATGAATTTGAACGGAATTGGCCCAACCAATTTCAACGAAATTTTGTACAAAGGAGTTGTGCATAATAGAAATACAAAAGTAAGTCTTTTAGGATAGATATAGAGAGAAGGGCTGCCATAATAAAGTAATAAAACGTTTCTTTTTACAAACGTCTGTGTTGAACTGTCACTATCATTTTTAACCATATTATAATATTTATTATGTACATATATATATATATATATATATATATATATATATATATATATATATATATATAACCATAATAGCATATTTAGACTGGATCAACTAAACAAGGGTGCCACTATTACAAATTAAACTCTTTCAATATCTATGGATTTTTAAGGTATTGGCTCAACGGATATCAACTCAATTTTATATATATGATTTTTACAAAATACCATAATGAAATCAAGATTTTTTAAAGCGGTGTTTAAGAGCAAGGCTACAACAATTAAAGATAAAATAATATTTAATTTACACGTATTTCTATAGAGCTGTCCGCATGAATTTTAACCCATTATGGTATATATAATCTTCATATAAATAAATAAGCCAAATAGTATATTTCAACCGGGCCGACTAAACAGGGCTATCACAATATCAAGGTTTGAATTTTTCTGTATCTATGAATTTCGAAGGTATTGGCAGAACCAATTTCAATAAGAAATTTTGTTTATAGGGCGGGTATAGAATGTCAAAACGAAATGAACATGTTTAGAACGGATCTAAAAAGCAGAAAAATAATTTTCTGATTTCAAAGCAAATATATTAATAATCGATTATATTACGGCGAACTCGACGAAAAGCATTCTGTTTGAAGATATCTCAACAACCAATTGACCTTTGATGAATCCTCCACCAAAATTAATGTTGAACCAAGAAACTTAGAGACTTAAAACTTGGTATAAATACTAAAGAGACGTTGAGGATATGCATCTCAGTGTCAGAACTTTGATTTTTTGGGGAGGGGGGTGGTGGGAGGTATCAAATCTGAGTCTATATTTGATTTGTTCATATCAATTTTGGTCAATTACCTTGAGAGTACCTTGAGTTTGAATGAAAATATTACCGAGTGATATGTGAATGAAAAATTCTAAACTCTAAAGCCAGAGCAAAGCCCGGGCAATGACGCTAGTTTAACAATACAAAGGGTTGTTGGAATAAAGCGATCCGAAGATCCTATGCAGCCAGGCATAAGTTGTAAAGTTGGGAATAATTTTGGAACGAGAAAAAAGTCTGCTATGACCAGGAATCGAACCCGGGTCTTCCACTTGCCGGGCGGATATTCTACCACTAAACTACCGTAGCAGATCAATTTTCTCGTTTCTGAACAGGTTTTGTGTTATTCACAAATTGCCTAATTATAAACTGTTATAAATCAATGCTATATAAACTGTAAAAACGTCATCATTTTTAGAAAATTTGAAAAAATGCGATTAATAATTAAAATACTACGATGAGAATTAGAACTTTCATTCTTTTACGCCGATAATATTGCAAATACAGTTTCGATGTATTAATTCAAAGATATTTTATCTACCAAAAGAAAAATACCTTGCATGGCGGATTTCAAAATTTCCATATAAATCAAATATGAAAGAAAGTTCCTGGAATCAAACTCGGGCCTTCAAACTTCGAAAAATAAATTATCCTATGAATTTTTTTCGGAAAATTCATTTATTTGGAGTACAATTTATTATTTATAAACCTCTGTTTAGCTATCACAAGCCGATAGTTTATTTATACTTTGGGTCGAGTTACCATTTTTTCATAATTTCTAATTAAATGCACTGACCCGGAGAAATTGAAATAAAACAGTTACAGTTGCCATGCCAACCCTATTCAAGTATAGAAGCAAACAGAAAATGTCAAATAACATCATAATACATTGAGTGTTTGACTAAATACAATGATTTTAGGATAAATGTCTCAAAAGACGTGGACTTACTGCATATGCCTTTGCATGCCGAAACGAATTCCACGTATTTAATTACCAAAGCTTCAGTTCCAAATTTAAAATTTTACATTAGAGATACTTTAATTAAATATCAATAAGACTGTGATTCTCTGCCTTTACCTATATTAATAAAAGTCGGTGTGTGCCTGCCTATCTCTGTGTGTGTGGACAGCATTTCTCAAAAACCAAAAATCTTAACTTAACACTTGCTACACATACTAAAGTGACCTTGGAAATGTTCACCTTAGGGCCAGTATTTAGATTTTTTCAGGGAGGGGGAAGCGGAGGGTGGTGCCATACAAATCATACCCTACAGTTGCGTTTCTTCAATTTTAGTAATAGGAGGACCCCATTCATGCAAATTTCTTTGATGCGTGGACCCCATTTAAGAACTGTTGCACTACAGCATTTCTCTAAAAGAAAGACACTTAGAAACTTAAAACTTGGTAAGCATAGTAAAGAGACATTGAGAATGTGCACCTCGAGGCCAAAATTTTTATTTTTGGAGAGGGGGGTGCCATACAAATCATACCCTACAGTATTTCTCGAAAACAAAGACACTTAGAGACTTTCACTAAAGACACCTTGTTACTTATGATGAAATATACTCAAAATTTTCCTAAGGTTCAGAAATTTACTGGGGCCTAAAAACCGCAAGTTTAATAAATTATTCACTTATATTCTAAATAGCCATGCATCTTTTTTAAGTGATTCATGATGAAATCTACGGAAATATGTGGTTCCTAATTTCCAGAAATATTTCTGGGACCCGAAAATTTATTTTCTACTTTCCAGTTTGCATTACAAAAAGAGCATAAGTTAAAAAGTATTTTTCAATATTTATTATTGAACAATAAGGAAGATTCTTGCATTCTGTTTTCAAAATAATCTACTTTGGAGAAAGAGGAACTCGAGTTATCAAAGTAGGTGGTTAGGATAATTTCCGTTAAAATGGTAACACTTCACATAAATATCAGTAATGAGGTCAGGCTAAACTCTGTGGAATTTAGTCATATTGAAAAAAGAACTTTGTTATTTCCACAAATTTTTAATTTAAAAAACGACCGGTTTCACTACGATCATCAGGTGGATCGATCGATCAAGATTGCGCAATACTTCTCCGTGGACTCTGTTTTGAGCTGACTTAACTTCATATTTTTCTGTAGACCCCTTCCTCCCCAATTCAATCTGGCTTCTCTACCCCACATTTTCCTCCCTTGCTCCATTCAATCGTTCTCCTCTCCCACCTTTTACTCTCGCACTCTGGCCCAGTAAGATGAAACTCACCTCTCTGTCTTTTCTTTTAGATCTTTCTGGAGCTGTTCGACTAGTCGTCGGAACTCCGCTACCTCCTGCTCTCTCCCCCTTTTCTTGCCCTCCTCCACGTCCTCCTTTCTCTTTCTCTCCACCTCCTCCTCTACTTCAGCTTCTTCCAAGCTCCATCTGTTCTCATATTTAGACTCACTTTCCTCCGGATAGTCTTTCTGCGACAGGTTGATCTGAAGATAAGAAGTAGGGAAGAAATAAAAAGCATTATTTTCGAAAAGTGACAATCACCTTCCTTTTTCTCAATGTGAGCAGTATTCGTAGCAAATTAATCCACTGTGGAGTCATTGTATTTTTTTCGATATTTCACAAGTATTGTAGTCGAATCGGCCGGAGTTGGCAACTGAAGAGTTGGTTGCCTGCCCACCGATGGGAAGGCGTTGTTGACAAATGCTTTTACGACGATCGGTTTACCCCAGGGCATCGAACCGAAATCTTTTTGCTCAAGTTTTCGTTATGGTTTACACAAAACAAAAAATTTCGGTTCGGTTCCGGTTTCGCTCCAGCAACCACCATTGAACCGGTTCAAACCGATTTTTTTCGCTTTGACTGAATTTTTTTGGGAAATTTTCAAGAGAATTCCAAAATAATCTTTATTAATTGATGTTATTTAAACCAAACAGGTCTTCTCTATTGCAAGTCAAGAAGACAAAAATTGATATCCGCACGTAACAACGCGCAAGCGTCCCCTCCCACCATGTAACGAACGGTAAAACATTCCCTTCTTACATTTTTCCTTATTCAATTTTTAAACAGCTCCTTTTATACTACTACGTTTAATACTGTCCTATGGGAATTTAAAATTTATATTTTTTCATTTTAGCGCATATAAAACCTATTAAAAATATTATTTATATTTTAGTCTTTAATTTGATGTAAAACTGTTGTTATTCTTTCAAAAGTCAAAATTTTTGTGATTTTTTCAATTCCAATATTCCAGATTCCAATATAAGCAGATACTCTCATTATCATAATCAATTTACTCCAACAGTACTCGTGCACGTACTTGAACAGGTACAATTATATTAATTCACATTTGAATGTAGAATGTAATTCATAGAGTTGTTCAAAGAAGAGCTACTTAACTATTTTTTAAATACAAAAATTTAGATGTTAATGCATATTAAAAATATCATACAATATATAATTACATGAATTTTCTTAAGATGACAAATATATTCACACAGTAACATTTGCTCCAAGAAACTAAAATTCGATCTAATTAATAAAATGTCCTCCAATTGAGTATTGATTTATAGGAAGGAATGGATATAAGTGACTGGTAGGAATAACGACGAGAAAGAGATAGTAAAGAAGAGCAGTAGGGAAAGACTTCAGCGGAAAGGGAGGTGAAGTGAAAGAGGGATTGAGGAGGCATTAAGTGAGAACGGATGATTTGAAACGGTATATGCATATTTATATAGGGAATTAATTGCATCTATATAGATAAATAAATTAAAATTGATTCCCGTTGCCGTCATTTTCGACGAGTACTAGCGATATTATGTACATAATAGAGATGATGTCCGCTGAAATTTAACGGTAACAAGAGAAATAGGCATAGGACAGGAGAGGAGCTCGTAAAACGTTTCCAAGAAGGAGAAATTCAATGAAATTGAAATACAACAACTGGATTTATTATGTACGAGCCTTGAGTTGAATAGCATATTATTTCTCTTTCTCATTCTGCTTTATCCCCATTCTCACCTGCACATTTTTCCATCCTCCGTCACAACTCGGGGAGATTCATCGAAGACGATTAAGACGATTAGAAAAAAATATTTGCTTTATAAATGTATGCACATTAAGCGGGAGAATGATGACAACAATAGAATCCACCTATACCGGTTATCAAGGACCTAAAATAATAAAATAAAAAATCTTATGTGGCCACCGCATGACTTTCTCCATATCCGAAATATTTCTAAAAATTCCAAACAGGTTAAATGATAATAAATATTTTAAGCAACTGCGAGAAAAATTTAAGACCTTATATAGAATAAACTCAAACTGTAGCCTTCTGATATAGGATATAGCCACGAAGCTCCAGCACTTAGGAAAATAAAAAGAAGCGTCAAGTTTTTACAATAGTCGCCGGTAGTTGGTGTGTTTGTGGCAGTTAAAAATGTCGTTTTAGAAATATCTCTTCAAAAATGCAATGTATGGGAAAACGTTTCAAACAAAGGTTATAGAAAATAACATTTACTACAACATTTATTCCAGTACCTTTTTACGCCCATCAAATATTAAAGCAAATATTTCAAAATAATATATAAGTGAAAAGAACTTCCGGTTGACCGATATTTACCAAAAACTAATAAGTTCGTTTTACTTTAACAAAAATGTCAAATATATAATTTCGCGTTGATCTATTTAATAGTTTTCGAGGTCGAGTGTCCACAAAATTTCGGTCACAAACACACACACACACAGACACGCCCACAGACATCATCGGAAAAATAGTCATAACGTGTTCAGGGGACCTTAAAACATGTATTTCTGTCGAAATCTCGAATTCGATTATTTTTCATGAAAACAGTACTCTTTCTTTATACTTCGTATATGGAGAAAGTAAAAACGTATATCTTTGAAGAAACGCGATTGAGAACTAAATTTCGATTATAAGAAAATTAATAAAAATTCTTTTAACTTTATGGTCATGCTATTATAGCGCCAATATCTTAGATATTTTAAAATAATAACCAAAAAGTCTGCGTTTTTCCAGGAGAAATGGAGATAAAACATCGATGGACTAAATATCCTCTTGAAATCAAACACACACATAAACAGAAAGAAATCACATATTCAGCGACTCATAAACTGCCTTTCTTCAAGCGGAGTCACAAACGTGCGTTTTTGCAATCGGCAAGATCCTTCGCTAAAAATAAATTCGCATTAATCCTTAATCCCTCTTCAGTTTTAAGCAACGAATGCTAATATGTGTTTAAGGTGCGCTATATAAATAGAAATTTACTAACCTGTAACAAAGGATAACAGAAGTAAGAATAACTCAAAAGCACGACTGCGGAGCGATCTTTCCTGGATAAGTTTTAGAGAAAGACTACAAGAGTATATGGGTTCAATGCATATGGAGAAAGGATGAAGGTTTACGGGGACAATAACCTCCATCTTTAAGCAAAATCCAAGTTAAGAATCGAGAAACATTTTTACCCGGTACACTCCACGGGGTAGGCTCAGGGGGAGGGTACAAAAACGATTAACGGCTGTGTTCAAAGTACCACTAAGTTCATTTCCACTAGCCTCGTTTAACAAAGTTCTGGGAAACCTCAGCATTGAACCGACAGATATTATCACAAAGATGCATCCCTCCAAAGGCTTTGGAGCATGTATTTTCAAGTAAACTATTAGCTTTTGCCTTATTTGGTGTTGGAAAGTGAGACTTTAACCCAGATAAGCCTGAAACTTTTTTTTTGAGAAAATTTATTTTAACGCTTTAAAATGTACTCAAAGGGGTCCTATGTGAACGGTTTTAACAATTTTTTTTTAATTCTTAAATTAGTTTTTGAAAAAAATGGTATCCTATATATAGGACAGTAGGCTTCATACAGAAACATAAGGATAAATAGTGGCGTCCTACATGTAGAACAGTAGGTTAAGGTACAGAAGTACAACACATTTGCAAATCTACTGTTTATTTATCTTTATTTTAAATTTAGACATTGTTTAATATGATTTAGGCTATTTATAGTGACATATACTCTATTAAAAATATAATAAGAAGCATCATACACAAAAGAAAGAACAGTAACTGATAAAAATAGCTATTTCTTTGGGTGGTATGCTGCAAAACATTTGACATGCAAAACAACATCATATTTCCTGCAGCGTGTTGTGGTCTTTTGATGACACTGTCGGCACCTTGTTTTACTGTCTTGTGGGATAACCAGATGGTATAGCCTGTCATATGTGGAATCAATGTGTTCCAGTCGAGATGGTTTGCTGGGTCCTCTTTTTGTTTTACGCTTATTTGTCTCTAACAGTGCAGTAACAATTCGTCGCCTGAATGCCAAGTGATCCAATTCTCCACCATTTAGTCTATGGAGGAGCCATGCATTCTGCTCTGTCATGTCAATAAACTGCATTATTACTGGGAAATACCATTTTTTCCTCCGTATGGCCTTGCGATACAAAGAAATGTTTTGATCGGCACCACCAACTACCCCCATGTGCTTATTGTGCATGACACCATTTGCAGCTGAGAAATTTGGATTTTCTTTTTGTCTTTTCTGGAATATCTAGTAACATTTTGCACCGGGTGCACAGATACAGCATTCGACGCCACACTGACAACGCTGTTGTCATTCCACTTACAAATGATGACTTGCCTATCAGCTGTTTGGTAATCAAAATAACCTCTTTGTTTTTTCTTTATGGCAGCTGTATCCTCTATGGGGCAGTTTGATGTCCTGTTGTCCCGAATGTTAGCAGCAGCTCTGATTTTTCGCTTACGTAGCTCAAGTAACAGTGGAACACTGGTAAAGATATTATCAAAGAAGAAGTGGTAAGGAGCATCTGAGAATTCAGTAGACCTCAAACCATCAGAGTAATGTAGTATGACACTTCCTCCCAGGCCATATTCTTGATATTCCTCTTGGTGTTGAAGCCCCCTGGTATGTTTCACACCAAATGACAAACCCATTGTCTGTTGCACCAACCCAAACTTTGTATCCATATCTTATAGGTTTATTCCTTATAAATAGTTTGCACCCATGTCGTCCGTAATAGGGCACCATGGCTTCATCAATGCAATGCTTTTCAACATGAGTAGCATATAATTTGAACTTTTTATTCAGTAAACTTATCAAAGGTCGAGCTTTTGTGAATTTATCTTGTTTGTCCAGATTTTCAACACCATTTAGGTGCAAATGTCGAATTATGAAATCAAAACGATCTCGTGACATTGCAGAACTCACTAGAGTTTTCCCAATACATTCGCCGCCGAGCTGGACTGAGGTAACCACTTAAAAGTAGTATGCCAATGAAGCACTTCATTTCTTCTATAGTCACATCACCTAGCTTATTTTTACGTGCGATATACTTGTTGTTCTCAGAAACAAGCAGCTAAAGCACATCATCACCAAATATTGAGCAAAACCAATCAACAGGCGGTATACCATTTGAAGCTGCTTCAATATGTACCCATTCAGGCCAATTTGGTTGCAGGTCCTCGGATTTCCAAGTCATACATGCCTTTTTCTTTTTCTTAGGTGGCTTCTTGTTAGCTTTTTTGTTTGACGATGGCTAGAACCTGATGATCCCAGATCCATTGGCATGTAATTTTCCATTCCTCTAATCTCCGCTGCTGCTCGAAGAATATTAACAGGAAGATTGTTTATGTTTATATCTGCATCTTCTTCATCAGAGTCTTCATCACTGCTATCCCAAGTGGCCAAATCCGGAGAAGAGATGAATATGTCTATATTTGGGAAAGGTATATCTGTTTCTTCATCCTCTAGAACGCTCAAGATTTCATCCAGAGTAAGTTCTTTTTCATCTCGAATGTGGCGCATCCTACAAAAACCATATCCACAATTAAAGTTGTTCTCATTTACACACCCTTATTGCATGAATATGACAAAGATATACAATATATATAATTACATATGTGAGTTTTAGTGAATGTTGATATGTATGTTGTTATGTATTTGATGTGTATAGGTACATCTACATCTACATCTACAGTTTACCCTGCAAGCCACCGCAAGGGTGTGTGGCAGGGGGTGTATTAACACCAAGGGGAAAACTCCAAAATTAGGCCTTGGTTTACGCCCCTACGCGAGGTTACTTTTGATCGCAAGTTTTATTCTGCTCAACTATCGTTCTAGGGAAAAATGAGCCTTTGTATCTCTCTGTCCTACAGGCTATCTCTCTTATTTTACGAGGATGGTCCATTCTACCGATATAGGTGGGAGTTCTTATTATTTCTTTGACGTCGCTGGAGAAAGTACTCGTTCTAAATCTTTCAAGAAGTTTTAACCTAGCACGTGATCGACGCTCAGCTAGTGATTCCCATCCTAAGTCCTGTATCAAGCCTGTAACGCTTATATTTCTATCATAACAATTTTTGACGAATCTAGCAGCTTTACGCTGCACTTTCTCTAACTCGGTGATTAAACCTTTCTCGTACGGATCCCATATGCTCGACGCATACTCTAGCAGCGGTCTAACTAAAGAAAAGTAACATGTCTCTTTGACTTTTTCTTCGCTTTTACCTACTATCCATTTGATGAATCCTAGTTTTTGCTTAGCTTTCCCGGATATATTTCGTATGTGTGTGTCCCACGAGAGGTTACTTGTTAAAATGACACCTAAGTATTTGACGGATTCGGATAATTTTAGATGTACGCCTTCTATACTGTAATTCATCGCCTCAATTTCTTTGTTTCTCTAGAATCTCATGACGGAACACTTACCTAAGTTCAGCTCTAATTGCCACTCTTTACACCACTCGAGAATTGCGTGTAGATCGTTAGAAAGTAATGCTTGATCAGCAGGACTGTTAATCTCTCTGTAAACTACCGTATCATCCGCGAATAACTTGATTTTACTTGTAATAACATTATCTAAGTCATTTATGTATATAAGGAATAATAGGGGACCGATGACACTTCCCTGTGGAACGCCGGAGGACACGCTGACCGAATCTGATTTAAATCCATCAATGACTACCATTTGTTCCCGATCATTGAGAAAGTCCCTGATCCACTCGATTATCTTTCGATTTATTCCACAGGCTTGTAATTTTTTCAATAACTCAATATGAGGGACTTTATCGAATGCCTTCCTGAAGTCAAGAAAAACCGCGTCTAGCTGGGTCTTTCGATCACCGGATCGTTGTATATCATGTGCAAACAGAGCGAGCTGTGTTTCACAAGATCTTGCCTTCCTAAAACCGTGCTGATATTTACTGAGCAAGTCCTGGCTATCTAAGAAGTCCATCACAGAACTAACGATGATGTGCTCTAGAATCTTGCAAGATATTGAGGTTAGCGAAATCGTCCTGTAGTTTTCTCGGTCGTCTTTTTTCCCGCCTTTATGTAGCGGAGTTATAAACGCTAATTTCCATTCCTTAGGTATAACGCCATGGCTAAGTGACTTACTGAAAACTGTTTCGAGATAAGGTGCTATTTGTAACGCTAATTCCTCTAATACTCTAGCTGGTATCTCTTCCGGTCCCGGGGATTTATTTGCATTTATGATTTTGAGCTGTTCTGCTATACCTTTTGCTGATATAAGTATATCGTTCATCTTCTCTTCGCTTGGTTCGGGTGGATCGTCCTTCCTTTTCTCCACTTCGGTCGTAAATACGCTTTGAAAAAATGAGTTTAACAAGTTTCCTTTATCAATGCTATCGTAAACTACCTCTCCTTTGTCGTTTCTTAATGGTGCTACGGTTGGGCGTCGGTCTTGAACTTCTCTAACATAAGACCAAAAGATTTTGGGATTTTCGTTTAGATGTTCACAGAGAATCTTTTTCTTAAAGTTCATAAATGCCTTGCGCATAATCTTTTTAGTCCAAGTCCGACAATTTCTGTACTTGTTTGAAATTGTATTTATTACCTCCTGTGACATATTATTTTTGGCGCATTTAAGCTTTGAGTGAAGCTTTCTTTGTCTCCTGAGAGCACATCTAACCTGCCGATTATACCACCTAGGTTCTCCATTATCGGTAATATATTTACTTGGTATGTACGTATTTATACCTGTTCTAATTACTGATAAGAAAGCTTTCCAAGTTTCCTCAACGTTCTTCGTGCTTGCTAATTTTCTGAAAGTTGCGTAATCTTTAATAAGTTTCTCTTTAAAGTCCGCAAAGTTAGCATTTTTAAATATGTACACTTTTCGCTTAGGCTTGCGATACTTTACGAATGCTATGTTCAAGACAACTCGGACTACTCGGTGATCGCTGATTCCTTCTTCAATAACTACTTCAGAAACACGTTCAGGGATATTAAGTGCTATTAAGTCTAATATATTGTCCTCTCTCGTGGGTTCTCTGACTACCTGAATAAGGGAATGTTTATTGAAGATGTCTATTAGTGCTTCGCATGACTCACGATTTCTACCGGGTGGTGTGAAGCTGCAACTGCGCCAATTTATCGAGGGTAGATTAAAGTCTCCCCCTACTATAGTAAGACTTTTGCTATTTTTCATTTGTATTGAGTTGATTTGGGCCTCTAGCTCATAAATTTCTTCTGCGTCTGCACCTGGCGGCCTATAGCATGCACATACATGGACGTTTCCTAAACCTCCCCTGCTGATTGTACACCAAATGCTTTCTATTCTGTTTTCCGTAAACTCAATTGGCGAACTGATAAGCGTGTCCTTCACCGCTATAAAAACTCCACCTCCGTTCCTATTTACCCTATCTCGTCTGTGAATATTATATCTTAAGGGGAAAATTTCTCGGTCGTGTATATCCGAAGTTAGCCAGCTCTCTGTGCCTATCACTATATCTGCCTCAGTTTCCTCTAATAAATTCTGAAATTCTGCTGTCTTATTCCTGATACTACGGCAGTTTATATTTAAAATTGTTAATGAGTCGCTTTCGGGCCGCTTCTGAATTTTTTCTGTGTTATGGATGGTGCGACTTCTAAGAGAGGCGTTATCATTGCTATTGTTAGCGCAGAGTTTATTGAGTCCCAACGTCGACCTAGGTATTGACCTACTATCGCAGTTATTTGATGACCCCGAGATTGACCTACGCACTGGCCTACTCCCTAATCTAAAAAAGCTCTACAATGCTCGTAGATTCTACCACCTACCTTCTGGGCTGCCACGGCAGTATAGTGAACTCCCGATCGGTTCAGGGGCACCCTACACGATTCGAGAACCGGCCCGAGTTCCACGAAATCTACTCCCATGTTCTCGCAAAACTTCCAGAGTCTCCGATTCAAGCCGATCACTCGGCTCCAAACCGTCGAACCCCGGTCGGTCCGCGAGACCATGCTGCATACGGTCAGGCGCATGTCGATACCCATGACCCGTCGGAGTCGGTGAACCTCAGAGCACAGATCCCCGAAGGAATCCAATATCTCCTCAGAACCCCGATCCTCAGCGTCATTGGTGCCTACATGCGCCACTATCCGCAGCTTGGAGCATCCCGTGCCACTTACCGCCGCCCGAACCGCCTTCGTCACCTGTGGCACTGTTCCGCCTGGAATACACCAGGAGAACACCCGCTCATCTCCCTCCCGGCGGGCCCTTTCCCTCAACGGTGCCACTAAACGCCGGACGTTCGAGCTACCTATCACTAAGATTCCCCCCCTCCCAACCCGACCTCCCCTAGGTGCGGCATCCCTCGAATCGGGGGGAGCGGATGCGGCCACAGAATTCGTCGTACCATCCTCCGATAGCGCTTCGAATCTGTTTCTGACGGGGATAGAGTCAGCTTCCGCCTTCCCGTCTCCCCGCCATGGCCGCCCTACTCTCCCGCGACCTTTGGTAGCCACCTTCCACCCGTCGGGCTCGGAAGATGAAGCCACCCTTTCCGGGTTAGTGTCGGCTACGGCTCTCTCTTCGACGACCCAGCCAGCCTTCGCTCTCGAGCTAGCTCGAGGTACCACCTTGGTACGGCAAGGCGACTCGGAGGTCCCCGCATCTTCACCCCCCTTCGGAGCAGCATCCAACTCCCTAACCTTAGAGAGGAGCTCCGCCACAATCCTCTCGAGTTCCGTGATGCGTGCTTGGAGCAGCTCACATTCAACAGAGCTTTTGAAAAGAGCAACAGAAGACCTATGGGAAGCCATACCTAACTAAGTTAATTGAATTTACCTAATGTGCGTACTTGAGGACTAAAAAGGAAATAGAAGCGCTAGGATTGGAAGTTACTCTTTATATATTAAAAAAGTTACTCTTTATATATATGAAAAAAAAGTTACTCTTTATGTATTAAAAAAAAAGCAAATCGGGTCGTTCTATGGTGCGAAAGTGGAATAGGTTACTTGGTCTGAGGCAAGATAAACGTTGACTTTTAGTAAACAAAGAAGGGAAAGAATTCGGCGATAAGAGTCCTAAGCTCGGCTAGCCACGCAGTAGGGGTCTTACTTGACGGGAGACAAACAACTTATGGTTTTTCAACGTGCACGCTATGAGTCAAGGTCAACTAGGCTAAAAGGAAGTGAAAGGAGAGTGCTGAAACTACACAAATAGTAGACCTTTGCTTTGAATTAACACTAAAATTTACATCTACGAGAAGAAGAATATATTATATACTAAGATTAATCACAATAACTTTTTCTAAAAGTAGGCGTTAGTAATGGTTAAGCACATATACACTAACAAACGTGGTATTACACAGTATATAGTAAAGACGGTTTATAAAATTAAGAAGGAAATGAAACAAGTAAAAAAAATATATATATTTTTATATCACGAAAGGTAGTAAACAGGAGTATACTAGATATACGGCGAAGGTTGTAAATAAATTAATAAATAATAATAATAATAAATTTGCCTTCAATAAGCTTAGTTATTTAAGAATTTACTTTCGATATGAAAGTATCGATTTCAATTTGGCAATGAGAGATATAATAAGGAAGTAGACTAAGAATAAAGTAAAATACGTTAAAAATAAACTAAATAGGGAGCACTTAGAGCTAAGGAGGCTGCACTATTGGGAAATTCACTGCTAAGGATGCAAACTTAAATGATAAAGGTAGACTATGGAAATTTACGTAAAGTTTGTAATTAAAATGAAGTAATAATAATCTAAGAACACAATAATATTAGAATAATACAATAACTATAAATAACTAAGGGTACTTATCGCTACAGCTACTCTTAAAAACTAATGGTCAGCCAAAGGCAGCTATACTACGGGGTACAGCAGGTAGGAGCGAAGCAGCGGGGGCAAAAGTGAAAGCACGTCTGCTCTCGTCGGAGTCCAGCCACTAACTTCTTGGAATTATCCTACCGTCCTATATATAGGACGGTTGTGTTTATGCAACCATAAAACGTAATTAATGAGTTATAATCTCAATTTTCCATAATATTATATTGTATTTGGGTATAAAGAGTGTGTAAATGCAATTACTTAGCTGTATGTTATCTAGAAAGTAAAGAATACTTAAAAAGAGTTTGCCATGGTTGGTAAGAAGTCACAACCTCGAATCAGAAAGGCTATTCAATTCACCATATCAAAGCCTAGAACAAAGAAACTTCCACGTAACATAAAACTCACTCCTACAAGAATAGTAATTACTATGAAATCTAGTGGAGAGTAAATGAACTGGCTCCACTCGGCAAAATGACTGCCGTCCTACATGTAGGACAGTAGACTTATCTGGGTTAAAAAAAACATATTAAAGCCAAAGGAAAAATATTTCTTTCGCTCCCACTGTATATGCGAATCGAAAAAATTGGACGAAATAAATAACGGTTTTCGGTTTTGGTTCGGGTTCAGAAAAAAAAAATTTTCGGTTCGGGTTCGGTTTCTCTCCAGCTAAAATAACGGTTTTTCGGTTTCGGTTTTCGGTTCGGTTCCGGTTCGATGCCCTGATTTACCCCAAATTGCTGAGTCGCCGTTCATTACGCGTGTGGGACTAGCGAAACAGGAAGGGTAAGAGAAAATGACTACAGCGTACCGTTTCCAAGGTAACGGCTCGGTCTTTACGCTGTCTCATTGACTAAAGCTCTCCCCCAGCATATTTGGCATTTGACTGCTTCCGAGCCACCAAGTGCCAATTCTGAACTATATATTCTGATAAAAGCCCAACAGGCTTATTAGCCAGAAAAACACAAATGGTGTTGCACTCGCCTGATGATCTGTCGTTCTCTGGCGATTCAAGGAGAAGCGTCGCGATTCCTGACCTGCGAGAACTTCGGCGAGCCGTCTCTCGGCCACTTGCTGAGCCTCCGTCGCCTCGAGCAGTTCCAGTCTGTAGGCGCAAGATAACTCCCTCTCCCTTTCCTCTTGCCTGGAGCGAAAAGGCCAAAGGAGATGTAGAAAATACTACAAATATATTGATAGTATATTTTATATGAATTTATTCTAATTTTTATAACCAATAAATTAATATCTTGATCCCATGAATGTTGGCGATTATTTCTAAGAAGTAAACAACTTCAAAGTCGCCAAATAGAGATAAAAAGATATAAATATTGTTTTAAGATATACATTTAAGAACAAATCTCGAAAATCGTTCGAAATGATATGCACAACTGACTCATTTTACTCCATTGTTCTTCGGAGAAATTGTTCAAATTATTTTGATAGATGTATGAATCGTAACATCAGATCACGTAAAATCAAAAAAAAATTGTAAGGGAATGTTTCCTTCTTTAGGCACATTCAACATTGAGTCTTTTGATAAGTTAAATACATTTTCATGAATTTCAAGGAGAAAAGAAAGAAAATTTTTAACTTCATAGAGATTCGAAGCCGTCTCTCCTAATTTTTGTGCGGGTGTTTACACCAATTAAGCTTCCAATCCAATATAATCCAACCGCGTCTTTGGGGGATCTCCATCCATGCAAGTTGAACTTCGTAGCCAGCCATACCTAAAAACTCGGTAATATTCTCCTCAGGAAATACTAAAGGCTACATTTCAGCCCTGATAAAACTATGTAGTAATAATATCCCATCCCTTCTTCTCGCTAGAAGTAGACCGTTTAATTGGCAGCAATTGAGCTGCTATGGCGATACAAATATTCGCTTCAAAAATCCTGTAATTTTGTTATTTAAATCATATTTTTCGATGGTTTCGGCCTGTACTTGAAATTTAACGATATAAAAATCAAACTTGTTTCTTTTCTGCGGACCGGGGTTTAGGTCCCGAATTCGTATAATGATTTTAAGTAATTTGAAAGTGTAGAAACATTTTCTACAGTCATTTCCGTATTGTTGAAATATGGTAAAATTAAGTAATAGAAAATATATTTTTTTTATTTTGTTGATGTGGTTACTAATGAAGAGCAGACTAGAACACACTGCAAGTCACTCTGATTAATCAGTGAATGTTCAGACCAAATCGAATCATTAGTTACTAGAAATTTGCCAAATACCTTTGCTGGTCACAAACATCTTCCAGACAAATTTACAATAGTTAAGCATATTATTATATAGACTAGTGTAATAGCCAGTCAACAAGGACAGGTATATACATACATTGTAATTCTATCTTTCGGTAGGTTTAGGCACATCCAACCCAATTTTTGCTCTCCATAGTATTTCTCTTTAAGTTCTCATGCCCAATTCATTCTTTTAATAAATCTAGTATATATTACTTTTTCCTACCACATTCATAAGATTCTCTCTTCTATAACTTATTTCTGTTTTCTTTCAAATTTTCCCAACTCATTTCTTCCGTCTGTCCTTCATTACTCTGAGATCCTCACTTCCCCTATTCCATTCAAATCTTCCTCGTTCGTTTTCCTCTCTACTCAAATAATGTTCTCTAGTCTACCCCATACACACATCTCAGACGCCTCTAATCTGCACACATCTTCTTTTCTCATTCTCCGTTCAATAACTCTCATCGTAAATAATTCCTTCGCTCTTGCAATTCTAGTCCTGATCTCATCCGTACTTGTTCCATCCTATGACAGAATACTACCATATTAAGTAAAACGTTCTACCTGTTACAACCTGTTCAACCTGTTGCAACCTCTTTCAAGGGGGTGATGCAGAGGTTAGAGTGTTGGTCCCACCGTACGATCTGTTAAAGCGACACCCGGTTCGAATCCTTATGAGGATTTTTTCCGAGAACGCTCCGGCCCCTAATTTGTGTGCGATGGTATTAAGGTGACCAGGATGAGCCAATGAGAAAAAGCAACTTGAGGAGCGCGCGCAAATCAACACTTCGTCCTTCGGAAGGGACGTTAAGCCGTTGTCCCCTTGGTGTTATTCGTAAGAGCAGGCTAATGCCGGCACCGGGTTTCCTTCTCCCTTCTTTGGCTGAACAGGTTCTCTAGCCTATAGCAGACCTACCATACGTGGCAGTTAAAAATGACATAACTTCCTTCCCTTCCTTTGGGGGTCAAGGATAAGATACTTTCCTACAGCCTTTTTCCATCCACTGTAACATTGACCTTGGTATCCTCACTATTGGAAAACCTCATGGCTTACGTTTTCCTCATATTAATTTTCATTTTCCTTTTCATTTAAGGAAATCTGAAGGCCCCTTTCAGATTTACTCACCAATGCTTTGTCGTCTGCATATCAAACCGATTTAACCACCCTCCTTCCTATTTTTATCTCTGTTTCTACACCTTCCCAGTCCTCTCTTATAATTTCTTTGCCATAAAAATTAAACCTTGCTCGTGAGAGCTGTATCACGCCTCTTCCTAGCGTTGTTTGTAGGGCTTCCAAACCGGTTTTACCGTACCCAGTCAACCGGTTATTTTTCGAATTTTCTTACTATTCGTTAACCGGTTAATTGTGTCCAATTAGCCGATTTTTTGGAAGGAAAAACATGTTTGCCATATTCAGTTTTCAAAAATCCGAGTGAAAAGAATTAGTTGGTATAAATATGTATTCCAGAGGACCTCCAGGCCTATGTTATTTCATTTAAAAAAAAAAAAACAGAAAATAAAAAAGAAATAAAAAGAAATTTTTAAGTTAATAACTTTTGCAATGAAAACAAAAAGTGAAAAAATAAAAATGAAATAATTTATATTGTTATATTGTTTTTCTCTAGGACTATAAGAGATCACAATTTCAGAAGCAATTCCGATAGCAGTGACGGTAAAACGTGAAAAGCATTTTAATGTTTTGTTTTTTAGTTTTTCGAGAAATTTTCTCATTTCAATTTTTAAATATAATGGCATCATAGCTATTTCTCGGTATTTTTTATCCAAACACTTGCTAAAGGCATAGATGATAATGCCATAATCTTAACAGAAATTTTTTCCATAAATTTAATGCGTGGGGTATTGTCTGATGATTATTCTTATTGCTCATACAAGGTGATCTGAGTGACGAAATATGAAATACGGAAACTTGAACTCGAGCCGATTGCCAGAGAATTTGGAAATTACGGATAGTTGCCTTAATTCCAGCGAAAATTATAAAAATACTGCTATTACTCATGGAATTTATTATTTAATACATATACTCTCCACGTCACTGAAGTCCTGTTGCCCTGGAGATCGCGTTGGTTTATTTATGAGTTTTCATCTTGGTGTATGGTGATATGTTAGTGCTTTCAGTATGCAAGCACCGACAACTTGTATATTATACTCGTATATCATCAACATAGGTAGTCTGTCCGTAGACAGGTCCGCGATTACTCATGGTTAAACCTGGTTCTCCATATAATCCCATTTTCCGCTGTCCTCTTCATATCTTGATAACTCTCTTTTCCTTTCAAATCGTCTATCAGCTATCCCTTTTTCGTCTTGTTTTCCTTCTAACATGTCTTTAATCATACTCTCTCTCTCCTCAGGTAATGTCCAACCCAGTTTGCCTTCCTCTTTCTAATAGTCGGTATAATCATTCGCCCCTCTCATACTCTTCGTAGCACTTCATCGTTTTTCAACCTATCTGTCCATTTTATCTTTAGCATTCTCCTCCAAGTCCACATTTCAAAGCTTTCCAAGTATTATATATACAGTCAAACTCGTTTATAACGAGCACGGTTGTAACGAGGTCACGGCTATAGTGAGCAAATGCTACCTCCAAGATAAGTTTACGAGTATTTACATACAAATATTTCACGTATATAACGAGCACGCTTCACGGATATATCGAGCAAACTTCGACCACTTCTCACTGTCTCAAACGCGGTGGCGGTCAACCCCTTCAATCCTCATAGTGACCCAAGAAATGTAACCTTGTGTTCTCGAGTCCAGCCTCTACACCCTATCCCTCGGGGAGGTTAAAGACCGCGGCGTTGTTGTTAAAAAATAATCCCTTCGTCCAAACCAAGAATTCCCAACTTGCAGGTAGAGTGGCACCCGCGGAGGTCCTTTGTCCTCTCCTCCCAACCCCCAGCTCTTTTACAGCCAGGAGGTTGTGTTTGGAAGGGGGGTAAGGGGCTAAGGGCATGTACAATGGCGTCCACCCCCGTCGCTCAGCCGAATGCACCCAACACCCTTTCCCACGTAAAGATGGGAAATCCCACGTTTAATCCGTCTCCTCATTAACTCTTCCTGGAATTGGTATGCTCGCAGTTTGCAAAGAAAGTTCGTAGCGTTGATCACAAAAATCAGTTGAGATTTTGCCCTTGAACGAGTAACATGTCCGTACATAAAAGGAAGTGTCTGTCTATTCGCGAAAAGGTTGATATTATTCGAGAGTTAGAACGTGGTGAAAAAAATGTTGAAGTGTGCAAAAAATTTAATTTATCGTCGTCTACGGTTTCAACCTTATGGAAAAACAAAGAAGCGATTTTATCTGCACTAGAGAACAACCTAACAACGAACAAGAAAATGAGGAAGTGTGACTTGGGTACTGTTGATCAAGCACTGCTGGAGTGGTTTAAGACGCAGAGAAATGCTGGTTTCCCCATCAACGGCCCCATATTAAAGGTACAGGCAGATAAATTTGCAAAACAGTTAGGACATGAAAACTTCACATGCAATAATGGGTGGCTCGATCGTTTTAAAAATCGGCATAACATTGTTTATGCGAAAGTCAGTGGAGAGGCCCTATCAGCAGATTCAAAAACGGCAAGTGAATGGGTGAAAAGTGTTTGGGAGGAGTGTCGAAAAGGTTACAGAGAAGAAGACATCTACAATGCCGACGAAAATGGACTGTTTTACAACATGATGCCTGATGCAACGTTTAAATTCAAAGGCGACAAATGTGTTGGTGGCAAAAGACCTAAGAATCGTTTAACAGTTTTAATGTGCGCAAACATGAATGGGACTGACAAAAAAAACTTTTTGTTATTGGTAAGTCACAAAAGCCGCGTTGTTTCAATAATGTAAAGAAGCTTCCCGTTGAATATGCAGCTAATAAAAAGGCATGGATGACTTCCAATATTTTTCAGCAATATGTAAGTCAGTGGAACAACGAGTTACGGAGGAAAAATAGAAACATTCTACTCCTTGTCGATAACTGTCCTGCGCGTCCACATATGCAGGAGTTATCCAATGTAAAACTGGTGTTTTGCCTCCAATTGCGACTTCTATTTTGCAGCCAATGGACATGGGGATAATTAAAAGTTTTAAATGCCATTTCAAGCGATTTTTTGTTCTACAGTTGATTGAAAGGAGGGTAAGAGAGGTTTAGATGGCAACGTCTCTGTATTGGATGCAATTCATTTGATGACAGATGCATGGGACAATGTTTCACCTACAACGATCATAAACTGTTTTCGGAAGTCTGGTTTAATATCGGGAGAATTTTCGATTGATAACCATAACGTTGATGAAGATGATCTACCTCTGTCAGAATGGCTTAAAGAAAATGGAATTGCGAATTTTGACCATGTAAATGACATTGACAATTTTGTTCATGTTGATGATGATTTGATTACCAGTGGAATTCCTACGGAGAGTGAAATAATAGAGACAGTACAAAACACAGCAGACAGTGATGAAGACATTGTTGAATGTGTCGAAGACACAATCCCGACGAAAGCCGTGCCAACTTACTCTCAAGCTCAGGATGCTGTGGAAACATTAAATGATTTTTTTGAAAACATTGACATTTCCGATGGTGTTTTTAGTGCAATAAGTGTAATAAGAGGAAACTTAAGAGACTTCAAAGTGAAATCTATGAAACAGGCTACCATTCAAAGTTATTTTTCTAAAAAGGGGAGTGATTAAGGATGCAGCTGTGAGTAAATTTTATATGTACAAATGTTTATTTTAAATTTTCTAGTTTATTCTCATTTTTATGTTTTTCCATAAATTTACTAAATAAACTTTCTGTTTATACATTCACTTTTACTTCTTATGTCTTATTTCACCATACGAATGCATGCTTTTGCCTTCACGGATATTAAGTTTAACGGCTATAACGAGCAAAACTAGACGGTCCCGTGGCGCTCGTTATATCCGAGTTTGACTGTGTGTGTGTATATATATATATATATATATATATATATATATATATATATATATATATATATATATACGTACTAGCGTAATTGCCCGTCAAATATGACGGGTATGCGTAAATTAAGTATTAAATTATGAAATTTCCCATTCTTCCTCCTTTTCTCTCTTCCGCTCTACTATCCTCCTCCCTCCCTCTCTCCCATCCTTCCTCCCTCCCATCCTTCCTCCCTCCCATCCTCCCTCACTCCCATCTTCCCTCCCTCCCATCCTCCCTCTCTCCCTCCCATCCTCCCTCCCCTTTCTCTCTCCTCTGGAAAAATAGACTAATTCTATACCAACCTTACTTTCTATCTACCTTCCATTCTATATCCCTTTCTTCCTATCTCCCTCCCCTCATCCCCCTCCCTCTTACTCTACATCTATATAGACGTTTAGATAAGCAAAAGAATCCAAACTAAATCACAGTTCCATTAGAATTACGTAATTTCCCGAAAAGTCCTACGATAATTTAAAGCAACTAGAGAGCCTGTGGCGCTTCGCTGTCACATTAAGTTGATTTTGATTTTTTTTAATAATTAATTTGATCAGACACATTTATTTGACAAAAGATGTAAACTTCTTTCCTCGTAAGTAGAATAGAAGATTTTATTTAGTATTAACCTGTATTAGGATTAAGGATAAGTATAATTTAAGTTTTTTAATTTAGTTTTTTTAATTTTCCAAGTGATGTGATAAATAAAAATAACTGACCTTGCTAAGTTCTTTTAAACTTTTTACTTCGTAAATGTTACAGAATAAACAGGTTCTACATAAAGACATAAATCAACTTAAATGTAAACAAACAAAATGACGTAATATCTTCAAGAAGCTCTATTTTAATCTTATCCTGTTTAAAATGATTTTCGCTTGGCTTAATGAAATTAAGTTAATTATTTTTTAAACTAAGCTACATTAACGAGTAAAAGGGTTCTTCAATTCTAAGGGGAAAGGATCACCGATTCTTCAAAAATGTTCTAAATCCATCTAAACAAAGAAAATGACGTAATATCGTCAAGGGGCTCGCGAGTATGCACCCAATATTACCACTCGCTCAAATGAGGTGACCATGGTAATTGACAATTCTCATTGTTTAAAAGTCGCAATTTTTCGTATTAAAAAAGGATATTCCGGAAATTCAGAACGTAATTGAATTTTCACGGTAACCAAAATGAACTTAATTCTTTTTCCAACACAACCGTTTAGGTCCCTATTTCGTATCTTGATTCTAACTAATTTGAGAATGCGATTTTATAATGCACGACACTTAATCCAATGCTTTTTTATGGAGTGCAGGGGTGTCGGAAAACCCCACTGAAAAGTATTTAACGTTTCCGGTTTAATTTATTTCCGTTAAAGAACAGGAGATTTTCGCATCTTTACTAATTATAGATAACGAAAATAGTCCAAACAGTGGCGGAGATATAAGTTTCCCAATAGGCTAAAATCGACCTACCAAAAAGTTCGTCTACGACTACAATTACGGTTATCTCATCCAGACACCGAGTTTGAAGCTTCAACAACTATAAGTGCTAGCATTAATATATCATATTCAGAAACACTTCTGTCTCATCAAACAACGGACAGTGATTCTCAGAAGGAACCACCCAGGAAAAGGGGTAGGCCCCTTAAGGTTGAAACAGGTCATCCTAAGCCAAAGGGCACTAATTCACGTAAAGAAGCCCACCGAAGAGCAGTAGCTCGGTACACCAAAACTCACCCGGAGGTAAAAAGGAAATCTGTGGAGAGATATAGCCAGGCCAACCCAGAGGAAAACAGAGAAGCTGTGAAAAGATATAGCCAGGCCAACCCAGAGGAAAACAGAGAAGCTGTGAAAAGATATAGCCAGGCCAACTCTGAGGTAAACAGAGAAGCTGTGAAAAGATATAGCCAGGCTAACCCTGAGGTAAACAGAGAAGATGTGAAAAGATATAGCCAGGCCAACTCAGAGGTAAACAGATAAGCTGTGAAAAGTTATAGCCAGGCTAACCCAGAGGAAAACAGAGAAGCTGTGAAAAGATATAGCCAGGCCAACTCTGAGGTAAACAGAGAAGCTGTGAAAAGATATAGCCAGGCCAACCCAGAGGAAAACAGAGAAGCTGTGAAAATATATAGCCAGGCCAACTCTGAGGTAAACAGAGAAGCTGTGAAAAGATATAGCCAGGCCAACCCAGAGGTAAACAGAGAAGCTGTGAAAAGATATAGCCAGGCCAACTCTGAGGTAAACAGAGAAGCTGTGAAAAGATATAGCCAGGCCAACCCAGAGGAAACAGAGAAGCTGTGAAAAGATATAGCCAGGCCAACTCTGAGGTAAACAGAGAAGCTGTGAAAAGATATAGCCAGGCTAACCCTGAGGTAAACAGAGAGGCTGTATTTAGATACCAAGAAACCCACAAATCCCAAAGATTAGAAACAATAAAAATAGCCCAATCAGTCCCAACTCAACTAAGAAGGAGCAAGTGGATAGGGGAAATGAGTGGAACAGAGATAAGAAATATGAAAGCGATAAATTTAAAGGTTACAACACTTCTTTCATCCAAAACTTTCCATTGTTCTTTCTGTAAAGCTGCAGTGTTTGAGGAGAAAAGATTTATGAATCAATGGTGTTGCGGTAGTGGACGGTACAATAACCACAATTTACCTGATCTCAGTACCTCGTTTTACAACCACACTTCATTTATATTAAATGCACGCAAATTTAAAAATTTAGTTTCATTTTCTGCTCTGAGGGTGATTCATGGATTCCATAATTTACCTAATGGGATTTCTTATGTTAAAATTCAGGGTAGAATTTAACACCGAGTGTTTGACTTAAAGAGGCAAAAGTCAACCACAACACTGTTCTATATATTGATGATGGCTCTGAGAGACTTACACTGGATCGAAATCTAAATCTGCAAGAAGATATTATTAAAGGTTTCCAAAAGTATCTGGTATCAGTCCATCCACTGGTTAACAGTATAAAAACTCTTTATCAGCATTCATCTTTTGATGCCCACATTGTATTTCAAAAGACCTCTAGAAGGGAACATGGAAATATCCTAGGTTACCAACCAGCAAGTGATAAAATTGCTGGAATTTTAAGAGTAAATCCTGAAGCCATTCCTCGAGATGTAGTGATTTGGAGACACAGTAAACGGTAACCTGAGTTTGTATATTTCCCAGATCCAGCCTATGAATGTCTACAATATCCACTATTGTTTCCACATGCTACTTCTGGCTGGTCAGTCGATCTAAATGAATTTGACGGTAAAAAAGTATCAGGTTAAATATTATCGCCATAAACTTCTTGCAGATACACGATTCACAACCATGAAAAGGCTAGGAGAGGAATATTTTGTTGATATGTGGTCTCTCACTGAGGAGGAAAGATTACAATTTCTTAAGAATAAGCAGAGTTCAAGACAAGAAATAGATGAGACTGTAGCTGCAGAGGGAGGTCCAGTAGGTGAAAAAATATATCTGCCAAATTCATTTACTCATGGTTCAAGGTATTTGCAAGTTAAGTATCATGATGCTATAGCAATTGTTGCACGTGTTGGTAATCCCAGATTTTTTATCACAATTACCTGCAATCCCATGTGGAAAGAGATCCAGGAAAGTCTCAATGTTGGAGAAAATGCTATTGATTCTTCAGATTTGTGTGATAGGGTCTTCCACATTAAACTTGGTTCCAACCTGAGATTGATTAATAATGGAATATTTGTTTGGACATGTGGTTTCTTTTGTGCATGTTATCAAACTTCAGAAGAGAGGCCTACCCCCTGCACACATTGCACTTCGAGTTGAGGGTGGTGGTCCCATCCATTCTGAGGAAGTAGATGCTTTTGTGAAGTAGATGAAACAGAGGGTCGCCTCAGACATTTGGTTCTTCATCATATGGTACATGGACCCTGTTGATTGTAGAAACCAAATGCACAATGCATGGACAAGTAAACACGAAAATGCACCAAGTCTTATTCTAAAACCGCTGTGAAATCGAACTACACAACCGAGAGAGGTTACATTCACTACAAGCGACCTGCAGTAGGAAGTGTCACCTTACCCAGGGGTAGAGTAATCAATGATCCGTGGATCGTTCCTTACTGCCCATCTCTACTTCTTTTGTTGGAATGTCGTTGAAATGTTGAGATTGCCCGTACCGTGAAAATAGTTAAATATTTTTTTAAGTATATATACAAAGGGCCAGATCACGAAAAGGTTGCCATAATTCCTGACCACTGGAATAATGAAATTGAGGATTGTGTCTCTTCGTTACATAAGCGCTTCAGAATCAGTGTGGCGTATATTGTAATTTGACACGTCAAACAGGCATTCAAATGTTGTAATTTTACCTGTGCACCTTCCAGGAGAAGACAGTGCTATATTTCAGCCTGGAAATGAAGCCATTGCTCTTAAGAAGTCACTCTTCAAATTAATGATATATTTGCAAAAACAACTTCCAAGTGAATTCTCCCATTTAACTTTTTTGGACTTCTATGAGCAAAATAATGTTGAGACCAAACGTCGAGCTGGTTGTACCGTTATGGTGTTTGAGCATTCTTCTGGTAGGCCTTTTATTACCAAGAAGAGTCAGGTTTCAAAACTGGCCGGGGACTAAGGCAGCTATTCTTCTGTTTAATTATATGTGGGACCCCAGCTGTTCTCTTATGGGAAATTTTTAAAAATCTTCTTTCAGAAGACTACCTTGAATGGTTTCCCGATAATACAGACCGAGCATTTAATGAAGCACTCTGTGATATAGATAGCATGCTGAGGGAGCATGGACGTGATTTGAGGTCCATGGGACTTCCTGATTCTGTCGAACCAACAACTGAAATGCAAAGAGAGTTACATAGATGGACCAAAGACAGCTGAAAAAACTTTGTTTCTGTTGGCTCCTCCAACTGAGTACCGAACAGCGAATAGTGTATGATTTTGTATTGTCTATGGTAGACTCATTTCATGAAAATTAACCAAGAACATTATTTGTAGATGGACCTAGTGGCACCGGAAATACCATACTTTTGAAAATTATTACTGCAGAGATGAGGGTCAGAAATTGCATTGTTCTTTGTACTGCTTCAACTGGAATAGCTGCATTGAATCATGATGGAGGAATAACTGCTCATTCGATGTTCAGATTACCCCTTGACACTGATGCTGCGACAACTGTTTGTGATATTTCCAGTAGAAGCGAACGAGCTGAACTGTTACGTGTCTGAGAATTGATAATTTGGGATGAGGTCCCCATGTGTAACAAAAATAGTATTTAATGCCGGGACCGTACCCTCTCAGATATTACTTCTTCCAACAAGCTCTTTGGAAACAAAATCTTATTGTTAGCATGCGATTCCCGACAAATTCTACTAATACAGTATGTATGTAAGGAGGATGTGATTTCTGCCAGCATAAAGAACTCTACACTATGGAAAAAGTTTAAAGTGTTTAATTTCTCTACTCCACAACGGTTCTACGTCAAAACAGCGAGCGTCAGAACAGCGAACGTCAAAACAGCGCACGTCAAAACAGCGAAAACAAAAACGGCGAATGGACAAAACAGCGAACGTGAAAATGGCTGAACTAAATATAGCAAAATACATTTACATATATACCCTGCAAGCTGCCAATGGCGTGTGGCAGGGGGAAAATACAGTATATTATAATTATATGCGAATATTTCAGAAATGTAAGTAATAAAGTCTATCCCAAATCTTTAAAATTCAATGGATTTCAGATAGAAATTCTAATTTTCGAATTTTTTTAGGAGCATCATAAAGATCAAATACAGCATAATAAATAGAATGTCATACACAATCAACTTGTAGCTCAAGACTTACAAATTCCTTTATTTCTCTTGCCTAAGACCAGCGTAGCACTTCGTCACTCCAGTTGCAGAGCGCTGCTTCACGGTTCTCGCGTGCAAGATAAATCTGCATCATACCGTGTAAGTTAATAGTCCGGTGGATGGCAGGGGGTGCATAGCACTTCTCAATTACTTTAAACGCAGTTACGACCTCATTATTCGATTATTTTCCCTGATTGCTCTTGGGAAAAGAGATCCTTTGTATCGTTCGGTCCTATAATCGATCTCGCGAAACTTATTTTCACTGTCCTTTCTACCGATAAAGGTGGGATCTTTAATGAATTGACCTCTCTAGCTAATCTTACCGAACGATACTTTTCTAGTAGCCTTAGTCTAGCCTGTAGTCTGCGATCCTCGAGCTATCACCAGGCCAAATCCTCAATCAATCGAGAGACGATTTTCCTAGCATCGTAATTTATTTTCCCGAATATGGCAGCCCTTCTCTGAACCTTCTCCATCTTAAGTACGCGGACCCTCTCATAAGGGTCCCATACTTCTGCTGCATACTCGATCTCGTTCGTGGGATTATTTTTCTACTTTTCCAACTGCCCCTCTCTTGCCCCCACCTGCCCACGCCCATGATAATAATCCCTTCCCTTTCTCTTACCATTGGCTATGCTCTTAATTACTTGTCGTCTAATGAGAAGTTATTTTGTTTCTATCCTTTCCTGGAAGTATTTAAGGAGTGCAGAGTAACATTCCTCTGTTAAAGTTCCCTCTTTTACTGTTGTGGTATTATTCAGGCATTAAGGAGGTGCGATTTTTGCCTATGAAGTGACTCTTGACTTGGCATCTACGCCCTTATAAAATTAATTCTTCCAATGTTAAAAGAAGAAAACCAACGAACATATCGCCATTTTAAAGTAGAATTGCTGGTGTAACGTCGAGTCTTCATTGTTCTGGTGCTTTGTATTATTCCAATTCACGTATATTGAGAAGGTATGTTTTTAAATATCTCCTATCCTGCATTACTGTCAATGTTTTCTTTAATGTTCTTTACTTTTACTTTACAATTAACTTACCCAATAACATCTGATAAATGTATGTACATACCATATTCTAGTATTCCAATCTGTTTCAGAGTTTAACATATTAAAATTACATAACTTTAATCGAAACTTAACATTTTATAGATTTTGTATTATGTGTCTCGACACCTTAATTTATTTAATTAATACAATATTTTATGCTATTTCTAATTATTTTTATTTTGATTATTTTTAGAGGGATGGCTTATGTGAAGAGTCAAAAAGGTTACGGTCTTTTAGTTTATAACGGATTCACTTTCCGTCGAGAACGTGAACACAAGGGTATTACTTATTGGAAATGCACTGATTATGACAGTAAAAAATGTGGCTGACCTTCAAGTGTTATGGATGGGAGAGTTATTAATCACACTAGTCATAACCATGTGGGTGATTCTTCGAAGATTCGCGCAAGATCTGTAATCAACGATATCAGAGAAAGAGCTGGAGAAACGCAAGAAGGTACTTGTCGGATCCCCTTTTGAAACACACGATCCAAAGGACTCGAAAACATAAAAATCTTCCGCCTTCGAACCCGAAATGCCTGACAGAACTACATTTTCCAGAAGAACTCACTAAAACTGTTAAGGGACATCCTTTCTTGCTCCATGACAGCGGACCATCAGACGAGCGTATTCTTCTTTTTTCGACTCACCGGAACTTGGATTTGTTGGCGCGATGCAAGCATTGGTTTGCCGATGGCACGTTTAAATCCACTCCGCGACTCTTCACGCAGATATATGCCATCACGCAATGGAGTATGATACTGCAATTCCACTACTGTTTGCATTGTTGTCGCACAAATCGAAGTCTTCATACGACAGTTTATTATCAGCTTTAAAAAGATTAAATCCCACCTTATATCAGGCTTATATTATGACAGATTTCGAGCGAAGTTCAATTAATTCATTTCAAGAAGCTTTTCCTCAGGCAACTCAACGAGGTTGTTTCTTCCATTTGAGTCAATGTTTGTGGAGGAAAATCCAACAAATAGAAGGAATGCGGCAGATGTACATCTCCGATCCTGACTTCTCTCTTGAAATTAGCCCTTGTTTACGTTCCTGAATCTGACGTTATCCATGCTTCTGAAGTTCTTATTGATTCTAAGTACTACGTTGATAAGGAGGAGATCCTTCAGCCAATGATCGATTATTTTGAAGATACCTGGATTGGAAGAAGGACCCGCAGAAATGGACGTCGTGGGTCAAACTTTCCTATTATATTGTGGAACTGTCATGAGGCTGTTGTTAGGTTTGCCTAGAACGAATAATGCATTGGAAGGTTGGCACCGTGGCTTCAGCCAGTTAATTGGATCCAGTCATCCAATCATATGGAAATTCATTGAATGCTTTCAAAAAGAACAAAATGTTCATGAAGTAAAAATTGAACAATATATTTCTGGCAAAAAACCCTCGAAAAGTCGAAAAATTTACCGAGATACATACAAACGTATCGAAGGTCTCGTAAAGGATTACCACAATCGAGATAGATTAGATTTCTTGAAAGGAATTGCGCAAAATTTTCATCTTCAAGCATCTTAAGTTCTGTAATGCGCTATTTAGATAGTCACTCATTGCTTAGCGGATGCCGGCACGGATTCCGGAGAGGTAGATCATGCGAAACGCAGTTCGGCTTGTTCGTGGATGATTTGTTGCGATGCGGAGAGAAAAATACTCAGGTCGATGCCATATTCATTGACTTCAGAAAAGCGTTCGATAAAGTATCTCATAAGAAATTAATTGCAAAGTTAGGACAATATGGTATCAATCCGAAAGTTGTCAGTTGGGTGTGAGATTTCCTCTCGAATAGAGAACAGATAGTTGTCATCGGTGTGTTCCTCAGGGAAGTGTATTGGGCTCTCCACTTTCGGTAGTTCGTAGTAAAATTAGACTTTTTGCCGATGATACCGTTCTATCATCATCATCATAGGTAGTCTGTCCGTAGACAGGTCCGTAGACAGGTCCGTGATTATTCTTGGTTAAACCTGGTTCTCCATATACTCCTATTTTCCGCTGTCCTCTTTATATCTTGATAACTCTCTTTCCCTTTCAAATCGTCTATCAGCTGAAACCTTTTCCTACCTCTTTCCCTTTTCCCATCTAGTTTTCCTTCTAGCACGTCTTTAATCATACTCTCTCTCCTCAGGTAATGTCCAACCCAGTTAGCCTTCCTCTTTCTGATAGTCTGTATAATCATTCGCTTCTCTCCTATTCTTCGTAGCACTTCATCGTTTTTCGTCCTATCTGTCCATTTTATCTTCAGCATTCTCCTCCAAGTCCACATTTCAAAGCTTTCCAAGTATTTGATGTCATTTTTCCTTAGCGTACATGTTTCTGCCCCATACAATGCTATACTCCATACGTAGCATTTTATCAACTTCTTGCGGATATCTTCCCTTATATTCCCTGTAAGTAGTTGTTTCTTTCTCCTGAAAGCCGCTTTTGCTTTTCCTATTCTAGTTTTGATCTCATCCGTACATTTTGCCTCTCGTGTTATGATACTTCCAAGGTATTTATATTCTGAAACTTGTTCTAATGGCTTTCCCCCAATAGTTATGTTCAGATTCTCTTCTTTACCCGATATTCGAATGACCTTGGATTTTTCTGTATTTATTTCCATACCGTATTTTCTACCTGTTATCACTAGTCTATTTATCATTTTTTGTAGCTCCTCTTCCTTTCTTGCTAGAAGTACTTGATCATCTGCGTATTTTACTGTTATTATAATCCTTCCTCCAATTTTGAAATCCCCTGTGCCTTCTAAAGCTTCTTGCATTAGACTTTCTCCATATATATTGAATAGGGTTGGCGATAGGCAACAGCCTTGTCTTACTCCTCTACCGATATTTATTCCGCAGGTGTTAGTCATTCTCCGACCTGACCTTTACAACTTGATTCACATATAGATTCCTAATCAGTCTCCTGTCTTACCAGTCTACACCTATATCCTTTAATATCTTCATCAACTTTACCCAATTTACTCTATCAAAGGCCTTCTGCCAGTCTACGAAACATGCGCAGATATCTTGACTGTATTCTGTTGCCCTTTCTGATATGATTCTAACTACTCCTATAGCATCTCTAGTTCCTCGTCCTTTTCTGAAACCGAATTGATCTTCCCCTATTATTTCTTCTGCCTTTTTCTCCAGCCTTTTATTAAGAATCCTCGTGATGATCTTCGATGTGTGTGACAGAAGGCTTATCGTCCTGTAATCTTTACACTGCATTGCCTTTGGCTTCTTCTTTAGAGAGATCATTGTTACTTCTAGGAAATCCTGAGGCCTCTCCCGTGTCGTAAATCTTATTAATTAATTTCGTGATCGCTTTTAGTCCTTCCGATCCTATGACTTTAAGTATCTCAGCCGGTATTCCATCGCTGCCCGTGGCTTTCCCCTTCTTTAGTTCCCCTATCGCCTTTTCTACTTCGCTCTCCATAATACTTGGTCCTAAGTTGTCTTCTTCAATGTTTTCCTCATTTTCCAGTTCTATTTTTGCCGCTCCTGCCTGTTTGCTGTATAATTCCTTAATGTATTCTTCCCACACCTGTGCTACATCCTTTGATTCTGAGACTATCTTCCCATCCGTATTCATAATTCCTTTACCACAAATTCCATTAGACTTCTTATCTTCTAATTCCAGTGCCCTAGCGTACATCATATCGTACCGTCCTAACTTCTCCATTTGTTCTATTTCATCACATTTTCCTTTTATCCAATTTTCTCTAGCTTTATCTGTTACCCTTCTCAACCCATTGTTTATACGCATATAGTTGGCTCTACCTTCTTCACTGTTAACGTTTTTCCATTTTCGTCTCTCATCCATTATCTCCAGCATTTCCTTCGTGATCCATGGTTTTCTAATTTTCTTCTCTTGTTTTCCAATCTCTTTATCCAAGGTATCCTTGATACTGGTTTTAATTTCATCCCATTCTATATCAACGGTCTTCGGTTTGTTTTCCAACTTTCTTATGTTATCTTCCAACTTCATGCTGACTACATCCTGCCTTTCTTTCAGTTTTTCTAGGTCCCAGGTCTGTCTTTCTCTTCTCGTTTTTCTTATTTGTTTGAGCTTTGTACTCACGTCAAGTATTAGAAGGCTGTGATCTGAATCAATGTCTGCTCCTTGCAATGCCTTGGCGTTCTTTTTGCTGTTCCTGAATCTTTGTTTTACAAGGATGTAATCTATTTGGCATCTCATTCTATCTCCTGGGCTTTTCCATGTGTATAACCTTCGTTTATGGTTTTTGAACCATGTATTAGTCACTACAAGGTCATTATTGATGCAGAATTCTACGAGTTTCTCCCCTCCTCGATTTCTCTTCCCAAGTCCGTATTGCCCGACAACATTTTCTTCCTGTCCTTCTCCGACTATGCTGTTCCAATCTCCCATTATTATGCAGTTTACCTTTCCTCTTCCGTCTTTTTCGTAAATTTCATTAATTTGCTCATAGATCTCATCTATTTCTTCATCGTCATGAGCTGACGTTGGCATATATACCTGGATTATCAGCATGTCCACTGGGACTGCTTTTAGCTTTATTGCCATCAGTCTATCGTTCGTTGCTATTATCTTTGTCACGCTTTTCATCATATCTTTCCTAAGTACCAGAGCTACTCCCCTTTCCCCACTATTTCCTCCAGAATAAACTACCGTGAATTCTTCCGAGTCGAACTGTCCTTCTCCCTCCCATCTAGTTTCGCTTAGCCCTATAATGTCAACTCTATTTCTTCTCATTTCTTCTTTCAAGTTCTCTAGCTTTCCTGCCTTTCTCATAGTTCTTACGTTCCAAGTCCCTATTCGTAATTTACTTTCGACAAATGTTTTCCTCAAGGCAGTCCCCGCCCGGAGATCCGATTGGAGGACTATTTTACCTCCGGATTGTTTTACCTCAAGAGAATTCATTTTGTCCAACCATATAATCTTTACTAGGGATTGTAATGTGGTAGTTTCCCTCTTGCTTTCCACATCGCAGTACTGTAGCCGTTCAAATCGTCCTGATCACGCCTACAGCTGTATTGGATATAGACCCAACCAACATCATTTGTTTTCGGCTCTATACCATACTGACAGTACTGCTGCCTACTGCCGGGCACTGATGATAGTTTTTTTTTTAAATAAAACCTTCATTCGAGGGGTTTGAACCCTCGAACTTTGCAATAGAAAGCCGACACGCTAACCACCACCAGTGCAATATACCGTTCTATATAAAGAAATAAAAAACCAGGAGGACCATCAGTCGCTGCGTGAAGACTTAATAGCCATTTCAGCGTGGTGCAAAGAGTGGCAAATTGAAATTAATTACACTAAATGTGCCGCAGTTACGTTCTGGAAAGGTAAGAATATAGAAGTAGGTTTCGAGTATAAAGTAGATGGAATAAATATTCATGCAGCCGAGTATGTTAAATATTTAGGAGTAACCATTTGTCGAGATCATTCATGGGGCATGCACATTCGTCGAGTTATAGGCGCGGCCAACAAGAAACTGGCTTTCATAGGTAGAATAGAAAGAAACACTACAGAAAAAGTACGCGAAACATGTTACTCATCACTGATTAGACCACAAGTGGAATACGCCTCATGCATATGGGATCCGTACGAGAAGGGACATACAATTCAATTAGAAAGAGTGCAGCGCCGAGCAGCCAGATACGTATAACAAAAGTACGAACATAAGGAAAGCGTCACTTTATTATTGAGGGATTTGAACTGGGTACCACTGGAGGATCGTAGATTGCACTCAAGGTTGCGGCTTCTGGAGAAATATAGATCGGAATGTCTAAAAGACGAGGTTGTAGGTATAATTGAAGCACCAACGTCTATAGGCAAGAACGACCGTGACGATAAGATACGTGAGATCGATATTAGGACGGAGCGTTATCTAGTCTCGTTCTTTCCGAGGACAATACGAGATCACAATAGAAAATTACAACCTGCGATAGACAATCTTTATGTAGGTTATGGTGCATTGCACCACCTGCCACCCACCAATTAGGTGAATTGCAGGGTAACATGTAGATGTTGATAAGGCTTTTTGAATTCATTATCTCTTGTAATATTTTTCTTATAATTTTTAACATACCTTCAAATAAAACGTACTTTCAAGTATCTTTTGTAATGTTATAACAGTAATTTAAAAATGTTTTAGTTTTGACTTTTTATGTAAATATATGTCTTTATTCATTAACTACATATTTTCTATTTCCTTTGTGCACTCTGTATCATAGTCGCCCATTATGTATAACTAATGTAATTTAGATCTAAGTAATACGAATGAATTTTTTTAAATGAATTTGGAGCCACAATAAATCTTTAAAAAGCTTTTGATAATGACCTACTACCACTAAAAAATCTGTTAAATTTTTCTATAGGATTCAGGATTCGTTTCTTATGTTAATTTTAGTAATTCCAGTAAATTCAGCGCACTTTTGAAATATTCACTTATAACTATAATTTTCTGGCTTAACATTTCCGGCTATTTAAAATTTAATAACCAGCAATTATCTATTACCTATAATAACTACAATACTGACTTTTGCTAAACTGTGTTCAGACATTTTGACGTTCGCTGTTTTTTACTTTCCGATTTTTCGCTGTTTTGTCCATTCGCTGTTATGACGTTCGCTGTTATTCATGCGCTGTTATGACGTGATACCCTCCACAACGCTCTAAGGATAACCACCATTATTCAGAATTTATTCTTTCTGTTGACGAAGAAAAAATACCTCAAGAAAATATCTCAGACACATTTGTAGTCCCACTTAAAATTTTGAGTTGTGTAATTGATTTGGAAGGCCTTATAGAGTTTTTTATCTTAGAAATGTTCTAACTAATCCACAGAAGTGTTGTACCAGAGCCATTTTGTCCGGAACTACAACATAATTCAAATAAACTCTCTTATACTGAATATGATCCCAGGGGACATGGTGGAATGATTTAGCGCATATTCAAAAGTTGATGATAAAGACCCACCTTCAGAGATCCACCGCATACATACAGATATCATAAATAAAATCTGCAAGCCGGGAATACCGGATCACACTCTTTCTTTAAAAGTTCTAGTTATTTGTATGCTTATAAGGAACCTGAGTTTGAAAGACAAATTAGTGAATGGCACAAAATTAATAGTAAAATCAAATTTCAGATTTCTTATCGAGGCCTGGTTACCGGAAACTGGCCCAAATTCTACTGTCCTCATCCCACGAATCTGCTTTAAGTTTACAATAGGCCGTTCCGGCATAAGGATTTTACGCGGTCAGTTTTCTTTAAAGCTAGCATATGCCATGGCAATTAACGAAGCTCAGGGGCAGACACCTAATAGAGTAGGAGTTGATCTAAGAAATGATGTATTTACACATGGACAGCTTTATGTTGCACTTGGGAGGGTTCATAAATCTGAAAGCATAAGGATCTTAGTCCAGCCCAACAGAAACATTCCACCATCACATGCTTCTAATATTTTTTACAAAGAATTAATTTAAATTATAGTATATAGCGGCTTGGGAGAGACTTACACCTGCATTTCTCTTGCAAAGTTTGCAGAATACAAGCTCAATACATATTGTTCATTACAGCCTTCAGGAAAAATCCGAAATTTCAAAACTTTTTGATTTAAGGATATTTTTACATTCCATTGCATCATTCCAATAAACATATCACACGAAACTATTATCACCCCGTCATAAAAAAACAATGTTGCTACCCAATTACCTACTTTGTAATGGGAAAAAATAACCCGTTCAAAGTAGGCTGAAATGCTTGCAGAATGCAAGCACCGAATACTCGTATAATATAAGATGTATGCACTCGTCTCAACAACAATTGATTCTCGAAGTTTAACAATGACGTAGTCGGCAGGACAACATACCGTTTAAAAGCCGATATTATCCAAAATATGTGATTTAAATGTTTAATATGAGAGATTTCGAACGTTAGACGGAAAAAGACGAATAGAATATGAAACTTTATTAATATTCCTATAACAGTTTATATTTGATGATGGTACGTCAATTCTTTCTAATTTTAATTTCCAAAAGAACAAAAGCCTGCAATTTAAAATGTCTTTTTTTACGTGTTATCTTATTGTTAGGGGAAATAGAAATCGCCCCCTGGAGTCGAACCAGGAAATTTTTTGTAATTTAATTTTTATATCTGAATCAAACATTCCTGCGAAATTTTAACCTTCCACCTAATCGGGAAGTTTGTTAAAATCGCGTTAAAACGTGCCATTTATGACGTCAGCGTTACGATGACATCACCGAAACTATATGTATAATTATATAGGGGGATACTAATGTTTAGGCACTTCCAGATAGGCAGGGGACTCGAAATTATTTATGTCGGCTGTACTATGTGCAAAACCGACTAGAAAAAACGAAAATCACGAAAAGGTTTGACAATCCTGTCGCTAATAATTCGCTAATGATTGAACAAATTTCTAAGGTTTATGTATTTTCAAATATGCTACGGAGCTGAAATATTTTACTT
Source organism: Tanypteryx hageni (assembly GCA_028673005.1). NCBI lineage: Eukaryota > Metazoa > Arthropoda > Insecta > Odonata > Petaluridae > Tanypteryx > Tanypteryx hageni. The sequence continues at coordinate 115,057,327 of CM054117.1, read as the reverse complement.
TCTCCATACGCTGTATAGGGAAAAGCAGTTTCCATGAAAAAATCGATTTTAACGGGAATGCACGTTTTGAGGTCCCGTGAACACGGTTTGGCCATTTTCTCGATTATGTCTGTGTGACAGCTTTTTTGTGGGTACTCTAACTCACAACTATTAATCATGTCAACGCAAAATTTTATATTTAACATTTTTATAAAAGTCAGAAGAACTTATTAGTTCTTGGTAATCATCGGTCAACCAGAAGTGGGTGTTTATTCTTTTCACTTATCCGTTATTTTGAAATATTTGCATTAATTTTTACTATATGTAAAAAATGTACCGGAACAAACCTTGTAGGAAATTTAAATTTCTACAACCTTTGTTAGAAACATTTTCAATTATAATGCATTGTTTAAGAGATACCTTATATTTTTAGCTGCCACCACCACACCACCTACCGACGACTATTGTTAACAATTGACGCTTAGTTACATTTTAGTAACGATCCTTTTTCTTTTCTTAATTGTTGGAGCTTGATGGCTATATCCGATATCTGAAGGCTATGGTTTGATTTTATTTCTGTTCTTTGACAAGTCTAAAATTTTCTCGCAGTTTCTTAAAATATTTATTATTATGTAACCTATATGGAATTTTTAGAAATATTACAGATATGGAGAAAGTCATGTGGTGGCCACATCAGATTTTTTTAAAGGTAGAATTTGTAAAATAACGAAATAGGGATTATATAAATTTTGATATTTTATTTTTTTTACTATTAAACATTCTTAAAGTTTAAACAAATAGATAAATGTTTAGGTATTACGGGGGGAGCTGAAATTTTAAGGTTATTTAGAACTTAAGTGCATATGCACAAATAAACATTTGACAATATCCATGAAGTTGTTATTGCGGCCGTTAAAAAGATTTAAATTTTAAACAATTAGAAAGATATTATTTCATTTCTAGATGTACCATAACTTTCAAATTTGGCAGAAATGTGTGACATTAGTACCCTACAATGGAAAAAGTAATGTTTTTTAAGATGAAATAAAATGTTTGCAGAAAGCAAGTACCAAACTACTTGTATCCTATATCCTGGGTCTAGGAAAATTCACCGCCAGCAATTCATCGCCATCAATTCACTGCCATCAATTCAACCGCGCGGAATATTCACCGCCAACAATTCATCGCCAAGGAAAATTCACCGTCACGGAAAATTCATCGCCATGGGAAATTTATCGCCTAGTATGGATCAGGTTGTTATCAAAGGCTGTATTAAAAATGCGTGTGCGGACTCTATGCCGAGAGAAAAATATAAGGGCATATAACCCAACTATAGCAGGTTTAATAAATACGATAATTCTTCATTTTTTGCAAATGGTAAATTTAAAGCATTATTAATTTTAAAGTTATGAAATTCAGCTTAGACTATAAAATATTTTAAGCAAACGTTGTTCGTGTGCAAAAAATACTAAAACGTGTATTTCCGTTGAAACCTCGAAGTAGATTTTTTATGAAAGAATACATTCTCTATACTCCCACTGGAGAAAGTAAAAAGTTAATAAATATTTTGAAATGGTATTCGCAACTCTCGATTTGTAAGTGAAGAAATGGAAGTGCAAAAAATTTTATTCGGGAAAATTAAAAAAAATTATTTGTTGATATTTTAATACAAGAACATCTAGTCATAATTTATAATACCTGTTCCTCTAACATTTTTCAAATAAGTGTCATGGAAAGAAAAATATAGATTTTCTAATGTTGTTTATTTACAAATGAGTCTACAAAAATAATGTCCTTCATTACATTCCCCTTCCTTTCCTCTCCATCCCATACACCACTTTTATTTCCTTCTTTTCCTCCAGACTCTTAATATTGTTGTTAAATTCCTAGTTGATAGATATCAATATTGCCTATATTTGATTCCTAGTTGATTGATATCAATATTACCTGCTTCATTGTAACTTCTTACGCATCCCCATTCCCCCTTTCCTCCTCCCTCCACACACTTCTCCATCTCTTCGTTACATCCTCCTCCCGTTCCCCCCTCCCTTACTCTTTGCCAACCTTTTACACATATCATTATTTTTAAAATTCTGATTCGGTTGTCATAAACAATTGGCGTATTACTTGTAAATGTGGATTACATCCATTCAGTCCCCGGTCAAATAATGAAACATTATCGTATTCATTAAAACCGCTATAGTTGGATTATTTGCCCTTATTACTTTCTCCATATACGAAGTATAGAGAAAGTATTGTTTTCCGGAAAAAATCGAATTCCATATACATGTTTTAAGTTACCCTGAACACGTTTTGACAATTTTCTCGATGATGACTGTGTGTGTGTCTGTGTCCGGGATTTTGTGGGTGACTTACTCAAAAACTATTTATCTGGTCAAAGCTAAATTTTATATTTGACATTATTGTTAAAGGGAAAAGAACTGATTAGTTTTTGTTAAACATTGGTCAACCGGAAGTTGGTGTTTACCCTTGTTATTTATCCGTTTTTTTTCTTTCTCCATATACGTAGTATAGGGGAAAATATTGTATTCATGAAAAAAATCGACTTCGAGATTTCAACGGAAAAACACGTTTGAGGTCCCCTGAACACGTTTTGACCATTTTCTCGATGCTGTGTGTGTGTATGAGATAGCTTTGGTGGGTGCTCTAACTCAAAAACTATTAATAAGGTCAACGAAAAATTATATATTTAACATTTTTATAAAAATCACAAGAACTTCTTAGTTTTAGTAAAAATCGGTCAACCGGAAGTGGGTGTTTACTCTTGTCATTTATCCGTTATTTTGAAATATTTGCTTTAATATTTGATATATGTAAAAATTTATTTGATATAAGTTGTAGGAAATTTAATTTTCTTCAACCTTGGAAACATTTTCCAATATAATGCAATGTTTAAGAGATACCTTATATTTTTAGCTGCCAACACCATGCCACCTATCTACGACTATTGTTAACAATTGACGCTTAGATACATCTTAGTAACGTTCCTTTTTCTTTTCTTAATTGTTGGAGCATTATGGCTACCATTATATGTCGACGTTTCTTACAGAGGAGGATATCATTATATATAGACGATTCTTACATAGGAGGAGGAGGAGGATATAAAATACTAGTAGAAGGTGCTTGCATTCTGCAAGCGTTTCATCTCACCTTCAAACATCGTTCATTTATCAGTCAGATATTTCATCATTACAAATATTTTTTTAATTCTAAATATTTCACCTCCGCAGCGATTTTCGTTTTTCGCCTATGTAAAAATAATAGATTAAAACAATCCCCAAACTTAGCAATTTTAGAATTTTATACTTTCTCCATTATGGGGTACTAATGCTACACATTTTTGCCAAATTTTAAACTTGTAGCACTTCTAGAAGTGAAAAAACATTTATCTAATTGTTAAAATTTAAATAATTTTTAACGGCCGCAATAAAAATGTCATGGATATATTGAAATGTTTATTCGTTTATACAGACTAAACTCTAAATAACTTGAAGCATTCAGCTTTCTAACTCGCCCCGTACTATCTAAACATATACCTATTTGTTTAAACTTTAAGAATTTTTAATTGCCAAACGAATCCCTAAATCGTTCTTCACAACTCCTATCTCTTGAAAAAATTTCAGCTCCGTGACTCATGAGGAAATACATAAACTTTGAAAATTTGTTTAAACAATTACGAATTTATAGCAACCGCATTGTCGCACTTTTTCGAAATTTTTGTTTTTTCTAGTCGGTTTTGCACAAAATCCCACCTGACAAAATAATTTGGAATCTCCAGCTCACCTGGACAGACAGATATTTCATCATTACAAATATTCTATTAATTCTAAAGATTTCACCTCTGCAGCGATTTTCGTTTTTCCCACATGTAAAAGTAATAGTTTAAAACAATCCCCAAATTTTGCAATTTTAAACATTTTACACTTTCTCCATTATAGGGTACTAATGCTACACATTTGAGCCAAATTTTAAAGTTGTAGCACTTCTAGAAGTAAAATAATATTTTTCTAATTTTTTTAAATTTAAACATTTTTAACGGTTGCCGCAAATTTTTATTTGTGCAAATGCAATGTTCTGTAAATAATTTGATAATTGCAGCTCCCTAGCTCATCCCGTAGTACCTAAAAAATTATTAAACTTTAATGTTCAAATGGGGTTAAAACAACCCCTAAAATTTACAATTTTAAATTTTCGATTTTTATAGTTGGTTATGAGAAAGTTCTATAATTTTGCAAAATTTCAGCTTCCTAAACTTATTAGATTGGTCTACACACAGGATTGCGTTTTCCCATGCTAACTTATGGGAGATATTCCGGGGTCTCTGGAGTCGAACCCAAGACACTGTAAGCAAAAGTGACAATAATTCCTAATAGATATTGCGGCCATCTAGCAACACTGTAAATTTCATTTTTCTAGCTTACCGGCAAGAGTCCATAATTAATTTACAAAAATGGCGCAATGCTTTTCTTATGGGAAAAAACGCAAATTTCGGAATTTCTGGAGTCGAACTCATGTCACTTAGGTAAGAAATCTCATTTTATCTGTAAGTTTCTCCGTTTATTTCTACAAAAACTAAAACTTTTAGCTTTCTAGGTCTTGTAGTTTAGGCTGGACATTAGTATCTTCCTGTTATATCCTCCTCTGTAAGGAACGTCTATATATAATGATATATAGGAGGATACTAATGTTTAGGCACTTCCAGGTGAGCTAGAGATTCCAAATTATTTTGTCAGGTGGGATTTTTTGCAAAGCCAACTAGAAAAACGAAAATCTTGAAAAAATGCAACAATGCGGTCGCTATAAATTCGTAATTTTTTAAACAAATTTTCAAAGTTTATGTATTTCCTCATGAGTTACGGAGCTGAAATTTTTTCAAGAGGTAGGATTTGTGAAAAACGAATTAGGGATTTTACAAATTTGGATATTTTTATTTGTGTGGCAGTTAAAAATTCTTAAAGTTTAAACAAATAGATAGATGCTTAGATACTACGCCGCAAGTTAGGGTGCTGAAATTTTTAAAATATTTAGAAAATAGTCTGTGTAAACAAATAAATATTTCAATTTATCCGTAAAATTGTTATTTTTGCCGTTAAAAATTATTTAATTATAAATAATTAGATAAATGCTATTTCACTTCTAATTGTACTATAAATTTAAAATTTGGCAGAAATGTGTGGCATTATTAACTCAATGAGGGAAAAGTATAATATTTCGATAATTGCAAAAATTAGTGATTGTTTTACTCTATTATTTTTCCATAATGAAAAAGGAAAACCGGTCCAGAGGAAAATTATTTAGAAATAATAAATATATCTGATGATGAAATATCTCTCTGAAATTTTTTTTTAAGGTGATATGAAATGCTTGCAGTATGCAGGTACCTTATATAAGTCATTATATATCGACGTTTCTTACAGAGGAGGATATCATTATATATAGACGTTCCTTACAGAGGAGGAGGAGGATATAACATACTAGAAGTTGGTGCATGCACACTGGAAGCATATCATCTCAACATGAAAAAACATTCATTTTTCATATTTCATCATTACAAATATTTTTTTAATTCTAAATATTTCACCTATGGAGCGATTTTCGTTTTTCCCTATGTATAAGTTATAGATTAAAACATTCCCAAAACTTTGCAATTTTAGGAATTTTATATTTCTCCATTATGGGGTACCAATACCACACATTTCTGCCAAATTTTAAAGTTGTAGTACGTCTATAAGTGAAATAATATTTTTTAAATTGTTTAAATTTTAAACATTTTTAACGGCCGCCGCAACATGTTTATGGAGAGCTTCAAATGTTTATTTGTGCAAATACACTACTCTGTACATAATTTGAAAATTTCAGCTTTCTAGCTTATCCCGAAATATCTAAACAGTTATCTATTTGTTTAAATTTTAAGAATTTGCAACTGCCAGGTCATCACCTTACTTCCAACCCCACAGACCACCACTCCTACCAAATTAAGTCCTATCTTCATTCCTCAGGAAAACAGGAAGGCCTTCCCAATTCCGCCATTGCTCTAATGATCCCCAACAAACCCCGTACACCCACTTTCTACCTTCTCCCTAAAGTCCATAAACCCAACATCCCCGGCCGCCCCATTGTTGCCAGCTTTAATTCCCCTACAGAACGCATCTCCGCCTTCGTTGACTCCCACCTACAACCTCTCATTCGTCAATTCCCTTCCTTCATCCAAGACACTAACCACTTTCTCAAACGCCTCAAACACCTCCCCTTCCCTCTCCCACCCAATACCATTTTGGCCACTATCGATGTCTGTTCCCTCTACACAAACATCCCCCACGATGATGGACTCTCTGCCCTTAGTAAACTCCTGGACTCAAGAACACCCGACGCAAGACCTTCCTCCCATTTCTTATTAGACTTGGCAGCAATGGTGCTCAAATTGAACAACTTCTCCTTCGATGGTCGTCACTACCTTCAAATTAGAGGCACTGCGATGGGCACCCAAATGGCGCCTTCATACGCCAATTGCTACCTTGGAGAATGGGAAAGACTCTTCCTCAACGTACCACTCAGACCACTTTTGTGGCTGAGATACATCGACGATGTCTTCCTCATTTGGACGCATGGACCTGACTGTCTCCTTTCCTTTCTCTCGCGCCTCTCCTCCCATCCTTCACTCTCCTTCACCCAACAATCCTCTACCTCCCACATCACATTTCTGGATGTCGATCTTTACCTTCAAGACAGCAAAATCCGCACCTGTGTTCAATATCAAACCCACCAACAGCCTCCAATACCTCCACTTTGATAGCTGCCATCCCCTTCATACCAAAACCTCTATCCCCTATGCCCTTGCTCGCCGAGGATGGAGGCTTTGTTCTGATAGAGCTTCCCTTCTACAGTACTACTCTGTCCTCGAGGACGCTCTTCTCAAATGTGGCTACCCTCCAGTCTTGGTCCGTGAACAGATCAATAGGGCGATGACGCCTACCCACAATGGATCCCATCCTCACACACCCACTATCCCTGCATCTACCCCTCCACTCACCCTGATGACACTTTTCCTTCCTGGTATCCACGAAGCCCTCAAAACAATCCTCCATGCTGCCCACCCAATTCTTACCTCTTCCTCACACCAGTACCTCTTTACCAACCTTTTTGCTAATCCCCCGCTCCTCTCCTTCCGCTGGCCCCCCAATTTGGGAAATATCTTGTAGATGAAGGAACTTCCCATTTCTGCCACGCCTCTTGCCATAGGGTCTCACCCCTGCGGCAACCCTCGCTGCCTCACTTACCCTATCCACCAACCCTCATCTTCCTTTTCGAGTCCCTCCACCAGCATCACCTACCCCATCACCTCTAGAAGCAACTGCACCACCCGTAACATCATTTACCTCCTTACCTGCACCCTTTGTCCCGCATTTTACGTAGGCCTCACCAGCAATCCGTTAAACTTCCGCATGAACGGTCACCGGAATAGCGTCTCTCTCAGACGCCCCCTTCCAGTTGCATTATACGCCAATACCCACAATGTCTCCTTCAATAGTTGCTACAATGTAGGGATTATTCGAGCCCTACCCTATGACACTCCCGCCCCCCTTCTCCGACACTGGGAACTAGCACATATACACCTTCTTGACTCTTTCTCGCCGCCTGCCTCAACCTCCGCTAAACCTATTAGCCCCCTTACAGTGTCTCCCCTGTTACGTTGTAGCTATTCGCACTTTACCACACTCCCTCCTTATTGGCTATCCGCCATTCCTACTCCCCGCCTCCTCCAATCATCAACCTTACCACATCACCCTGTCATTCCCCGCCCAGTGTGTCACTTTACGTTATTACTCTTACTCTTTCGCTGAAGAAGGGCATACATAGGCCCGATAAGCTTGCGTTTTATCTGTGTGCTTGTTTATTTACGTGTGTCTCTTTGACGCCCCCAGCAGCCTGCCAACTTGGTCCTCAACTTGGTAAGTGTCCGCTGGGCTTCCTTCAACACCTTGTTGCCACCCTCATCACTACCTTTCCTTTTCCTGAAGTTTATATATATATATATATTGACTCTCAGTTACTCTATCGATGAAGAAGGGCATAGGCCCGATAAGCTTGCGTGTTTTTGTTTTTTGTGTTCGTGTGTTTAACGTGTCTCTTTGACTCCCCCAGCAGCCTGCCAACTTGGTCCCCAACTTGGTAAGTGTCCACTGGGCGTCCTTCAACATCTTGTTGCCACCCTCATCACTACCTTTCCTTTTCCTGAAGTTAATATACATACCGTCCTTTTTTGGTATATAAATATATATATATATATATATATATACCATTTAGGTTTTAGGCGAGTGGTGAAAAATAGTGGTACTCAAAATATGGCCCTCACTAGCGTTTTATGCGGTCCACGTACTAGCTATGACGTGTAGATTTAAAACTGTATTCGGTCGGAGGACAATATTTACCACTAAAACGTCCGCCGGACCACATAATATCAAGAACCGCCGAATCGTTCGATATCGTTCTATACGCATTTCCAATAATGAACGCCTTTGAAATCTCTGTGTGTTCCATAGAGTAAAGATACTTTTCCTTCTTTTCTTTTAATCATATCACTTATCACAGTATCTCTGAGGTAGAAATTTTAACGATCGACTTCTTAGCGCAATTGCTCTCTTTCATTACTTCTTTATGTCTACTATAACACTACAATAACGTCGATTTAATTACGAAGTAGTATTCGTTCGAAAATTTGACAGTAGGGAGACTGACAGCCCCGGGGAAGGGGCGGTTGAGAGGAGAGGCTCCTTTAAGTGGTTTACTGTATGCTGAAATTAGCAGCGACGGGATTTCTCTCGACGATGCAAGATTAACTTGAAAAATACGCGGAATTTTAGTGTTCGAAATGAATATGTCGATCGATTGAACGCGTATTTAAAAATCGAAGGTAGGAAACTAAATTTTCATTCTCTTAGGTGTTTAGCGCCCATTCTATATTCGTACGAGGATTCTAAGTAATTTTAAAAAGTGATTGAAAGTAATGCGGTGTAGGGTTAAAGACAGAATTACGCGTGGTGATCGCGAGCAGTGGTTGTCAGGCAGATCTACCTTGCGACGCCGTCCTTGCGCATGTTCGGTCGCCACGACCCCCCGTGATTTTTTGAGGTGTAAAATAAGAACTTCTCCGAAAATGGGAATTTATGATAATAAGCTGAAATGTTACCGCTGAAATTATTTTATTTATAAATATTTATGCGTTTAGATATACTTTTAGATGTTTAACATTGCTGAGGCACATCTACTTGTTATTTATTAGATCGGAACAACGTATATTTTTAAAATTGTATATTTATAAGTTACAGAATTTTATTTATCTTTTGAACACAACTTGTCGATTCTGGGACACAGCTTACTCAACACAACGCAATTCGCTTCAACATCTATCAACTTGTTTCTCGTTTTACATTTAATTCACACTAAAATATAAAATCCAAGTTCACCGTTCCTTTTTTAATGTAATGTAGAGATATATTCGGAACAGCTTGCGAATTACCCATCCAACACCCCCGATGCTATTTCCGATCTTTCTTTGTCATTTATTGCTAGGATTTTATATCATTAATGAATTTTTTGTTGTATTTATGTTTAATTGTGGAAAGCAATTACTTTTCATTGAAGTTTTCATAAAGTTTTTCATTTTAATAGTTGATTTTATTGAACAAATAAATTACTTTCTAATCAACTATGTAATTCTTTTATTTTGCCTAACGTTATAACTCATATCATTTTTTGCGTGAGTTTTCAAAAAATTGGTTGGAATATTATAGTTCGATCTTTCCTCCGTCATCTTAATACATAAAACGCTTAGGTATGTTTCCGTTCAAGGTTAATCTGTTTCACTGAGTGTAGCACATTTTTAATTTGTATTATAAAATTAGTTAGAATTAAGATAAAAACTCGGGATTTGGACTCGTGTACGGCTAAAAGAACGCTGTTTATTTTAAAAGAGAGAATTTGAATCCTTGCCGAATTAGTGCGAAAATAGGTTTAGAATACGAGGAAATGCCTATTTTCAAGTCTCTAACAATGATAATTTATATTTGGCATGACTACATACTGCATTGTCGCCCCCTTTAGCTTTCAGTGCATTTGTTAATAATTATATCAAAACTAATATATGTGGCATAAAGTTTTACTTTCGAGATGTGATTATTTAAACAAAAAGTTATTGGTAGTTTTATTAAAATTTAGGAAATATATCAGCTTTATCTGTCATTTTCAATTTCCAAAACTTGTTCTTCTTAATATATAGGTATATTAACTAAGGCTTAGGTATATTAACCAAGTGACCATCTGGCATACCCTGAAGAGTCTCTCAACAGCTTAATACCAACAGGAATGCCTCCTCACAAGTTAATAGGTGCTGTAATCACGCTACTACGGAATCTTATGACATCACGGGGACTCTGCAATGGAACAAGGTTGACAATTACGCGTCTACAAAGACACATCGCAGAGGCCAGTGTAATAGATGGATTGAACTTAGATACTGTTCTGATACTGCGCATACCTCTCATTCCATCTGATACAAATATGCCTTTCAAATTCAAAATAAGACGTTTAGCCTATTCAATGACCATCAACATGTCACAGGGACAGACTTTTGACAAAATCTGCCCATACCTTCCGAAACCTGTATTCAGTCACGGGCAACTGTGTTGCTCTCCCAAGAGTTTGATCATTGGACTCATTAAGTGTTGTATCTGAGAAGAACGAGATTTTTAATTATATTTACAATGAAATATATGAATAAATAAAATGCATTGATACTTAATTAATAACCTTTAAGATCTGCTAGAGTGGCGTATGTTACAAAGGGTACAGCTAGTACGTATAAATTTATTGAAATATATTATACTACTTATACATTTCTCTTTCATGTGCCCCCCTGTTGAATTTTTGTGGATAGGCCACTGATCACAACAATCGTCTCTTACGAGCTTACCTCTTTCTCACGGTCGCTATCTCGTCCAATAGCTTTCTTAGTTCCTGGTCCCTCTGTTTCAGCGTCTCCTCCAGTCCTTTCACTCGCTCATTAAGGTCAATCTTCTTCTCCAGCTTAAAAATGAGCAGTTACAATTATTAATTGAGAATTTACAAATAAAAATGATGAATAGACATAAATGAAAAGTTGGTAATTAAAACTTTTTTATCGTCAAGTTATACCACGCTGTTTTTATAATGGTGACTGAATTTTTATTCGACTGTTTTAATGACTATTTTAGTATTAATCATGATAAGAAGCTTTCATTTATATTATAGTATGTAAATAGTAATTTGGCAATACCACAAAGCATTCAAATATATAGAAAGAAAAACTGACTGAAAAAATTAAAAAATGCAAATTTTAACCTAGAGAAGGAAACGTTTTTCTCCTGTACTTTGACATTTATTTTCAGCATTATGTGTTCACGGATAAAAACTACTTACAGTGTATCAAACAGTGTTGACATGTGAAACAAAATGTACAGTTTCGTGAAGTTTTTTCATGAAAATAAACAGAAAATGATGTAATGATATGAGATGAACCCGAGTTGTGAATTTTCGATTAATTAAGTAAAATTTTAATATTGCTACTTTTTTCTGTTGACATTTATTTTACAAATTAGAGAACCTTCGTTCGACATCATCGCAATATTTCCGGTTTAAATCTGAATTTTTAGTCACTAAAAATACTTGAGGAAATTCATAGCAGCTACTTCTTCAGGAAGCACGTCAAAAATTGATACCAGTAGAGTTCAAGTGCTAGAGAATTCTACTAATTCAATGGATAATTCCTTCCAGTTTGAAGCCAATCGTGTATTTTTACTTGCGCGGTCAATGGTTGATTATCGTAGTGAACACTTTAAGGAGGAATGGTACAGTGTGCAGTAACTGGATTGTTAATGGCGACAATAATTAACATATTAGCAGAGCAGAACTACATCTACATGCTACCCTGCAATCCACCTAATTGGCAAGTGGCAGGAGGTGCAATGCACCAAAACCTACCGAACAGGTACCTCTCGTAGGTTTGACATTCCTCTTATGATCTCGTATTGTCCTCAGAAGGAACGAGCCTCGATAACGATCCATCTTACAATCGATCTCTAGTATTTTATTGTCACGATCGCCTCTATGTTTGTTGGTGCATTAATTATTCCTAAACCATCCTCTGCTAGACATTCCGACCTATATTTCTTCAGAAGCCTTAAACTTTAGTTAGTGATACACAGATCAAATCCGTCAATTATGAAGTGAGGCTTTCCTTACGTTCATAATTTTGTTTAACGAATCTGGCTGCTATGATAATTGGATTATGTGGCCTTTTTCATATGGATGCACTATTACTTTTAACTAAATGATAAAAATCAGCTTGTTTCCTTCGAGTGCTTCGCCAGTTTATATTGATCTGTTTTAATGTGTTGCCAAATCATAAATTCATTATGGTTTCCACATTATCTCTGTAGTCACTATTAGCGCTCTTATTGGCAATTTTCACTGCCCCTTGATCTCCAAATTTTGTTTTACTTTTCCTAGAGCTGCCGCTATGCTTCGAAACTTTGACGTCATATCTGTTGATATCGTAGAACTACAAGCTTTCTAATGTAGTACAAACTTTTTTTACGTCTAACCTACAAAAACCAAGCGTGATCGCATATCCTACTCGCTACCCCCTCTGCAGGTTTGGTAGTGTAGAGAGCACCAGAGCCGTTTAAAGATATCTTATACGAGTCGAGGACCGGCCCCAAGCCAGCAGCGAGGAGTAACCGGTGCCCAAGACCGACTTCCCCAACTCCCTCGTCATCTGGGATACAGTACCTACGGAGAACCATGAGTACCTCTGCTCAACAACAGACTCTAGAGACAAGTTTCGCTGTTCTTGAGCACTTCACATCTATAAACACCTTTTGCTCCCTATTACTAAGAAACTCTCCGATCCAATTAAAAAAATTCTATTAATATATAATTTATTTAGCTTCACTACTATTTTATTTTGATTGATTGATTAATTGATTTGACCGATCCCTAGTTTCAGACAAGAGACATCTAGGGGAGAGATTGGAGCATAAGAGGCTATGGGCAAGACGTGTTTTAGCATTCCATATTTCTTTTATGACGTTGTGTCGGAGGAGTTCATATCGGTCATGGTCTTTCATCTTTTATATTCTGCGTATACTAATTCTCTTTGTCGCATGAAGATGCGAATCGAAACGTTCATTCAAGAGGTATTGTTCCTAACTCGTTTGGTTTTAAAAGGAGTAGAAGGGGGTAAATATTAAGGATACGGATAATAAAGATCATCCTCCTACGGCGCGCCGTAGGAGTCAGCAGGGGGTAGGAACGTTACCCTTCTAATCGCTAAATCTCTACTTTAGCGACGGTCTATTTGCATTTCTTTTGCACAGTACTATCGACCTTCACCACTAATCCTTCCAAAATGTCTAGCCAGAATTGAAAGTTGTAGAAAATACTACTCTCTCAAATTTGGCAATAATTTATAACTAGGCTTGGTAGAATGCGACGTTTATTTTATTTAATCGGTTTATTTTGCCGGGAGTTTTTCGACGAATATCAACGCTTAAAATTACCACTACTATAGGCTTGGTAGTTTTTGACTTTTATTTTTCCTAAAAATGGGCGACGAATATCGACGTTTCATACATGTTACCAGATTTGGTAGTTTTCGACGTTAATATTTCTTAAAAGGCTAACACTGCCATTCTTTATTTTTCCTAAAACTCAAGGTTTATTTTTATACATTTCATTAGGCATTTTAGTTTTCAACGTTTATATTTCTTAAAAAGATATATCCAATATCGACGTTTATTTCAATACATTTTATCAATTTTTATCTAGAAAAGTGTATAAATAAAAATAAGGCTTCTTTTATGATGCTATGTTTGTTGTTATCTATATCATGGCGAATGTTTTGTTGACTTCGGCCACCAACCTTGCAGTTAATTTTTCGCAATATATCACCCAGTATACTCATTAATGTAGCCCACCCTAATAAAGCATTCTCCTCACAAAAACTGCCCATAAAAACAATGCTACAAGTCTCATATCACACCCTGATAAGCCCCTTTTCCAGTCTCTTCAAATGCAAACTTCTAATTTCTTAACTGCACCATATTTTTCAAGTAACATCTTCACCTCTTCCTAAGAACTTTCGATTAACATCTTTATCACACTTGTACCAAAATTAACATTCATTTCAGTAAATATCACTTGATTCTTTCTCAAAATGGACCTCACCAAGCAGCCACTATTATATTTACTAAAGTACCTGTTGCAATAAAGTTAATGTCTCCCATAACATCAATTAAAAGAGTTAAAAAATTTCCTTCCAAGAAAAAGTTATTATAGTGTTTGTGAATACCTAGGTGATAATGTGTGAATTTTGTCAATTTGAAAAAAACCATGCAATGTACTTGCAAATGGTGAAAATAAATTATTATTATTATCATTATTATTGTTCCAGTGTCATCTTTTATTTGTTGACATTTATATTTGTCAGAGTTCTTTTTATAACATCAGATGTAAACAAAAAATGTAGTGCATACAATGCAAGGAAGATCTCCCAAATGATGAAGATGCGGTATAATGCTATGGATGTAATAGCCATATGCATTACAACTGTACTGGTGTTTGTGAAGGGACTTTCCATGCCATTTCAACAAAGAAAAGGGAAGGTTGGAAATGTGTGGATTGTAGGATTAAAGAAAAGAATGAGGGCATAGGATGCAACAAAGAAAGGCAACAAGAGGATGGAGGAAGCAAGAGGGACGGAAAACCTCAGGAGTTGACAGAGAGTGAGTGGTAAGACTTATTAAAAAAGCTAAAAGGGAATATTATCAAATTCACTAAGTTAACAAATAATGTCAAATGAATCTGGAATGAAATAATTTATGTACTTGGAAGAAACAGAGCCTCAAATCCCATTGATAAGATGTTAATTCATTATAAAGATAAACATAATGAAACTGATCTAATCTATTCCTATTGCAGTTCACAGAAGAAATTTTTAACCTAAAGAATAAATAATTGATAGTAGCTCAATAACTTTGGCTAAGATTAATAAAGGTGAAATACTCATTTAGCCAAACAATTAGAGGGTTACAACAACCCTCTAATTGTTTGGCTAAAGGAGTATTTCACCTTTATTAAAGAATAAATGTCACACAGTTTTATGTGATTGAATATAAATCAAGGAGTAACAAAATATATATTCCAGAGCCCACTGATGCAGATATAACAAAAATAAAAACTGGATTAAATTACAAAGCATCAGGGATTGATAAAATTAGGATCAAAGACAGCAAGGTGCATAATACAATAACTCTCATAAAACTAAGCTAGTCAGCAATAGTATAGTAAGTAGCACTGTTCCAGTAGTATTAAAAACAGCAATTATCAAACCCGTACACAAGGAAGGATTGTTCACTAACCCAACAAGCTACAGATCCATAGTCAATACTGCATTGTGTTTATAAAATTTTGGAAAAGTACCTATGTTGAAATTCATCTGACATCTTATTTTGAGAGATACCAGATAATATCTGAAAGTCAATTTGGGTTCCAAAGAAACAAGGGTATAAAACATGCCTTAGGGGCCATCCATAAATGATGTCACACTTAAGGGGGAGGGGGGGGGGTCTGGGAATATGTGACATTTTGTGACAAGGGGGGGGGGGGAGTATATGTAAAACAATGTGATGTCACAAATAAGTAAAGATTTTTGCCAAGATCTTGTGCCTTATTTCCTTAATTTTCTTGAAGTGACATTCACTAACTTTTATTTATTCTCTGTTTTACTTGTCTTTCCTGCCACTGGCCCTCTGGTGGAAACTTGTAAATAACAGTTGAAAAACATAATGCAAAACTAAACCTCACAGAAAAACTCCAATAACTATTATAATAAGCTGTATACTTAATTATCAGCTTAAGTTTTTATTGTGTTGGTGTTCTAGTCCTCCTCTATGTTCTAGTCTCCTTGACTGTTATTGTATCATATTCATTTACAGTGAAGTGGCTAAAACCAAGCCATGTGAATGTTAGTTACTATTTTTAATTGCCTACCGTAAAAAGTCTTGGTAAATTTTAGTCATGAAATGAAGTCATTCTTAATTATAATAGAACTAAAATAATAATCATTTGTTAATTTTTCAAAGAGAATGTTTTGTAAACATTATTTATGCAATAATTTTTCTAAAATAATGCATTTAGTTATTTTTCGTTTTTGGACAAGAAAAAAATATTTTAGAGAACTCGCTATTAAAATATTGGCAAGTCATCAGTATATACATATTAGTTTATAATTTAAAATTAAATATTTATTTTTGTATTTCAGAATGTAATTAAAAAACTGCTGTTTTATTCAAATACTAGAATATTTTTAACAAGAAAATCAGGTATAGGTATATACTTGCATGTACTAAATGATAACTGAATTTTTTTGAGTTAAATACTTAATAAAATATGTGAATGGATCTAGTATTTAAATCGTACTTTTCATTGGAATTAAAATAAGGAAAATAATAAGAGCTTCTTCTTTTTAAGGCTTTTAAATATTATAGATTTGATTTGTACAATATCTATATTTATGTAAATATAAAATAATTATCCTCTTATTTACAGAATGGAAAAAGGTGAACTATTTCAATCATTATTTAAGTCATACTTAAAGGCAAAACCATCAAAGAAACCAAAGGATGTGCAGCAAGAAACTGTCAAAGTTTGGAATCGTATTTAAAAAATGCAGAATTTACCATCAATAGTGACCTCCATCATTAAAGAAAATGAAGCTTTAGCAGTGAAAAATAAAGGAACTTTATTATGCTTTTTGGAAAAACAATCAAGAGTATCAAATATCACTACTTTGGAGAAAAAAGTTCAAAGTGTAGTTCCAGAGAAATCAACTAGTATTCCTAAAGAAAAATCTTCTACATCTTGCATTGTAGATATTGTCAATAAACCAAAAACAAAAGTACAAGATGAACTAAGAAAAAAAATAGATATAATAAACAGTGATTTAGTAGGACTTTATAAAAGAAAGAGTTGTTGACAACTTACTAATGAACAACTCCAAAAACTCAAAGAAAATGAGAAAAAGAAAAGAGAACTCGAAAGAGAGCTTAAAATAAAAACATCTGACCAACAACGACAGAAAAAATCAAGAGATGAAAGAAAAAGAAAACTAGAATAAATTTGTGAAAAGAATCCAAAAACTAAAGAAGTTTTAAAGAAGAGAGATACAGTAGGTAGACCAAGAGTTGAACTTGATCAGCCAGAATTGTTAAAAGCTATTATTAATATAGCTATCCATGGTTCTGCATCACATGAACGACAAAATGAAGATTCTTTGAGAGGTATCAAAACTTTGGATGAGCTTACTGAAGAATTAAATAAGATCGGCTTTAATATAAGTCGAAATGGCATTGATGTTCGCTTACTTCCTAAATGCAGTTCATCTTTAGAAGGTAAACGGCATGTTATCACTGTCCCAGTCAAGCTCATGAAAGCTCAAAATGATGCACACTTCCAACATGTTGATGGGCAACTTTGCAGAGTAACTATTAATCATTTGGAAGAAATTGCTTCAATTCTTGGACCAAATGAAGTATGCTTCTTGAGCCAAGATGATAAGGCTCGAGTGCCAATTGGCTTAACAGCAGCAAAGGACCAATCTCCATTGGTCATGCATGTTGAGTATCGAGTAAGTTTACCTGATTATGATTGGGTTGTAGCTGCCAGACATAAGTTGATACCTTCAGTTTATGCTGGAATTGAAATTTTAAAAAATGGAAATGGTGATCCAACTGCAGTAGGATATTCAGGCTCAACCTTTATAGCTATCAGATTCGGTAAGCACTCTTCTTCAACAGCATTTCCACATGCATTTGACTTTGAAATACTTTTGAAGTTACCCGAATTTGAAAGTATCACAAGGTTTCAGAACGAAGTAAAACGGTGGTAATTTTTACTGTGGATGGTGGCCCTGATGAGAATCCTCGATACCAGAAGGTAATTGATGTTGGAATCAATCACTTTTAAAAATATAATTTGGATGCCCTTTTTATTGCAACCAATGCAGTTGGCAGGAGTTCTTTCAATCGTGTTGAGAGAAGGATGGCACCTTTAAGTAAGGAACTGTCTGGAGTTATTCTTCCTCATGAGCATTATGGAAGCCATCTTGATTCACAAGGCAAAACGATTAATGGTGACCTTGAAAAAGAAAACTTTGAATATTGTGGCAATACATTGGCAGAAATATGGGGGCAAATGGTAATTGATGGATTTCCAACTGTAGCCAAATATATAAGTCCAGAAAATTCGGAGATTAATCCTGAAAATTTGTTGACAGCAGATGCTGTTTGGTCATCAAAGCATTTGAGGACTAGCCAATATTTTACACAGATTGTGAAGTGCAGAGACACAAACTGTTGTTCAGCACCTCGAAGCTCAATTTTCAGTATTTTAAGGGAACGATTCTACCTCCACCGATTCCAATTAAACAGACAAATGAAGGTTTAAAAGCTCCATTATCAACAGATGAGGAAGGTCTTAATTTGAAGTATCCATCTGTTTTCATTGCAGGTAGTATTGATTTGGAAGAAATATTACCAAGATCAGCCAAAAGTTTCAAATTTATGCCATATGATCTATACTGCCCATCTATTCAAAAGGAATTAAGAAATCGAATATGCAATACCTGCAATCTGTATTTTGCTTCAAATGTCATGTTACAGAAACACTATAAGATACATAAGCAGACAGAGACCATGCCACAAATTCAGGAAAGAGTTAGGCCAATTCGTATTGCTGCTAGACGACAGCGTGAAATGATGGCTATTATAACAAACCAGGAAAATGTTCAATATGCAGAATGGATTGATGAAGAAAATTTGGATTTGAATGAAATAAAATATAATATAGATGATGGAGATTCAAACAATATGCATATTTATAGTATGGATGAGATTTTCCGAACACCATGGAAAGAATTTTAATTTCTAAGCTGTTCAAATTTTTCATTTTGTTTATATCCATTTTTTAAATTTTTATTAATTGTTATTGCTTTTAATGAATGTATTCCATAGTTAGTGAAGTTACAAAAATAGAGATGGGTTAATCTGGAAGTTATAAAAGCATAAACTTCGTACATTGTTGGAGTTGCCAGACATTGTTTAAAGAGTACATACATGTAATTTTTATATTAATTAGTATTGTATTTGCATACAATGGAATATCTGCTGCATTTAAGTATTTCATTATCTATAATATGTACTTATAAAAAGCAATAATTTTATTTGAATGTATTGAATTTCTTTCATGTAATAACAGATGAAACATTGTACAAATTTTGTCTGGACATATCATTAATTTTATATAGCCAATATGACTAAATTAAAAAGGACAAGGTTTTGTGACATGGGAGGGGGGGGGGGGTGAAGCTGCATGTGACACTTTGTGACAGAGGGGGGATGGGGGGGGGGGTCAAAAATCCCAAAAATGCTGAGACATCATTTAAGGATGGCCCCTTAGAAAGATTTTCTGAAATAGTAAATAAGAACCTAGATAAGAATAATTAAGTTTATGAGGCCTATATAAATTTCAAAAAAGCCATCAATACAATAAATATTGATATTTTGATGTTTATACAATAAAATAATAATATAATTATTAATAATATAATTAGACCTATATATAAGGATGGAGATCACAAAGAACCAGGAAATTATAGAACTATTATGATTCTACCGACTATGAATAAAATAATATAAAACTACTTCCTTAACAAGTATAAATTGCTTGCAGCCAAACAGTATGGATTCCAACCAACTTTATTATTAGAAGACTTTGCATAATATATAAGATATAACTTAAATAAAAATAACCACATTATGGCTGTATTTATTGATTTCAAAAAATCATTTGAAATTCTAAATATAATAATACTAATAAAATACCATATATACTCATGTATAATGTGCAGTTTGACTCTCTTCTGCAAATTTAGATTTTTATTTAAAAGCTGTGCATATGTTGCATATTTTCATGTAATTTACTTTAATATAAATTAAATTACATGTAATTTGATTTAATATTTCAAGGCAGTATGCCTTTTATTGTTATTATTACTTGATGTGATGTGAGGTGATGATGTGAAGGGATGATATGTTTTTTCAACATGGTGAACAACTATACTCTGTTTCATGTGCTATCTTTGTGGTTTAGAGAGAGAGAGAGAGCGAAGAAGAGAGCTTTCCAGCATGTGATCTTATGAAAACCAATAGCAATGAAGTAGGCAGAGCCTCCTCCATCAAAAGCTTATTCTCTCTCTGGCCTCCATTATGCATACATCAAGTCTCTTAGTGCTGTGTCGCCACAAGCTAATGCCTTCAACTGTCCAAACAGTCAAGCCCCCATCCCAGTACCTCACCACTGCCAGCTTTCTCTTTCTTCTGAGCTCTGCATATATTCCAGTTTAGTATGGCAGCACCATGTTTGTGTTCTCCAGCAAGGAGATGTGTCCTTGCTAGGAGGTGGGGAAATGACTCTACACCTCCTAGCAGTGGAAACACTTGAGTGGTCCTGAATACATATGAAATGTCAGTCACACAGATATCTGAAACAGAGTGGTGGTCAGGTTGACCCAAGGTTGCGGTAACCAGCCCCTTTGGTGGGATGCCTAACCATCTGCTCTGCTAGCTACTCCTACCCTGTGGAGAAACTATATTTGTAATTATTATTATATAATATATGTAGGAGGTGATGTAATTTTGGAGATGTAACACAGTCACGAGATGCTATAGGACTATGATGTGAGGTGATGTAGCTACCACCAAATGGAACACTTAGTGGCACTTGCAAAAAAGCCTACTGGCTTTGCAGGAATATCTTTTGTTATTATATAGCTGAAATGTATAGGTATAATATAGTTGAAAAAATATATTATTTTTATCATTATTAATAGTATAAATGTACTTTTTTGATTAATTATTAAATAAAATTACAATATTATTATTATTGACTTTATATTTAAAGGCAGAATGCCATTCATTATTATTATAACTAGGGAGATGCCCATTGAAATTCAATGGGAAAGGTTTTTGTGAAATAAAAAATGAACATAAATGTCTTGACTTCCTTTGGATTGAAAGAAAACAAACTTTCATTCTTTTAGGCATTCGTTGTTTCAAGTTTCAAACTCCTATGATGATTCTAAGTACCTTATAACTAGGGAGATGCCCATTGAAATGCAATGGGAAAGGTTTTCATGAAATAAAAAATGAACAGAAATGTCTTGACTTCCTTTGGATTGAAAGAAAACAAACTTTCATTCTTTTAGGCATTCGTTGTTTCAAGTTTCAAACTCCTATGATGATTCTAAGTACCTTATAACTAGGGAGATGCCCATTGAAATGCAATGGGAAAGGTTTTCATGAAATAAAAAATGAACAGAAATGTCTTGACTTCCTTTGGATTGAAAGAAAACAAACTTTCATTCTTTTAGGCATTCGTTGTTTCAAGTTTCAAACTCCTACGATGATTCCAAGTACCTAATTTTAATATACCAATGATTAATATTATACATTTAAATGTACTCCTCCTCATAAATAAGGCAACAAATGTCGTTTACATTGGTTGTTATGAAAAGAATTTCTCTCTCCTCTCTCTCTCATATTATGTTAAGAGCATTCAAAGCATGCATTCACCCATAATGATTGAAATAACAACAGGATTTTGAGGTTTAACAATGTCATGGGTTGGCATGGCAACATTCCATTAAAATGGCAAGATTTCACAAAAAATATGTGAATTAAACATTTAACATGAAAAATTTCGAACTGTAGTCAGAAATAGAATAAGAAAATTCATAGTTTTTTTGCTAAATCCAAAGATCATAGGTAAATTCTTTCTAATTTAGATCTAAACATTAATAAAAGCCTGCAAGTCAAAAAGTCAATTTTTACGTGTTTTCATATGGGAAATGGAATTGCCTACCTTGGAGTCAAACCTAGGACTTTTTTTGAGATTTCTTTTTGTCATTATCTTACAAAATGTGAGTCGATCATTTATGCCAAATATCCAAAATTAATCTCTTTTCATTATTGAGTTATTTGCATTTTTTAGTATGACAGAGGGAGTCACAAAGAGAAAGGTACCAAGGGACAAAGGGACAGAAGTAGTCTTTTATTATTGTTAGATTCAAGGATGTGATGTAAGGTAACAATGTAGTATGATGATTATTTATGTGAGGCGATGACATGAGGTAGTGAAATGTTGTTATGATGTTACGATATGTTATTGACATGGTGAATAACTATGGAGTGGCAGTAACCAACCCCTTTGTTAGGAAAATTGTCCATCTGCTCTGCTGGTTGTGCCTCCCCTTTATATATATATCAATATTTTTTGTAATAATAATTATTATTTTAATAATAATTAATATTATTATACAATACAATACACTTATTGTGTTACAAAAAAAAACAATTTTACTAGCAAACAATATTCTTGTGTACAAAAAAATAGCAAAACAAAATGTCATATCATCCATAAGTAAGCATCTCTTTAAAGGGAAAGGAGGAGGATTGCATATAAGGACCCAAAGGGGCTGGTTACCACAAACTTGGGGTATTCTCATAACCTGCTTCCTCCCTCCAATGTCCACAAAATAAATATCATTTAGGTCCCACAAAGCCATTAGGCTTGTCTGCAGTTGCCCACTTTATGAAACACATGGTGACTATTTTACAACAGAATTATTTAATTTACAAAATACTACACCACATTTTTGAACTTCATGTGCTTGCAGTTTGCAAATTTTCACTCTGCAAAAAAATGTTTTATGACCGTTACTTATGTTTTGCCATGATTATCTGCATTTTGTGCCATGTGTTTCCAATGACAACAAGCGTGAACTCCCTCTACTTTTTTATTTAAAAGTTGTTTAAATTTTGGCACCCTAGAAGATGCTTTATTATCATTATCATATTTATAATGCTCATTATTAGCAGATTTTGAAGTAAACAAATGTGACAACTCTCGTCTTAATTATTTTATAGCTCAGTTTAAACTTCACCGGCAATGCCGCTATTTTCAATGATGAAACTTGATCATCGGTGGGAAAACTCCTTAAGCCATAAAAGTTTATTATCAACCTGATGCATTTTGCCCACTAAGTGGGCATCTTCAAGAGCAAACTTCTCTCGACAGTGCATTGGGTTTATAATAAACTTTTATGGCTTAAGGAGTTATCCCACTGATGATAAATCAAGCCATAAGTTAATCAAGCCACCAACCTTTATGATGAAACTTTACCTTAAAATTTAAATGAATGCCATCATTTTGGTACGTAAGTTTTTCATTTACTATTATCTTTGTACATATTTGGAACGTAATTTAAGGAAATGTTATTTTGTTTTGTTAGGGTTTCATTTTTTATTATGAATTTTTAACATAAATCTAAGAATCGTGTAAACATAAGATTTTCTACCTGGTACTAAAAGAAATGTTACCACTTTAATGCTAGATTTTTTGTTATGTATTTTGATCAATTAAAAGAAATTTTAACACTTTGTTATGATAGGTTTTGATTTTCTATAATACATTTTGGACATAATTAATAAAAAAATGTTACCACATTATAATTCTAGTGTTTTTTGCATCTTGGAAATGCATATTTCAGAACCTAAGAAATCATCCATGCATCACATACACAACATTCCATTTCAGTAGTTAATGCTTTTAAATTAAAACATTCTTGGAATGAACTACAGATGATCAAAAATTGTATGCAAAAATGTGATGGGGGTTAACTGCACAATTGCTGGAAGAAGTGTTAATGCTGTGTTTTCATTTGCTATTACGCATTTTGAAAGTAATTAAAAGAATTTTTTCACTTTATGATGCTAGGTTTTCATTTTCTATAATTTTTTCTTTTATTTTCTGTTAAAATGCATTATTTATTATAAAAAAGTGAATTATTTAGGTTGTCTAGGAGTCGTACTCCCATAGTAACATTGCATCTTATGGGAAAATAGGACTTGCATTTCGTGAATTTGCATTTTGCATCAATTATTCGTGAATTTCAAAAAGGTGGTGTAATACCTTTCATATTTATAGTAATTACACAAAAAACGTAAATACATTTATATACATAGCAACATCATTATTTTCTATCACTACACTCGTCATGTAGCAATTTTAATATCATATCCCTATCCTCATATCAACTTAGATCTAGAGACAGCGTGCAAGGTCACAGATCATATCAGAATTCCAAAATATTTTGGAAAGCATCATAATGAAGATAAGATTTGCAAGATCTATTATATAATGGAGCGATACAAAGGATCATCCTTCCCTAGGACGATTGGTGATTAGAACAGGAAAACAATAAATGAGAATAGGTAGGAACTTGTTTGGTGAATTTCACCCCCTGCCATCCAACAATACTTCCAGGGTATGATGTACATTTAGATTAATATGCTAAACTCATGCCAGTGATAATCAAATAGGAAAAATAAAGTTTTATGGAATCCAACTAATGATCATATGGTATAAACAGGTGTCAAAATGAACATCAGAAATACTTGTTTAGCATGAGTAAAGACATATCATTCTTAAATAATCTTCATTTTCACATTATGTGACCAGCTTAGGTGCTAAATATTACTTTCTCCATATATAGTATAGGGGAAAGTAGCTATTATTCTCACGAAAAAATCTTGTGGCCACCACATGAATTTCTTCATGCCTGTAATATTTCTAGAAATTCCAAATATGTACTTAGGTCAAATGATAATATTTTAAGGAACTGCAAGAAAAATTTAAAGACTTTACCAAGAACAGAAGTAAACTCAAACCATAGCCTTATCATATTGGATAGAGCCACGAAACTCCACCAATTAAGAAAATAAAAAGGTGTGTTATTAAGACAACTAAGCATAAAGTGTTTACAATAGTCGCCGGTAGGTGATGTAGTGGTGGCAGCTAAAAAAATTATTTTTAAAAATATCTCTTAAACAATTCATTATATGGGAAAATGTTTCGAACAAACATTGCTGAAAATTACATTTCATACGACTTTTATTCCAGTACTTTTTACTTTCTCCATTTATGAAGCATAGATCAAGTATATTTTTCATGAAAAAATCGAATTCGAGATTTCAATGGAAATATGTTTTAAGGTACACTGATAACATTTTGACTATTTTCTCTATGATGCCTGTGTGAGTGCGTGTGTGCATGTGCGTATGTGATAAGAATATTGTGAGTGCTCTAACCCAAAATCTATAATTCAAATCATCACGAAATTTTATATTTGACATTTTCGTTAAAGGTTAATGTTGCAATGTTAAACATTTTGGTAATTATGAATTTGGATGGAATTGGTTGAACTGATTTCAACGAAATTTTTTATGAGGTAGGCATGTAACATAAAATAACAAAATGAAGATGTTTAGTGGAGATATAGAAAGCAGGACTGCTGCAATATAAGGAATAAAAAAATAATTTTTACACGTATTTGTGTTGAACTGTCCTCATGAATTTTAACCAAATTTATTACATATAATATACACATATAAAACTGTATTAGCATATTTAAACTGAATCAGCAAAAAAGGGGGGCCACAATTACAAATTAAACACTTTCAGTAATTAAGGATTTGGCTGAACAATATAACAAAAACAAAAAGACCATTTCTTTCTGAAAAATATATACATGTCAGTGCCAACGACTGTTTTTCACTATATTTTTATTTAACATTTTCTATTAATTTAATAAAAGTTACAGGAAATTGCAAAAATATATTATTAATATCCTCCAACTATACTTATTCAGATGCCATAGTCAAAATATTACAAAATTTAATATTTGTGTGTACAATGATAAAATAGTTAAGGAAGGTGTCTTAAGGGTGCCAATGACTATACAGTTAACCCTATATATGTATATATATATATATATATATATATATATATATATATATATATATATATATATATATATATTAACTAAAGGAAAAGAAAAGGTAGTGATGAGGGTGGCAACAAGGTGTTGAGGGAAGCCCAGCGGACACTCACCAAGTTGAGGACCAAGCTGGCAGGCTGCTGGGGGCGTCGAAGAGACACGTAAAACACATGAACACAAAAACACACGCAAGCTTATCGGGCCTAAGCCCTTCTTCAGCGAAAGAGTAACGTAAAGTGACACACTGGGCGGAGAATGACAGGGTGATGTGGGAAGGTTGATGATTGGAGGAGGTGGGGAGTAGGAGGGGTGGATACCAATAAAGAGGAAGTGTGATGAGGTAGAGTCCGAATAGTTACAAAGTAACAAGGAAACATTGTAAGGGGGCTAATAGGGTTAGCGGAGGTTGAGGCCAGGCGGAGAGAAAGAGTCGAGAAGATGGATATGTGCTAGTTCCCAGTGTCGGAGAAGGGGGGCAGGAGTGTCACAGGGTAAAGCGCGAATAATCCTAACATTGTAGCAACTATTGAAGGGGACATTGTGGGTATTAGCATGTAATGCAACTGGGAGGGGGCGTCTGAGAGAAACGCTATTCCGGTGACCGTTTATTCGGATGTTTAACGGATTGCTGGTGAGGCCTACGTAAAACGCGGGACAAAGGGTGCAGGTAAGGAGGTAAATGACGTTACGGGTGGTGCAGTTGCTTCTGGAGGTGATGGGGTAGGTGATGTTGGTGGAGGGACTCGAGAAAGAAGATGATGGTAGGTGGATAGGGTAAGTGAGGCAGCGAGGGTTGCCGCAGGGGTGAGACCCTATGGCAAGAGGCGTGGCAGAAGTGGGAAGTTCCTTCCTCCACAAGATATTTCCCAAATTTGGGGGCCGGCGGAAGGAGAGGAGCGGAGGATTGGCAAAAAGGTTGATAAAGAGGGACTGATGGGAGGAAGAGGTAAGAATTGGGTGGGCAGCATGAAGGATTGTTTTGAGAGCTTCGTGGATACCAGGATGGAAAAGTGTCGTAAGAGTGAGTGGAGGGGTAGATGCAGGAATAGTGGGTGTGTGAGGATGAGATCCAATGTGGGTAGGCGTCATCGCCCTATGGATCTGTTCGCGGACCAAGACTGGAGGGTAACCACGTTTGAGAAGAGCATCCTCGAGGACAGAGTATTACTCTAGAAGGGATGCCCTATCGGAACAAAGCCTCCATCCTCGACGAGCAAGGGCATAGGGGATAGAGGTTTTGGTATGAAGGGGATGGCAGCTATCAAAGTGGAGGTATTGGAGGCTGTTGGTGGGTTTGATGTGAACACAGGTGCGGATTTGGCTGTCTTGAAGGTAAAGATTGACATCCAGGAATGTGATGTGGGAGGTAGAAGATTGGTGGGTGAAGGACAGTGAAGGATGGGAGGAGAGACGTGAGAGAAAGGAAAGGAGAGAGTCTGGTCCATGCGTCCAAATGAGGAAGACATCGTCGATGTATCTCAGCCACAAAAGTGGTCTGAGTGGAACGTTGAGGAAGAGTCTTTCCCATTCTCCAAGGTAGCAATTGGCGTATGAAGGCGCCATTTGGGTGCCCATCGCAGTGCCTCTAATTTGAAGGTAGTGACGACCATCGAAGGAGAAGTTGTTCAATTTGAGCACCATTGCTGCCAAGTCTAATAAGAAATGGGAGGAAGGTCTTGCGTCGGGTGTTCTTGAGTCCAGGAGTTTACTAAGGGCAGAGAGTCCATCATCGTGGGGGATGTTTGTGTAGAGGGAACAGACATCGATAGTGGCCAAAATGGTATTGCGTGGGAGAGGAAAGGGGAGGTGTTTGAGACATTTGAGAAAGTGGTTAGTGTCTTGGATGAAGGAAGGGAATTGACGAATGAGAGGTTGTAGGTGGGAGTCAACGAAGGTGGAGATGCGTTCTGTAGGGGAATTAAAGCTGGCAACAATGGGGCGGCCGGGGTTGTTGGGTTTATGGATTTTAGGGAGAAGGTAGAATGTGGGTGTGCGGGGTTTGTTGGGGATCATTAGAGCAATGGCGGAATCGGAAAGGCCTTCCTGTCTGCCTGAGGAATGAACATAGGACGAAATTTGGTAGGAGTGGTGGTCTGTGGGGTTGGAAGTAAGGTGATGGTAAGAGGTTTCGTCAGAAAGTTGGCGCTCGGCTTCCTCGTTATATTTGGCGCGATCCATCACAACCGTGGTGGTGCCCTTGTCGGCAGGGAGGATGATGATATGGTCAAGATGTTTGAGTGTGGAAATGGCATGCCTTTCACGTCTGGTATGATTATCTGTATGGTCGATAAGATCGGAAAAGTTAGGTTGGGAGATTCTGGAAAGGATATAATTGAGGTATTGTTCGACCTGGTGTAGGGAAGGAAGGGTGGGTGGAATGTATTGGGAAGGAGGTTTGAAGATGGAAAAGGTAGGTGGGAGGCCGGGAGGGAGTTTTGGGTTGGCAGAGGTGATAGAGTCTTCTTTGGGAGGGTTAGTTTTTAGACGTAGTGTGCGGGCAAAGGACTGGACGTCGGCAAGGAGGCGAAAATGATCAAATTTGGTGGTGGGACAAAAGGAAAGGCCGCGTGAGAGGAGTTCATTCTCGGCAGGGGTAAGTACGTGGGAGGAAAGGTTCAAGACTTCATCTGGTTGGCAAGATGAAGAGGTGGTGGCAGGAGTGTGTGAAAAATATGAGCGCTTCAAAGGTTTGCGGGTTAGGAAATTGTGGGTCTTTTTCAGGATATGAAGTGATGGTGGCGTTGGGAATCCCAGGAGGTCCACAAGACAGGGAGTTTGACCGATGAGTGGGGGGGAAGGAGGTGGTTTGTTGACCTCGCCAGCTGTTATGAACGGAAGGGGAAGACCAAGTTTGAGGTGCCGGACGCAAAGCAGAGAGAGTTTACGGAGAAGTCTGTTGCGATGTGCGGTGATATCATTAGCCGCTTGAAGGAAAGCGGCACGAAGGTCGGATATGGATTGCGAAGAATGACGAAGATAAAGAACGAGAGATTTACAATTAGCGAAGTGGGAGTTAGAGAGGGTGGTATAATGGTGTATGGTGGAACGGATAATGTGGATAGAGGCGAGGTGATACGTGAGGGCTAGGGAAGCGCGGATAGGGGGAGGAAGACCTGAAAGAGGAATTCTGATGGTGAGGCATTTGGGGGTGAGTCCAAGTGCAAGGCAGGAGTTGAGGAATTCAATCTGGCAGTTGAGGGTAATGTGTCTACGGAGATGATAACGGAGACGGGTCAGTTCCATGGTGGAAGAGAACGATAAGAGGAAAAGACGACAGGAAAGAAACGTAAAGATATAGACAAAAAGGAGAAAAAAGGACGGTATATATATTAACTAAAGGAAAAGAAAAGGTAGTGATGAGGGTGGCAACAAGGTGTTGAGGGAAGCCCAGCGGACACTCACCAAGTTGAGGACCAAGCTGGCAGGCTGCTGGGGGCGTCGAAGAGACACGTAAAACACACGAACACAAAAACACACTCAAGCTTATCGGGCCTATGCCCTTCTTCAGCGAAAGAGTAACGTAAAGTGACACACTGGGCGGGGAATGACAGGGTGATGTGGGAAGGTTGATGATTGGAGGAGGTGGGGAGTAGGAGGGGTGGATAGCCAATAAAGAGGGAGTGTGGTAAGGGAAAGTGCGAATAACTACAATGTAACAAGGAGACAATGTAAGGGGGCTAATAGGGTTAGCGGAGGTTGAGGCCAGGCGGAGAGAAAGAGTCGAGAAGATGGATATGTGCTAGTTCCCAGTGTCGGAGAAGGGGGGCAGGAGTGTCATAGGGTAAAGCGCGAATAATCCAAACATTGTAGCAACTATTGAAGAGGACAATGTGGGCATTGGCGTGTAATGCAACTGGGAAGGGGCGTCTGAGAGAAACGCTATTCCGGTGACCGTTCATTCGGATGTTTAATGGATTGCTGGTGAGGCCTACGTAAAACGCGGGACAAAGGGTGCAGGTAAGGAGGTAAATGACGTTACGGGTGGTGCAGTTGCTTCTGGAGGTGATGGGGTAGGTGATGTTGGTGGAGGGACTCGAGAAAGAAGATGATGGTAGGTGGATAGGGCAAGTGAGGCAGCGAGGTTTTCCGCAGGGGTGGGAACCTATTGCAAGAAGTGTGGTAGAAGTGGGAAGTTCCTTCCTCCACAAGATATTTCCCAAATTTGGGGGCCGGCGGAAGGAGAGGAGCGGAGGATTGGCAAAAAGGTTGATAAAGAGGGACTGATGGGAGGAAGAGGTAAGAATTGGGTGGGCAGCATGAAGGATTGTTTTGAGAGCTTCGTGGATACCAGGATGGAAAAGTGTCGTAAGAGTGAGTGGAGGGGTAGATGCAGGAATAGTGGGTGTGTGAGGATGAGATCCAATGTGGGTAGGCGTCATCGCCCTATGGATCTGTTCGCGGACCAAGACTGGAGGGTAATATACCTAAATATATATTTTTTTGTCAAAAACTTGTATTTCGTGCATTTTAGCATCACCTCATTTGTACAGTTGATATCTCTACACACATCTATCTTATGATGAATGCACTGTTGTAATGGCATGGCAATGGCTGTCAGCTATATCGAGTTCGATCGATATCAAATTGTAATTCGATAGCACTTTAATACAAGTAAGTTAAGTAGTTACTAATGTGTATTATCATTTTAATCATGTCAAACTGTATTAACTTCTTGTAACTCAATATTTTCAGGCTCAAGTGTTTTATAACATTACTTTCAAAACTACTCTGCTCTGTTAGGTAAAAAAAGAAAACAAAATCGTCTTTATTTACGTATTTCTCAGAAAAATCTGTCATATTGATACAGTATTATAAGGATTACACTGTTTACTGCTGTAGTGGTACAGTTACGATCACAGTAAGAGCTTCGACCAGATTCAACTTCAATGATGTCAAACAACAATCATTTGATAACACGTTGATACAGGTAAGTAGGGCTGTAGGGGAGGGTATATGGCAGTATATGCCGTATACCCTCTGCTTTTTTTGAATGAATAGGGTATATCCTATGCTTTTAAAAAAACTGAGCAAGACCCTCCTTCCATGTTTTATTTCCGTATACGATATACCCTCTGCTTTTTTTGCGACTACAACACTGTAAGTAATGATATATTTAATTATCCTTCTCAATAATCATGTTAAACTGTATTTAGTATTTTAAATAAACAGTTTCAGACGACTGTGATATGGAAAAAAGAATGAATCAATCTTCTTTACTTACGTATTTTTCAAAAAAATCTAAAATTTCTGAAGCTGAAGAGCACGAAAAAGATGAAAAGCAAACAAAAAAGAGAACAACAAAGCACAAGAAGAAACAACCTTAACAACACCATCTGCTTCGACAAAGGTACAAGAAGAAACAACTTTAACAACACCATCAACTTTGACAAAGGTAACTGACGATGACAACGATTTTGACACATCGGCCTATGTAAATAAGGAATTAAATGATGACGAAAAAATAAATTTAATCTATAATCTGGAAACTGACAGAAGATTTTAAATTTTCCTTAACATCTGCTGGAAATAAAAAAGGAAAGAGAAAATTTAACTACAAGTGGCTTATTAATTATTCTTGGCTTGTTTATTTAAAATCTCAATATGGAGCATATTGTAAATATTGTTTTTTATTTGCACACGAATGCATCGCTAAAAAATCAATTTCTTGGGCAGCTTGTTCGAGAACCTTTCTCTAAGGGGAGAATAGCAGTAGATGAATTCAACAGTCACGAGAATGCAGATTATTGTAAAATTTCTCTACTAAGGACCGAAAACTTAAAAGACGTTATAATGGGCAAAAGGCATTCTGTTGTTCAACTAGTAGATAGTTTGGCACAAAATAAAGAAAATCATTTAAAACTGCCGCCAATAATAAAAAGTCTTTTTTGTGGCTGAAATGGATTGGCTCTAAGAGGTCATCACGATTCTAGACAGATAAATGTAACTGATTCATTTGAAAGCAAAGCTTATGAAAAGAATTTCTGACAATTGTTAAAATTTAGAATTGATTCTGGAGATGATAGTTTAAAAAATCATTTAGGAACGAGTGCAAAAAATACTTCATATACATCGCCAATAATTCAAAATAAAATAATTGACTGCTGCAACCAAATAATATTGAAAAAATTGTAGAGAAAGTAAATGACAGCAAATATTTTTCAGTATTAGCAGATGAAACAACAGACAAAGGTAAAGAGGAACAATTTTCATCATGTGTACAATTTGTGGAAGAGGTAGAACAGGCAAAAAATTGGTTGAATATTTTCTCCAATTTGTCTCAGTTGTATCAACTACTGGTGATAACTTGGCCAACACAATGCTGGATTCACTAAAGAAAATGGGTATAAACTTGAAATACCTAAGTGGGCAAGGGTATGATGGCGCTGGTGCAATGTACGGTAAAGTGGAAGGTTTGAAAATGAGAGTTCTCAAAAAGTATACATCTACACTCTATGTACATTGTGCTTCCCATTGCCTGAATCTAGCCATAAGTCATGCTTGTTCCAAAAAAGATATAAGAAATTACATAGGAATAAATGAATCATGCTATTCTTTTTTCAATACACCAAAAAGAAAGTCTTCTTCAAGAGTGGATTAATAAATTATGCCCTTATACGAAAAGGGGCAGATTAAAACAACTATGTCCAACTAGATGGGTCAAAAGTAGAGTTGGGGACTGTGACTTTTTTCCTGTCACAGTGACAAACTGTTCCTGTGACAAAAAAATAGTTGTGACTCAAACCTGTTACTTGAGTCACCAGTGACTTTTTCATTGTATTGACCTTGTGCTGGTGGAGTTGGTGACAGTGCCATAAAACCAAGTATCGGCCGATAACAAGTACTTACTTGGTAGCCTAGTGGTAGGTAGAATATATTAAATCTGTGACTAGTGAAGTAGTGAGCAAGAAAATTAAAAAAATTAAATAGTAGAACATTAGGTATATTTCAGATAATAATTATCTCTATTATATTACACAAAGAGAAATGTTTTGTTTATAGAGTTTGTATGGTTACTAACAACAATATACACTTAGTAATGTTAGTAAATAAACTTTCATATTTGCAATTAAAGTTGCAATGCAATGAAGTTCATTGAATCTGAAAGAGAACAATGATTTAACTCGATAACTGAATGTACGATTATTTAATTTCAATAAGAGTCACATAGTGCATTTTATGATTGGAAAATATGGAAGAGAATGATGAATGATTGATTAATTAAATGTAATAAATAATTAAATTAATTATTGGAAGTCATTAATGGTTCTATGGCTGGAATCATTCATTTTCTCCCACTCATAAAATTGAAACATCAAATGACCCAGCAATTCCTTTTAACATGCATCCCAGACAATTCCTAATCGAACTCTTATGGCAATACAGTAAATAAATCGCAAAGTCAAACCTTATCCAAAGTTGATATTTTTATGCCTGAACCTTGCTTTACACATGGAAATATGTGGGGTGTTCATGGGGGAGAAATATATAGATTTTTAATTGTTGTTTGCCGAGAAAACCGTCTTAGAGATCGATGTAAACAACATCATCATCATAGGTAGTCTGTCCGTAGACAGGTCCGTGATTATTCTTGGTTAAACCTGGTTCTCCATATACTCCTATTTTCCGCTGTCCTCTTTATATCTTGATAACTCTCTTTCCCTTTCAAATCGTCTATCAGCTGAAACCTTTTCCTACCTCTTTCCCTTTTCCCATCTAGTTTTCCTTCTAACACGTCTTTAATCATACTCTCTCTCCTCAGGTAATGTCCAACCCAGTTAGCCTTCCTCTTTCTGATAGTCTGTATAATCATTCGCTTCTCTCCTATTCTTCGTAGCACTTCATCGTTTTTCATCCTATCTGTCCATTTTATCTTCAGCATTCTCCTCCAAGTCCACATTTCAAAGCTTTCCAAGTATGTGATGTCATTTTTCCTTAGCGTCCATGTTTCTGCCCCATACAATGCTATACTCCATACGTAGCATTTTATCAACTTCTTGCGGATATCTTCCCCTATATTCCCTGTAAGTACTTGTTTCTTTCTCCTGAAAGCCGCTTTTGCGTTTCCTATTCTAGTTTTGATCTCATCCGTACATTTTGCCTCTCGTGTTATGATACTTCCAAGGTATTTATATTCTGAAACTTGTTCTAATGGCTTTCCCCCAATAGTTATGTTCAGATTCTCTTCTTTGCTCGATATTCGAATGACCTTGGATTTTTCTGTATTTATTTCCATACCGTGTTTTCTACCAGTTATCACTAGTCTATTTATCTTTTTTTGTAGCTCCTCTTCCTTTCTTGCTAGAAGTACTTGATCATCTGCGTATTTTACTGTTCTTATAATCCTTCCTCCAATTTTGAAATCCCCTGTGCCTTCTAAAGCTTCTTGCATTAGACTTTCTCCATATATATTGAATAGGGTTGGCGATAGGCAGCAGCCTTGTCTTACTCCTCTACCGATATTTATTCTGCAGGTGTCCACATTCTCAAACCTGACCTTTACAACTTGATTCTCATATAGATTCCTAATCAGTCTCCTGTCTTTCCAGTCTACACCTATATCCTTTAATATCTTCATCAACTTTTCCCAATTTACTCTATCAAAGGCCTTCAGCCAGTCTACGAAACATGCGCAGATATCTTGACTGTATTCTGTTGCCCTTTCTGATAGGATTCTAACTACTCCTATAGCATCTCTAGTTCCTCGTCCTTTTCTGAAACCGAATTGATCTTCCCCTATTATTTCTTCTGCCTTTTTCTCCAGCCTTTTATTAAGAATCCTCGTGATGATCTTCGATGTGTGTGACAGAAGGCTTATCGTCCTGTAATCTTTACACTGCATTGCCTTTGGCTTCTTCTTTAGAGGGATCATTGTTACTTCTAGGAAATCCTGAGGCCACTCTCCCGTGTCGTAAATCTTATTAATTAATTTCGTGATCGCTTTTAATCCTTCTGATCCTATGACTTTAAGTATCTCAGCCGGTATTCCATCGCTGCCCGTGGCTTTCCCCTTCTTTAGTTCCACTATCGCCTTTTCTACTTCGCTCTCCATAATACTTTGTCCTAAGTTGTCTTCTTCAATGTTTTCCTCATTTTCCAGTTCTATTTTTGCCGCTCCTGCCTGTTTACTGTATAATTCCTTAATGTATTCTTCCCATACCTGTGCTACATCCTTTGTTTCTGAGACTATCTTCCCATCCGTATTCATAATTCCTTTACCACAAATTCCATTAGACTCCTTATCTTCTAATTCCAGTGCCCTAGCGTACATCATATCGTACCGTCCACTTCACCATTTGATCTATTTCATCACATTTTCCTTTTATCCAATTTTCTCTAGCTTTATCTGTTACCCTTCTCAACCCATTGTTTATACGCATATAGTTGGCTCTACCTTTTTCACTGTTAACGTTTTTCCATTTTCGTCTCTCATCCATTTTCTCCAGCATTTCCTTCGTGATCCATGGTTTTCTGATTTTCTTCTCTTGTTTTCCAATCTCTTTATCCAAGGTATCCTTGATACTGGTTTTAATTTCATACCATTCTATATCAACGGTCTTCGGTTTGTTTTCCAACTTTCTTAGGTTATCTTCCAACTTCATGCTGACTACATCCTGCCTTTCTTTCAGTTTTTCTACGTCCCAGGTCTGTCTTTCTCTTCTCGTTTTTCTTATTTGTTTGAGCTTTGAACTCACGTCAATTATTAGAAGGCTGTGATCTGAATCAATGTCTGCTCCTTGCAATGCCTTGGCGTTCTTTATGCTGTTCCTGAATCTTTGTTTTACAAGGATGTAATCTATTTGGCATCTCGTTCTATCTCCTGGGCTTTTCCATGTGTATAACCTTCATTTATGGTTTTTGAACCATGCATTAGTCACTACAAGGTCATTACTGATGCAGAATTCTACGAGTTTCTCCCCTCCTCGATTTCTCTTCCCAAGTCCGTATTGCCCGACAACATTTTCTTCCTGTCCTTCTCCGACTATACTGTTCCAATCTCCCATTATTATGCAGTTTACCTTTCCTCTTCCGTCTTCTTCGTAAATTTCATTAATTTGCTCATAGATCTCATCTATTTCTTCATCGTCATGAGCTGACGTTGGCATATATACCTGGATTATCAGCATGTCCACTGGGACTGCTTTTAGCTTTATTGCCATCAGTCTATCGTTCGTTGCTATTATCTTGGTCACGCTTTTCATCATAGTAGTAGTAGTAGTAGTAGTAAACAACATATACGATGTTTTTCTCTGGATTTTCTCGAATTTTTTTCTACGAAACCATAACTCGTAATTATGTAGCCTCGCAGACCTTCTTGTAGTAAATGTTGTTCTCTATCCGAATAATGCTTTTAATCTATACCTTACAGATCATATAAGAGCTAGAGAGATAAAAGTTTGCTACTTCATTGTTGCTTGACGGATGCCATTTAACGAGATACTAGTATAAGATTATTAAAGTAATTGTGTAAAGTGGAAGTTCTAATTGACAAATTCAGTTGAAAACCACAATTGGGCGATAAGTTTTATTAAAGATTACTCATATATAATTAAATTAAAACTCATCCAGCGGTTTAGGAGATGAAAGTTACGACGGACGGATGGACGGACCAGACGTGCCCAAAAGGCGTTCCGCTATTATCGCTTCGCTGGCAAAGAACGCCTAATAATTCATCGCTGTTTCACGCAAAATGAATAAATAAAATAGGTATGTTTAAAATAAGTTGTATAAATACACATAGTTTTGTGGGAATCTCCAGAAAAATTCAGGTAAATCCATTAAAAAGGTGAAAAGTTATGTATTTTTAAATAACTTCGCTCCAGAATAGTCAATTTATTTAAATATCCCCCGGTCTCCCAGATGGGTCTGATTAAAATGCCGCCGCGCTTGAGGGGTTAACTATACATGACAAAAATGTTGAAGGTAATTTTAATGAGAAAATCTTACCTTTGTTTCTATTTTCACAGTTGGGTGTTTTCTGCTAAGATGTTTCCGCAAATTAGTGACAGAAGACTTGAAGCTTAACTTTGCTTTGCACAAATCACACTTGGCCAGGCCTGTTTTGGGATCTATTTCAGTAAAAAAACCGCCACAGCCCGCTCGTCCTCCGCTTTCCTAGCTCCATAGTACAGCACCTCCCAACACCGTCAATAAAGAATTAAGAACTCCTCGTGGTTTAAAACATCCCCAGAAAAATAATTAACAAAAAGTTGAACATTCATGAGAAAAGTACGAGCAAGTACGATAAATGTGGCCACGGCAATGGCTTGAAAACAAATCCTCGTGATGTAACGATTATGTATGAATCGCGAGGAAACGAATGCGACCGAACGTAGTCAATCCAAGTCACAGACTGAAGTTTGAAGTATAGAATGGTTGTGAGAAACACTGCGTAGTGCATTTCCTCTTTAATTTGTATATATATATTATTAGTAACAAACAACACGTTCGGTGACACCTCTCAAGAAATGCAGGTGTTAGGAAAAATGCGTGATAAAGCGGGCAAACGAAAAATTAATGGGTAAACAAGACGGTCCTTGTGACCCCAAGAGCATTCGTAAACATCCGAGTTTCTTCGATTTGAGTTGGATACATGTTATTTAGTTCGTTAAAGTAAACAAAATTTTCGACTAAAAGTAAAGTTATAAAATTAAATTCATTCGTTAAAGCGAAGATTCGTTCAACAAACGTTCGTTGAACGAGTACCTTACTGCACTGAGGGGTCGTCCATAAATGACGGCACGCAGTTTTGGCGGATTTTTGACCACCCCTTTCCTCCGTCATCATATTTCGTCACAAAAACTCAGACCCTTTCCATTTATGTCATCACAAAGCTTTAACCCCCCACCCAAAATACAAATTTTCAAAAAATATAATTGGTTTGAAATCAATTGTTATTTAGAAAACGCAACAAAATAATAAAATATTGCGATCTGAATTACATAATACTTTCGTAAATATCTTTGAGTAGGCTTGTTTGTGCAATGATGTCAGATAAGTGATTTTCTCTCACTCTCATTATATATTGTTCTCAAGAAATGCTGAACCAAACACTTGCCCAGGCCAGAAGACCCTTTCCATTCAAGTGTTGACGCATAAAAAGAACTATTCATCTCAAGAGTCGGAGACGACACAGAGCAGATAAACAGTGCCTTCATCCCCTCCCTCTACACAGTTCGTCTCGGCCGTTGGGAAGAAGTTGGGACTCGGGTGAATGGGAGTGGGAGGAGTGGGACTAGGGACTGCGCCCTTCCTGTTCCACCGAGCCAGCAGTAACAATCTGTGACTGGCGGCCGGGCGGTGACTGAATCTGTGACGGCCGGGCGGTGACTGAATCTGTGACGGGCGGCCGGGCGGTGACTAAATCTGTGACTGCCTGTGACTTCCATACCTGCTACTTTCCGCGCATACCTGTTACCGGTCACAGTCTCATGTTAGTCACTGTGACAAAATAGCAGTGACTGCAAATACTCCCCAACTCTAGTCAAAAGCCATGAATCATTCATGGTGTTTGTAGAGTTGTTCAAATCTGTTGTTTCTTCTTTGGAACAAATTACTGAGGAGTGGACAAGTAAACAAACAACAGTAAATGCAGTTTTATTGCTTCATTCTATAAAAAGTCCTGTGTTTGTGATTGCATTATTTTCCATGCAAGGATTATATACTTATACATTACCATTGAGTAGAATGCTACAATCACCCTTGATCAACTTAATTGAAGCAGTTAAAATGGCTGAAACAGTAACTGAAAAATTAAATGAAATGCATAATAACGTTGATATAAATTTTGGTAACATTTATAACACAGCTTTAAAATTGCTGAAAGATGTCATTGGTGAAAACTATGAAATTCCTATTCCAGGAGTGACAGAATGCCAAAAATTTCGCTATAACATCTAAGCGGATATAAATTCCGAACTACTACTGTGGAGGGATAAATTCCAATCTTGCAAGTCCAACAATTTACCTAGTCACGCTATAGGTTACCTAAACTTGTGCAATGAAAATATTTTTCCTAACGTATATAAATTGTTACATATTTTGACTACTCTGCCAGTAACAACATCTACCATTGAAAGAACGTTTTCAACATTGAAATATTTGAAAACGTATCTAATAAATACTACTGGGCAAGACAGACTTAATGGGCTAACTCTTTTTATAAACAATTACCTGTAGATATTCATGATGTATTGAATATCTTACAGAAAAATAGCAGAAAGTTAAACATTACTTTGTAAATTTTTTTGTATAATTCTATTATTTATTCCTTGGTTAATTTTGTTACTTATTTAATAATTTTATGTAATTACTGTGTTATACTGATACCAAATCATTGAAAATAATATCATATTTACTATCATTAATTTTTGTGATAAATATTTAAGAATTATTTATTTATGTGATTTTTTTATAGTCAAAGATAAATGAATCAAACATTCTTTATATGTGTATAAGTCTTTTTAGATCTATCTACAAAAAAAATGTTATTCACAAACCTATTCTCGATGCCCCCCTAATGATGATACCTGGGTATGCCACTGGCTACCACAATAAAAAGTAAAATATTTCTTTTATGTGTATTTCTAGAGATCTGACCTCATTGATTTTAATCAAATATAGAGTATATAACCTTCATATAAATAAAAAAATATCATATTTCAACCAGGTTGACTAAACAGGGCTACCACAATATCAAGGTTAGAATTTTCTGTAACTATGAATTTCGAAGGTCTTGGCTGAACCAATTTCAAAGAAATTTCATTTGTAGGGCTAGAATAGAATGGCAAAACAAAATGAATATGTTTAGAACAGATCAAAAAAGCAGGGCTACCACTATATAAGGAAAAATAATTTTTGATTTCCTCCCTCGGAGGAGCCTGTAACCTCTAGAGGGTGCGTCCCCGGGTGGCAGATAGGGGAATGCTCTACAGATATGTAGGGTAGGAGGGAAATAAAATTCCCCTAGGTGGACCAACAGGCAGCAGCGTCTGTTTTCCATATTAGGGGCGGCTGCAAACAGCATCTGTTCCCCATGATAGGGGCGGCTGAATATATGGGCAGAAGGCAATGGGAAACCACCACCACAATATATCCCATGTACAGGCATCATGACGGAGTCTTCTCTTGTTAAATATTCCGGAGGTAAAATGGTCCCCCGCTCGGATCTCCGGGGGGGACAACACGAGAGGTTCCGTTTAACACAAGGAAGGAAGGAAGCTGGAAAGAAGCTGAGAATTGGCACGTGGAATGTAAGAACACTCCTACGAGCAGGGAAGTTGGAAAATTTAAAGAGAGAAATGAAAATAAACAGAATGGACATGATTGGCTTAAGAGAAATGAGATGGGAAGGAAGAGTGGAAATAAAGTGATGATACCACGGTGTACTATTCAGGAGGTACTGGAGGAATGAATGGAGTAGGAGTAATTCTGATTAAGGAAATAGCAAATTGTGTACAGAGGGTGATGTTTGTAAATGATAGAGCAATTGGTCTTAGAATAGGAATGCACCCAAAAGATCTACTGTTGATACAAGTTTATATTCCGACCAGCCAACATGAAGATGAGGCTGTTAAAGAAATATACGAGATGATAGAAAATATTATGGAGGAGGAAGGTAAAAACTGTTGCAAGATAGTGAGGGGTGATTGGAATGTTGTTGTAGGAGAGAGAAGAGAAGACCAAGTAGTAGGAAAATTTGGACTAGGGAAAAGAAATGAAAGAGGTGAAGGACTTGTAGAGTTCTGTAAAGAGAAGAGGATGTTCATATCAAATACTTGGTTTGAAAATCATAAGAGAAGGCTATACACATGGATATCACCATGAGATGGAGCCAGATATCAAATAGATTATATTTTAGTGGAAGAAAGATACAGAAATGGAGTGAAAAAGGCATATGGACTTCCAGGAGCAGACATTGACAGTGATCATGTGCTCCTCATGGCCGAAATAAAACTAACCTTGAAGAAGATTAAGTGAATTTGACGAAAAGCACTTCTGTACCAATTGTTGGGGAGCTTTGTGGCTATATCCAATATCAGAAGTCTACAATTTGAGTTTATTTATGTTCTTTGTAAAGCCTTTAAATTTTTCCCACAGTTCCTTAAAATATTTATTATCATTTAACCTATTTAGAATTTTTAGAAATAATACAGGTATGGAGAAAGTCATGCGTTGGCCATATCAGATTTTTAGAAATATTACAGGTATGGAGAATGGCAGGAGGTGATCACGTCAGATTTTTTTCTTAATTGTTCAAGCTTCGCGGATATATCCAATATCTGAAGCTTATGGTATGAATTTATTTCAGTTCTTTGTAAAGTCTGAATTTCTCTCTCAGTTTCTTAAAATATTTATTATTATTATCTAACCTATTTGGAATTTTTAGAAATATTACAGCTTTGGAGAAAGTCATGTGGTGGCCACATCAGATTTTTTATTTAGTTTTTATTATTTCTCCATTTTATCTACTATGACTAAATTCATACAACTAACACTGCATAACTTATTTTTTATCTACCAAGAGAAATATAATCCTCTCTAACCTCTGCCTTAAGATGCGACACCGTCCTTCTTAGATCCTCCATGGTGCTGGCTGCCTTCTCCTCCGCTGCCTCAGTTGCTGACTTACACTGCATCTCCAGGTCATCGTTGCGTGTGTTTAGCACATATATTACCTGAAAAGGGAAATCGAGAGAAAGATAGCTAAACAGTAACTAAACTGTTTTTTTTTCATCGATATCTCAAATAATAGGCTGTAGAATGAGGAATTAGAGCAAAAGTAGCTATAAAGATTTTCAATTTTCGCCATCATTTTAAGATACTAAATTTTTTCTCAAAAGTTGAAGATTGAACAAACAATTTGGTGGTATTTTTTAATGATCTACATGCAAAAAAAAACTTCCTGTATCAAAAAATAACCCCTACCATTAAAATGGACATAATAATAATGCTATCATAGTCATCATAGGTAGTCTGTCCGAAGAAAAGTCAGTGATTATCCTTGGTTAAATCTGGTTACCCACAATCTCCTATTTTCCGCAGTTTTCTTCATGTCTCGATGGCTCTCTTTCCCTTGCTATTCATCTATCAGCTGTGATACCTTTTCCTACCTCTCTCTTTCCTTCCAGTTTTCCTTCTAACTCACATCTTTAATTTCTCTCCTAAGGGCTGACGTCTGATTCAGTTTGCCTTCCTCTTTCCCTTGGTCTGTATTATCATTCTTATTCTTCTTAGTATTTCCTCCTTATTAACCCTATCTATTCGTTTTATATTCATCATTATCCTGCATGCTCTCATTTCGAAGCTTTCCGAGTATTTTATATCTTTTCTCTTCAGTCTCCATATATCTGCCTCATGCAACGCTATACTCCTCCATATAGAGCATTTTTTTAAATGTCTTGCAGATATCATCCTTTGTATTTCACGTTAGTAGGAGTTTCTTTCTTCTGAAAGTGGCTTCTGCTTTCACTATTCAAGTCCTTATTTCCTCGCTACATTTTAAATCTCTCATTATTGTGTTTCCAAGGTTACTTGTTGCTTGTTCTAATGACTTTCCACCAATACTTATAATTGATAGTAGCTCAATAACTTTGGCCAAAACTAACAAAAGTAGAATACTCCTTTAGCCAATACTTATGTTCAAGTTTTCTTCTTTACCTGATATTCACATGGCCTTAGATTTTTCTGCATTTATTTCCATTCTGGATTTTTCACCTTCTATTACTAGTCTATTTATCATTTTATGGAGGTTCTTTTCCTTTTTCATTAGAAGAACTTGATCATCAGCGTATTTTACTGTTCTTATAATCCTTCCAATCTTGAAATCTTCAGTGCCTTCTAGCGCTTCTTGCATTATTAGCAGTGGCGGCCGATGGTTGTTTCAACTGGTAGGGGCAACATGTTAAAAAAACCTAAATTTATAATGCAAAAAATATTCAATTTTTTACTTACCAAAAAATGCACTGTAGTGAGTATATGAAAAAAGTGTCTTGTAACTAAAATGAGCAGTATACAAAGTCTATTCGGCGATCTTTATTGTTAGAAAATAAATCAATAACTTCTGTTGAAGCTATCTATGTTATTTACAAAAGTTTTTTCGCATGATTGCATGCCTAAAGCACTTAGTCTTTCTTCTTTCATAGTAAGAAAAGTCTTTATTCTTTTCATCATTGAAAAACACCGTTCTGCTTCTGATGTTGACATTGGTATTGTGATCAACACTTTTAAAAGTTTTATTGTCTCTTGAAATGTTTCACACAAATCATCACCCAAAATTAGTGAGAGAAATGATATTGCACCAGAAACTGCTCTCAATTCCACTCTTTTGTAAAAAACTTGAAGTTCACTCTTCAGTCTCTTCTTTTCAGAAAAGGATACTTTTCAATTATTTCACTGAAATCTATCTTTTATTTCTGTGATTATGGTGGTCGAAATTAGCAAGTGAATACTTGTCTTTTATCAGTTTCTGAACGCCATTTAAACATCCACTCATAACAGAAGCACCATCAAAACTTTGTGCTATAAGTTTATTTGGACTGTCACCAATTAGGGGGTTGAGTTGTTTTAAAATTGCACAAGTGTCATGTCCGTCAGGATTAACAAAATTCCAAAACCTATCTACCAGTTTTCCATCTACAATGTAACGTAATACAATGACTAACTGAAACTGACATGACACGTAAGTAGTTTCATCGGCTATCAATGCTACATAATCTGCTTTTTGAATTTCTTAGCGAACTTCTTCCTGGTATACTTCTAACAGGCATTCCAGCAAATCATTCTCTATAGTTTTAGACATACCTTTAAACACAGCAGTTTAACTAAGGTGAACTTTAAGTCATTATCTAACTCAGAACTAAATTGGAATAACTCACGAAATACTCCTTTATTTTGTGACCCATCAGTTTCATCATGCCCTCCCAATGCTAATTCTAATGCCCCACAAAAACGTATACAATTTATAATCAAATTTAATACGTACCTATTTTTATCTACTTTTTCATTGTTTAGATATAGCTAGCCAATACTGTGAGTTAAACTGATTTTGA
Organism: Tanypteryx hageni; assembly: GCA_028673005.1. NCBI lineage: Eukaryota > Metazoa > Arthropoda > Insecta > Odonata > Petaluridae > Tanypteryx > Tanypteryx hageni. The sequence continues at coordinate 115,013,290 of CM054117.1, read as the reverse complement.
ATATTTGTTTTACCCAGCAACGATAAACTCAAAACATTGTATTTCAAGATGGCTGACGTGACTAGTCGTTCTCGTTGTCACCTCTGCGACGAATTGATTTTCTCACAAGATTATTTACAATGTGGTGGTAATTGCAATTTTGTTTTTCATCTAAAGTGTACTGGCCTCTCTGATACCGAATTTAAGGTCGTGAAGAGTAACGATGCAATTATTTGGAAGTGTGTTACCTGTCGTGGACAGCAAGTGAAAGCTTCTTGCAGTGGCGGCAACTCGGACGCATCGGTGTCATTTTTTTTGCATAACCTGAATGAAGTTTTAGCCAGATTATCTGTTTTAGAAAGTAGACAAGATGTATCTCGTAATTTATTGGCCGACACCTCAGTCAATTCTACCACACCGGTGCCCACAATATCCCCAAATGTTGTGAAAATACCTGTGTGTAACCAGATGTCCTTCGCGGAAGTGATGAAGAAACCTAAGCATCCTGAGAACGAATCTTATAAACCCAATTCTGCTAACCTATCTAGCTCCGCAAGTGATCTTCCTCCTTCAAGTGATGATGGTTTTGTAACTGTGCTTCAGAAGAAACGACGAATTGTTGCTATGAATGCATTTGTTCATGGCTGCAGCATGGAGTCTTCTGACTTTGTTGGTATGCCAAAACATGCTTGGCTTCATTTGAGCCGTGTGAGTAACTCTGTTACCTGCGACTCCATTCTTTCGTACCTAAAAGGTAAATTCGCTGATCGCAATTTCTCTTGTGTTAAGTTGTCGACTGGCATTAATAGTTCGACTTTTAAAATCGGTGCAGACTATAGTCTTCTGGAAGTTCTTAATAAAAGTGATACCTGGCCTAGCGGTGTTTGCGTCAGGCGATTTAATTTCCTTAATTTTAAGCATGGTAAAATGGAAAATAGTGTCTCTTCTGCTGTTGCTTCTACTCCAGCTGATGCGTCAACTCCTGTTATTGACGCTGTTAATGGTAGTTCTCTCACAAGTCTTGGGGCTGCTACAAGCGAGTGCAGTGCAGATAACAAAATTATTACTAGGTCAAAAAACGGACTAGCAAAGCCCAAGGGACACTGAATGGGCAACAAATTGAACTTGACGATCCTGCTATATGCAGTAATAACTTGCACCAACAGGCTTTTACTGTGTTACATGTTAATGCTCACTGCATTAGAAATAAGCTTCTTGAATTAGATATATTAATTGAATCTGAAAAACCTGATGTGATCTGTATGTGTGAGCATTGGCTCACAAATGAGGAGTTAAATTGTTTCAATGTCTCCGGTTATAATGTTGTTTATGCATTCTGTAGAGCTAATTTTAAAAATGGTGGTTGTCTTGATATTTGCAAAAGAGCATCTTGTTACTGATGCTATAAATTTATCTTACAAGCATCTGATTGAAGAGCGTGTATTTCAATGTGTATTTATTAACTTGGTTATAGATAGGTATTCTTTTTTTATACTTTCATTGTATCGGTCACCCCTCGGTAGTTTTCAGACATTCTTGCAGAAACTGAGTATTCTCTTAGATCTAACATTTAATTGTGATAATAACCAATTTATAATTATTACAGGTGATTGTAATATTGATTTGTTAACAGATAGCAATGACAGAAGCGATTTTCTTCAGCTTCTAGGTTCTTTTAATTTAACGACTTTTAATTATGATCCCACTCGTATCACTAATCATTCTTCGACTCTATTGGATAGTATAATTTCTAACTATGACTCTACTTTTGTGAATTCTTGTGTGATAAAGTCTGATTTTTCTGATCACTTCCCTGTCATTTCTAATTTTTCCATTATGAAATCTCCATCAGCTGTTTTTTGCCACAGTCGCTCCTTCTCTGAACTTAATATTGTACGTTTTTTAAATTTACTTGAAGCTGAGAATTGGTGTGATGTTTATAATATAAACAACTCTAATGATAGTTTCAGTCTGTTTTATGAAAAAATTTTATTCTACTTTAATGTTTCTTTCCCCCTTACTAATAGAAAAGTAATTTCAAGTCATACCAAAAAGAACTGGATTAGTAATGAAATTCGTCAACTCTACATATTTGAAGGGATTCTCCCTCTATTGTAAGTTAAGCAACGATACTGCAGCACTAACTCAATATAAATCCATGAAGAGACAATATTGTAACTTTATCAAAGTTGCTAAACGAACTCATAATAATAGAAGAATTCTAAATGCTGATAACAAAACTAAGGAAACCTGGATAATTATAAATAGCTCGAAAAATCATAGATACTCCAATTCACCACTGAAACTGATGGATCACTCGGGTGAATTTATTACTGATTTATCACTTTTAGCATCCAGTTTTAACGATCATTTTACCCATTTATCAGTACCCACTACTCCCATAGATTCTGCAGATTATCTAAATATTCCCAACTCTTCAAAATCATTCTTTCTCTCTCCCTGTTATGAAATGGAACTCAAAAACATTTTTCAGAATCTAGGCTCCAAGTTTAGTTCTGGTATTGATGAAATACCTAACTTTATTATTCGTCTTTCGTTTAACTTTATTAAGTTTCCTCTTTTGTTTCTAATTAATGAATCTTTGCAACAAGGTATCTTTCCAGAACCGCTTAAGGCATCTAAGGTTATTCCTCTATTTAAGAAAAAAGGTAGTATACATGATTTCAATTCCTGTCGGCCTATATCCATTATCAATCAATTTGGAAAAATATTTGAAAAGATTTTTTACAGAAGGTTACTCTCCTACTTAGAATCATCTAGAATTCTGTCTACATTTCAGCATGGTTTTAGGCAAAACAGATCTACTTCTACTGCTATCTACCAAATAATCGATCATATACTGACTGCACTTGATAACAAGATGGAAGTTATGGGAATGCTTTTCAACTTCTCGAAAGCATTTGATAGAGTGGATCATCAGCTCCTATTGAAGAAGCTGCATAGGTTTGTCATACGAGGTTTATCCAATAAGTGGATTGAGTCCTACTTATGCAATAGATGTCAGCATGTGGTAATCTCAAATAATGGTAAAAAAATATACCTCTCCAGGAATAGTTGTAACTCATGGTGTTCCTCAGGGTTCTGTGTTAGGCCCTGTATTTTTTGTTATATGTTAACGACCTTCCAAACTGTATCCCTCTTGCTAACGGTATTTACCCCATACTTTATGCTGATAATACAAATTTTATTCTTTCTTCATCTTGTTTTGATGGTTTGTTAAATAATAGTAAGTTGATTGTTCAGCTTTTAAATAATTGGTGTCAAAATAATTTTCTAACCCTCAATGTCGACAAATCACAGCTGATATATTTCTCGTATGCAAATAAACCTCATAAAATTCTTTCTGTTGATATTAATGAGAAAGCTATTCCTCAGGTGGAAAGAACAAATTTCTTGGGAGTCTGTATTGATTCTCATATTTCGTGGGAAGCCCATATTCGAAATCTAGTTAGTAAGCTTAGTTCTATCTGTTTCCTTATAAGGTCTATTAGATCCACTGTGTCTGATGATGTTCTTTTAACTCTATATTATGGCGAGTTTTACTCACATATAGTATATAGTATATACTTTTTTGGGGCTCCTCCCCGCATGCTATCTCCATATTTAGGATGCAAAAAAGAGGTTCTAGGCTGATTGTCTGAGCATCTTATGTTGCTCCATGCTGACCTATTTTTTTAAAATTAAATATTTTACCAGTACCATGCATGTACATTATGATAGTTCTGATACATACTAGAATGAATTTAAATGAATATGAAGAAAATTCGATTATTCACAGCAATAACACTAGGCAGCATAGTGATTTACATGTTCCCTATGTTCATACTCGAGCAACTGCTCTTGGCCCTAAAGTGATGGGATTGCATTTATACAATCACCTTCCTCGTGAACTGAAAATCACGAGAGAAATTTCAGCTTTCAAGCATAAGTTAAGGATTTTCCTGCAAAATAAACTATATTATAGCCTCAGTGACTATTTGATTGACCCATTACCTGCGTAATAATACACCAATTGTAATTTTACTATGTACTGTCCTGACTTGTCCTACATCAATGTACTTTGATCTTTGGACCAATAAACTATTATTATTATTATTATTATTATTGTTCATATGTTTTTTCGATTTTTCATGAGCCCTCATTATTCCCAAATGTGTACCAAGTTCGAAATCCCGTCTCTCAACCAGCTGACTTCTCCTTGGAAATGAACTCAAGGAAAACAAAAAAACGCATTTTTTTCATCATACCCGCACGGCCAATTGTTCTTCGAATAAATATCGGCATTTAATTTATGACACCTTTCCTGTTTGTTGGCACACTGTTGCTTTTTAACTAAATTAAAATTAGGGAGGGGTCTTCCCAATCGTTTTATTTTGAGACAATGATGAAAATGGATGTTTTAATAAAGCATTTATCGTATTCATTGCAGAGAATTGAAACATTCACGCTCGCCAATACTACACCGAACTGCTATCTTGAAGGCCGGCTGAACCAAACTGAACTTGGCCTCAACCCTTTGGCCCCAAAGGTCGATATACTGAAGTGCGGGAGAAAGTAGGTGAGGGGGAGAAAAGCATGCAGTGTGCATGAGTTCCACGTCATGTGACCGAGCCAGTTAGGCGAAGGCACGACGCTGCACGATGGTGTGGGGGAACTCCCCGCCAGACTTGCCGCCCACTCCTTCCGTAAATTCTCTTACCGACTAGAGCAGTGTTTCCCAACCTTTTTCAAGTCGTGACCACCTTTTATAATAGCCAAGTAACCTGCGACCCCCCGCCACATTTGCATAAAAAGGCGTTTTTAATAGGGTAAAGAAAACACATTAAAAACAGATTTTTCGGAATATAATTCTAACCTAATATTTAATGCGATGGTAGTATTTGCATCTGGGCAACCAGCTTCAAAATTCGCGGCTGAGTGTTTGTAAATGCCAACTTCATGTCATCCTCAATATTCAGTCTGTTTCTTGCCATTGTTTTGATACGAAGAAGCGTTGAAAATCCAATCTCGCAGAGATATGTAGAGGCAAATGGAAGTAAAACTCGAAAGGCAAGTATGGTGACATTTGGATATGACTGACACTTAGCACACCAGAACTGAGTCAGCAATTTTTCATAAAACAAATTACGTGCCGAGGAATCGTTCTGCAGATCCAAGAATTCATCCTGTACTTCATCAGGAATGCTGGCTACACTCAGGGAAGCAGAGAATGGGTTTTGTACCAGTGCAGCTTCTTCTTCTGTAAGCTCAGGGAAGTACCGCTGAAATTCCTTTTCAAGGGATTCAAGGTGCCCAATAATCTCCTCTTTCAGATTCTCATCCAGTTCACCTTCAGAATCCTCTACCACACTGCAGAGTTTTTCAAACATGGCAATGTTTCCAAGATTTACTTTCCGACGCCAGTTTTGCAGCTTGGATGCAAATGCCTGAAGATTGTCTTGAAATTGGATAATGTGTGTTTCCTTTCCCTGAAGTTTCAGGTTCAGCTTATTTAGCTGGTCTAAAGTGTCTGCTAACTAAGCAACTCTTTTCTTCCAAGCTTCATCATTAAAGTAAGCCACAAGGTCATGTTTCCCTTGCACTTCCAGGAACAACTTCATTTCATCTTTCAACTCAAAGACACGATTGACAACCTCTCCTTACGACAGCCAGCGTACAGCAGTGTATAAAAGAAGAACCTCGTGATCAGAATTCATGTCTTTACAGAGTTCTTTGAACAGACAGGTGTTGAGGGCTCCAGATTTGATGTAATTCACAATTATGATCAGAGAATCAAGTACCTCTTGCAGAGGAGCTGGAAGAGTCTTGCTGGCAAGAGCATATCGGTGAATCATGCAGTGAATGCCCTTTGCTTGGGGAACAAGTTCTTTCACTTTTGTCTGAAAACCCGACTTTGACCCTAGCATAGCTGGTGCTCCATCTCTGCAAACCCCACAGACGTTTTTCCACTGTAGTCCTCCAGTTTCAAAAAAGATATTTATCTTCTCCATAATATCATCACCTTTTGTAGTAGTTTCAAGTGCACTACAAAACAGGAACTCTTCTTTGATGTCATCTGAATGAATATATTTCACGAAGACAAGCAACTGAGAACATGAACTTACGTCCGTTGATTCATCAACTTGAAAAGAAAACAATGGAGGGGTTTTGATTTAATTCAAAACCTGCTCTTTCACGTCTACGGACATGCGCCTCTGAATAGTGTTATTGGACAGAGATATTTGTCGCATCTTTATCTTGCTGGGTTCCCCAAGAATTAACTTCACCATCTTCAACATGCAGGGTCTGATGAGCGTTTCACCAATCGTGTAAGGTTTTTTGTTTGGCAATTTCCATTGCGACTTCATATGATGCTTGCACTGCTGCTGTGCTCTGTTGCGGACAACTTCCTGTAGGATCAAGTCTCGGACGTCTGACACCAGTTTCATGGCGTCGAAAGAACTCCAAATCCTTTTTAGTATGTTCTGAGTGCTTTGTCTCTAAGTGACGTTTGAGTTTTGAAGGTTTCATAGATTCAACACTGAGAAGAACATTGCACAAAACGCATTGTGGTTTCTCTATGCCATTGCTGATTAAGGTGGTAAAGCCAAATTTTAGATAGTCTTCTGAATATTTACGTTTCTTCTCCATGGGTACAGAATTCCGAAAATATAAATAAAAATTAATTCTTTTTCGAGAAAAAAATTTCTTTTTGTATTTTTATTATTTATTCGCGTTTCACGAATTTTATCAATTGTAATATTAAAAAAAAATGTTTAATAATGTTTAGCGCTAGTCACTTGGCTCACTATTTTATTAAAATAATACACCTGTTAATACTAATAATATAACAATAAAAATATAAATAAATAATTACCCAAAGAAATTGTTTTCCGTCGGGAAACGATAATAGCGATGCAGAAAGCCGACAGACAGCACGGACTGATGACGACCTACTGACGCTCTTTAGATTTTAGAAAGTGCAAGCAGTAGCTAACCCTCGCTCGACAGCAAGTGGCCAACTAAAGGTGGCTGACTATTAGCGAAGTAAGCTCGCGCCAGTTTGCATTAGACTGCCCATCGCGGACATTATTGAATTACATCATTGCAAACATGGCGGCGTCGGCAAAACATACGGGGTGACCTTCAACTGCATTAAGAGAGCAACTCATCTTTATTCGACGGTCCGTATTCGACAGTCTGTTATTCAAACATCGAGACACCGATTAAAAATGAATTTTGATGTTGAATTTTGCACCATAGTGAATATTTTTTTCAGTTTACTACTTGTAGCATAGAATTTTATTCTAATGATAACACTGCATTTGTATATTTTTGGGTTATGGAGTGAATAATGGTCCGCCGCGGCGGTAATTTGAAAAAATATTAAAGGCCCGCCATAGCAAATAATTAAAATAATATAAAATAATTAATATTTATGAACACGGCGGGCCTTTAATATTTATTAAGTATCCACCGCGGTGGACCTTAAGTCACTTCCTTTCATTTATCAAAAATCCGTGTTACAACCACTAGTAGAATATTGGAGTGTAGCCATATTGAAATAAATAAGTGTTGAAAACCTTCGTGGTGAAATTTCTTATAAAAATAATTGCAACTAAAAATAAACGCGGCGACCCCCCAGAAAACGCTTTGCGACCCCCTTGGGGGTCGCGACCCACAGGTAGTGAACCCGGGGACTAGAGTATTGTGCTGTTTCACGACAAATTAAACTTCTTAAAGACTCAAAAATGAAATCAATCTGTTCAAAAACAATTATTTATAGTGCTTTTTCTTTCTGTGAATTTTGGTAGGGCCATGGCTCCATATACCACTACCAATAATTACTGTTATAAATATTCTTTAATCTGACCTTCAAAACTTGATTAACTCGTAGATTCCTAATAAGTCTCCTGTCTTTCCATTCTACACATATATCTATTAATATCCTCATCAGCTGGGCTCGACAAATTATGCCAAGTCCTACTGTTTAGTCCCAGTTGCTCGAATTCCATAAATTCCATAAGTTGCCATAAAACCCAGTTGCCATTAATCCCACTTGCCATAGTCCCAAATGCTCGAATACTAAATACTCGAATTCCCAGTTGCTAGAATCCCACTTCCCATTGTAAAAACTGGGGTGGGGAAAAGAGGGGTATTTATGAATAGGAAGCAAAAAGGAGAAAGAACCGAGGGGAATTTACGGATATGCAGCAAAAAGGAGAATTGAAGGAGTAGGAGGGGAAAGGCGGGAAGGGCGTAAGGATCCTTTGTTTCTGAGACTATCTTGACATCCGTATTCATAATTCCTTTACCAGAATTCCATTCGACTTATTATCTTCTAATTCCAGTGCCCTAGCGTACATCATATTTTACCGTTCTAACTCCTCCAATTGTCGTATTTCATCACATTTTTCTTTTATTCAATTTTCTCTAGTTTTATATGTTACTTTTCTCAACTAACTGTTCATGCGTCTATAGTTGGCTATACCATACCTTCTTTGCTGTTAACGTTTTTCCCTTTTCGTCTCTCATCCATTTTCTCCAGTATTTCCTTAGTCATCCATGGTTTTCTGATTTTTTTCTCTTGTATTCCAATCTCTTTATCCAAGGTATCCTTGATAATGGTTTTAATTTCTTCCCATTCTACATATATCCACAGTCTTTGGTTTGTTTTCCAAATTTCTTAGCCGCTCTTTAAACTTCATGCTGACTAAATCCTGCCTTTCTTTCAGTTTTTCTAGATCCCAAGTCTGTTTTTTTTCTCGTTTTTCTTATTTTTTAGAGTTTTGTACTTACGTTAACTATTAGAAGGCTGTGATCTGAGTCAATGCCTGCTCCTGGCGGTCTTTATGATGTTCCTCAATTCTTGTTTTTGGCATCTCATTCTATCTCCTGGGCTTTTCCATGTGTATAACTATCGTTTATGGTTTTTGAACCATGTATTAGTCCCTATATGATCATTATTGATGCAGAATTCTACCAGTTTTTCCCCTCCTTATTTTCTCTTCCTAAGTTCTATTCCGTCTTCTTCGTAAATGTCATTAATTTGTCCATAAATCTCCTCAATTTCTTCATGTTCATGAGCCTACGTTGGACCAGGATTTTCAGCATGTCCACTGGGACTGCTTTTAGTTTTATTGCCATCAGTCTTTCGCTCGTTGCTATTATCTTTGTCACGCATTTCATCATATCTTTCCTAAGTAACAGAGAAACTCCCCTTTTCCCACTATTTCCTCCAGAGTAAACTACCGTGAGCTCTTCTGAGTCGAACTGTCCTTATCTTTCCCATCTAGATTCGCTCACTCCTATAGTGTGTGTATATTATGTGTGATATTGTTTTAAGTATTTTATATTATTTCTTAGCCACCAGGCTTATGGTCTCCTTGCAATTATAACTAACTACATAAATAGTGTCAACTCTATTTCTTCTCATTTCTTCTTTCAAGTTCTCTAGCTTCCCTGCCTTTCTCATAGTTCTTAGTTCCAAGTGCCTATTCGTAAATTACTTACGACAATTTTTTTCCTCAAGGCAATCCCTACGCGGAGTTCCGATTGAGGGACTATATTACCTCCGGATTGTTTTACCTCTAGGTAACTCATATTGTCCAACCATATAATTATTACTAGGGATTGTAATGTGGTAGTTTCCATCTTTCTTTCCACATCGCAGTACTGTAGTTGTTCAAATCGTCCCGATCTCGTCTACAGCTGTATTGGATATAGCCCCAGCAAACATTTGTTTTCGGTTCTGACAATACTGCTGCCTACTGCCAGACACTGATGATATTTTTAAAATTTTATTTATTTTTAAAAACATCCATTCGCTGGGCTTGAAAACCGGAACTTTGTAATGGGAAGTCGACGCTAATCATTACACCACCAGTGCATATATATATATATATATATATATATATATATATATATATATATATATATATATATATATATATATATATATATTAGGGTGGTCCTTATAATGGGGGAAAAACAAACGTTTTATTTTGAATAGGGGCACCAGCCTATTTTGTTCCAATATTAAAAAAAATAATATTCCCAAAATTTGGTAAATTTTAAATGAAATTTAGAGGTTGCTACCAAAGTTTGAAACATTAAGTTTTCTTTATTTTAAACAAAAGGCAATACAGTACAGAGCATATAAAATTTAGAATTGGTAATTTCCATGCTACATTGTCACATGATGAACATAACAATACTGACACAGTGGTATATTATTTGTTTGTGGCAAGTGTTCCCTTCGGAAAGTCTGGATATCTCCTCTGATGATAGCTGACAACCTGCTTTTGCTGTTCACCCTGGGTGTGTAATCGATTGTAATCCTCGATCAGAGCAACTCCGCGTTCTGCCATATCGTTGATGCAATTGATGGACCTGATGTACTTTTCTGTGGCAATGTAGTTCCCATCAGAAGCCCAGAGTTCGGGATCCAATTCTGGGAATTTCGTGCCAAGACCAAGTATGTCGAAAAACCTCAAAGTGTTGGCTGACACAAAATAGTCCAAATTTTTCTCCAAGATGCTATCCAGATCGACTCTTTGAGTAGTCCTCATTACCATCATTTTGGAGAGCCTAGATCAATTTGGCTTTTGTATCTATTGATACGTTTTTATCAAAGAAAGCAAGAGCAACCAGCTCTTCGCTGAGGTACCACAGATGACGAGCAAGCTTCTTCAGAGCAGCATTGGCAACTATTGAGTTTGTAGTCTTGTACTGTCGGAGGTTCTTCAACAGCATCAGGTCATTTAAAGGCGCAGCAGTTGGAAGTGCAGCTTGAAACCTTGCCTTTAAATAGAATCTCACAACAAAAATTGCTGTCTCTTATCCCAGCTTTTGTCTTCAATGGAAACTGTCCTTTGAACATCCACAGTTTGATAGCATTAATGGCTTTGGCCATCCAACGAGCCTTATGCATTGCACCAGGAGCAAGAAATCTAATTCCACGAGAAGGTTCACTTCCAAGAAAGGTGATAGAAATTTCCAGGAGTTCTCTGTAATCATCGCGAGGTTGCTGCTGTTTCAGTTGGTCTGTAGCAAAAGTGATAATTTCGTCTTTAATATCGGCAACAGCACTGGCAGTGAACTCATCATCAAGTGCAGTTCTGTATTCGGACTTATCCAGTGACACCCAATGAGCTTAAAATCGCTTGAAGATTAGTATTTCTCGCTGATGGACTTACGATGACAGAGAAGACAGCTTCCAGTACCAGCTCCAATATGTGGTGCCTGCAGGGAATGTAGATAAGGTTATTGTCTAATTTCTGTTCAATCCAAAGACATGCTCCATTTTTTCTTTCTTTCTCTGCTAGATTCCACAGTTCCCATGTTTCAACAACAGCCTTGCCCATTTCCAATCCAGTTCCAGCCGCAATTTTTGGAACACCGAGCAGTTTTTCTACTCCATCACCTGTGACTAAAATAGGAAGACGATCACCTAATTCCTTTCCAGTAAGATCTGGCAGCAGCTTGCCATCCCAATGCACAACTAGCGGAACTGTTGGATTAAATTGAGAGATTATTTGTTTAGCTGTTGCTTCCATTTGCTGAATGCGACTTACACGAATTAAGGAATGATTTACGATTGTTTATTAAGGTTCTATAACCTTCTGGACAGTTCTAGATTGTTCCAAAAAGACCTGCTATGGACTATTACATAACACAAAGTGTGCTCCTGCAAGTGGACTTAGGCAGGATTTCTGAGGGGTACATCTGAAAGGTTATATCTATTGCAGTATTGCATAAAATTCACCAATGGGTGCTGCATCACAATTTTCAATACTAAGTATCTACAATTCACAATTCAATGCAAATAAGTGAACTTGAAGAGAGGATGGCTGCAAAATTTGTATCATTTGCTGCAAAGGAATTATTATTAAAAATGAAATCATATTAACTGAATTATTGAGAAACTTGGATAAGTTCTACAAAACGAGTTTAGGATATTAAGGACTATGGCAATAAAATTTTAAAAAGCTAAAAATATTTTCTTGGATATATCTTAAATCTAAACGTTAAATACATTGTTTTATAATAAATAAAATGGATGTGTCTAAATATTTGAGCACCTCCTGACAAGCCCAACTGGCTCAAAAGGACTCTGATGAATTAATCAGATATATTTATCTTTGTTCTATTTTATATCTCTCAATACATCTTTGACAAGGGGATGTGGCCAGAGGATTTCGTCAAAACAATTGTGATTCCAATTCCGAAAAAGCAAGAAACAAGAAAATGCAGTGAACACAGAACAATCAGTTTAATTACACATACAGCAAAGGTTCTACTTAGGGTTATGAACAGGAGACTAATTAGCAAAATGGAAGAAAATGTTGCAGAGGAACAGTTTGGATTTAGAAAGAGAAGAGGTACAAGAGACGCAATAGGTTTGATAAGAATGAGTGGAGAGAGATATATAGAAAGGGGTAAAGGAATTAGTCTGTGCTTCATAGATATGGAGAAGGCATTCGACCGAGTGAACTGGGAAAAACTGATGGAAATACTGAAAGCAAGAAAAGTAGACTGGAAAGATAGAAGGCTAATTAAAGAGCTGTATAGGAAACAGAAAGCAGCTATGAGGATTAAAGATGCACAGACCGAATGGTATGATCTAGGAAGAGGAGTAAGGCAAGGGTGCTGCTTATCGCCAACCCTGTTCAATATATATGCTGAATAAATGATTGACAATGGAATAGGCAATGATAAAGGAATTAGTATTGGGGGTAGAATAATAAATTGTATAAGGTTTGCTGATGACATGGTAATTTTGGCAGATGAAACGAGGCATATTCAGGAAATGGTTACAAAGCTAGAAGACAGGATGATGGAGTATGGAATAAAAATGTACATAAAGAATACAAAGGTGATGAGAATAGGGGATAGAGAGATTATGAATGTGTCAATAAAGGATGAAAGAGTGGAGCAAGTAAAACAGTATAGATATTTGGGAAGCATGCTAACTGAAGACTGGAGAAGTGAAAAAGAAATAAGAACAAGAATAGCAATGGCAAAAGAAACATTTTATAGGAAAAAACGGGTACTATGTAGTAAAATGGATTTAAATCTGAAGAAACGTCTTGTGATGTGCTATGTTTGGAGTTTATTGCATTATGGGTGTGAAACATGGACATTAAAGAAGAGAGAGAAAGAAAGGCTAGAGGCAATTGAAATGTGGGTGTGGAGGCAGATGGAGAAGGTTAAGTGGACGGATAGGATAAGGAATGAAGCAATACTAAAAAGGGTGAATGAGAAGAGAAGATTACTTGAAACAATTCAGAGGAGGAAAAGTAACTGGTTAAGGCATATCTTGAGAGGAGAATGTTTACTATTGATGGTATTGGAAGGATCAGTAGAAGGTGAAAGGAAAAGGGGTCGTAGAAGAATAAAAATGTTTGATGACCTGAAAGAAAGTGGAGGGTATCAGGAAATGAAAGAAATGGCATGAAACAGAAAGGAGTGGAGACAACGCTGGTGCCAGGGACCTGCCTTGAGGCAGAACACCTCATGATGATGACAATACATATATTCTATTTATGTTTTCAGTACATATATTTCAATAATTTTGTTTTCTGTGAGAATGCTTTTGTTTTACTCTTTGCTGATGTCCAATTTAGTGATTTAATAACAGTTCTTTTTGTCTGTATATTGTGAAATGTTGTTAAACCAAATAAAAATATTATATTAAATTTTTAAAAAGGTACACAGTAATTTCCTAGTAGTAATTTTTTAACATTATTTTTGTAACTTTATTCCTATTCATTTTATTTAATTGCACACCTGAGTAAATACAGCATGGATACATCCACAGCACCCCTCTAGAGGACGGCAATCTCCTGCGCTAACAAACAGGTTGCCTCGAAGCAAAAAATAACGATCACTGGATCGAAAAAAGGAACAAAGTCGAGATGCCGCGTGTGTTCTTTGCAAGGAAAACAGGCTCGCACAATACATCGGTGCTCCAAATTTAATGTATGACTCTGTGTGTACCCTTGTTTCAAGGAATACCATGCAAAAACATTTATGATTCCAAAAAAATTAGAAATTCAAAAATATAACACAAAAAGTTTATAAAATGTTTGTTTGTATTATTTTGTAATATTTTTTATGCATCTTCAACGTAAAAATTTATGATTAAGGCACGAATATAGAATATTTAATTCTCTTTAGTGTTTTTTATTTTTTTCAATTATTACTTATAGTTAGAAAGAAAATAAAAGAAATCCAGAGGTCTGCAGGAACTAATTTAAATGCCTACAATCGAAGTTTTAATTCACATTATTAAAAATAGGAAATTTTTCTCTCTTTTTACTTTCTACATATATAGATCAAGTATTGTTTTCATGAAAAGCATCGAATTCGAGATCTCAACGGAAATGCACGTTTTAAGGTCCCCTGAACACGTTTTCACTATTTTCGCGATGGTGCGTGTGGGTGTGGCTATGTGTATGTGCGCTTGCATGCCTGTGACCGGAATTTTGTGGGTGTTATAACTCAAAAACTATTAATCAGATAAACGCAAAATTTTATATTTGACATTTTTGTTAAAGGGTCAAGAACTGGTTAGTGTTTGGTATAAATTGGTGAAACGAAAGTGAGTGTTTACTCTTGTCACATAAATGTTTTGAAATAATTGCTTTAATATTTTATGAATGTGAAAAAGTACTGGAATAAATGTTGTAGGAAATTAAATTTTCTACAACGTTTGTTCTAAATATTTTCCCATTTAATGAATTGTTTAACAGATATTTTAAAAATTAATTTTTTAGCTGCCATCACCACACCACCTATCTGCGACTATTTCAAACAATTTACACTTAGTTACGTCTTAGTAACGCTCCTTTTTACTTTCTCCATATATGTAGTATAGGGGAAAGTATTGTTTTCATGAAAAAATCGACTTCGAGATTTCAGCGGAAATACACGTTTTGAGGTCCCCTGAGCACGTTTTGACCATTTTCTCGATGATGTCTGTGTGTGTGTGTGTGTGTGTATGTGACAGCTTTTTTGTGGGTGCTCTAACTCAAAAACTATTAATCAGGTCAACGCGAAATTTTATATTTAAAATGGTAAAAATCGGTCAATCGGAAGTGGGTGTTTACTCATGTCACTCATCCGTTATTTTGAGATATTTGCTTTCATATTTGATATATTTAAAACATACTGGAATTGAAGTTATAGGAAATTTAGTTTTCTACAACATTTGTTCGAAATATTTTTCCATATAATATATAATAATTTAAGATATATCATCAAAACTAAATTATTTATCTGCCACCACCACGCTACCTACCGACGACTATTGTTAACAATTGACGCTCCTTTTTATTTTCATAATTGTTGGAGATTCGGGTCTATATCCAATATCAGAAGCCTACGATTTGAGTTTATTTCTGTTCTTTGTAGTCTAAATTTTTATCACATTTCCTTAAAATATTTATTATCGTTTACCCTATTTAGAATTGTTAGCTATATTACAGTTATGGAGAAAGTCTTGTGGTGGACACATCAGATTTTTAGAAATACTACAGGTATGAAGAAAGCCATGTGGTGGCCACATCAGATATTTTGGATTAAAAACATTTGTTCGCTCGCATTCGACATGGAATTGGATGCAAATTTATAATGCCCTGCACCGATGTCACGCTTTTATTATTAAAGAGGGTTGAATTGAAACTAAGGGGGCAGAATAAGATATCGATTACTTCTCTGCAGCTGATCCTCGATCAGCCAAATTTGTCTTATGTAGATCACTTTACCTCGAAAATGCGGTTACTCAAAGTTGCAAGATTCCGGAGATATTGCCCGAACAGACCGACGGATAGAGAGGCAAACCGAATACACAAGCAAATTGTTTTCAAAAGAAGTTCTAAAAATAAATAACTAAAGAAACTTTAGTGCTAATTAACAGTATGGCTTCTGCTAATCTACTGCTACTTCTACAAAGGATGCCTGCGACATATTTCGGGGTAAAAATTAATGATATACTGGGTTGATCTCAATGACAAGGAGAGGCAAAGAGCATCGGGTCCCGGCTTTTGATGGAACGCGACCAGGTGATTGATTCGACATCGAAAATAAGGAAATTTGTCTCCGAGTTTTTTTAATGGGCCCTTGCGTTCGGGAAATCAGCATCGAAAATATGCAAAAAAACTCAATAGGCTTTATTGTCGAAATGTTGTTTAGAACGGAGACGGCTGAACAGAAAACGTGCCTGTCTCGTACGGCGTTGGCCCGGGTTCGATCACAAACGTATTCATTTTTTTTAATTATCCACGCGCTATTTGAAAAGTAGTATTCTCCGGTAAATAGATCCTGTATAATTTTCGTTTGGAGGTAAGGAACGCAGAAACATATAATAATGAACATTTTAAATAGTGCAGTCGATGAAACAATATTATTTTTCAAATAACGCTTGGATAATTTTAAAAAAATAAAACTAAAAAATTTGGGATCGAACCCAGGCCTGATCCGTAGAAGGCAGGTATTTTATTTGACGAAAAGTTGAATGCGATGGTTTTTGTATATTTTCGACGCTGATTTCTCGAACCCAAGGGCCCATTCATAAAAACCCCGAGACACATGTCACCTTATTTTCGATGTAGAATCACCTGCTCTCGCGTTTCATCAAAATCCGTGACACGAAGGTCTCTCCTTGCCATTGCTGCCTTATTACTGTGAATAAGATTTGCATTTCCAACTCCTAAATATTTTCGTAGAATCTCAACAAATTTACGTTCATAAATGCTTAGAAAGCCAATCAGATGCTAGCATACTTGTAAAATGTCCTCTTATTTCTTTTGTCTCCTTAGTGGGAACGATTTATTTGCAAAATCTACTAAGAGGATGGTCTTCTTTCTGTTATGCTTCAGCTGTGAATTGTGTGCAATTGTTCCGATAATAAACGCACCTAAACATGACATAAAATTGAACTGTTTCCGGAATGATTGTTATATATATATATATATATATATATATATATATATATATTTAATTTTCAAATTTAAGAATTTTCTGCCTACTAAAAGTGTCCACGATCAAATTAAGAATATCAGGCAACCCAAGGAATAATATTTTGGAAACTGATGTACTATCGTACTCTTTAACTTCTTTGATTGCTTTAAATTTATTTTTGTTGCTTTTGTTTTTAACAAAATTTTCATTGTTTTTTCCACTATTATCCACATTGATGAACTTTTAACTGATTTTTGTTTTGTGTGTCACTTTATTTCAAAGGTTTCTCAAAAAATGTTAGTTTTGGCAAACAAATTTCAATGAATTTTGATTGGAAATGTAAATTTCTACAGCAAAACAAGAAAAATATCGAAAGTCCTGGAGTAAAATAGTACATTTAAGCGTTAGGACACCCCGTCGAACAGGCCAAGTGCTGACGAGCCAAAGGCTTACCTTGGTCAGTTGAGCTATCTTTTTGCACATCTTGTAGAGGAGCTCCGAAGCGCTCTCCGACTTGACTCCCCTCGGGCAATCGTCGCCTCCCATGCGAGAGAAGCCTGGGAAGTTGGTGGCCATGTTTCACGGGAGGAGGAACGTTCCACTCTCCACGAAGCGGCGAAAGATGCACATTGCTACGTATTGGGAAAAAACTAGCGAGGAAGATGAAGCAGGCAGCGCGTCTATCTCACGCGCAGAGGAGTTAACATGTGCCGGTCTTCTTTTCATCGACACACGACTATTTTAAAGGAGAATCCACTCTCAATTCCCGTCACACATCTCTATCTCTCTCTCTCTCAAGCACTTTTCCCTCTCTCTCTCTCTCTCAGGCGAGCGACCGCGCAAGAATCAACAACGGAGCCCCGCGTCACAGCGAAAACGAAAAAAACAGATGCAAGTGTGCGCAGACTCCTCGCCCCAATGGTCCTATCCCTCTCTCTCTCTCTCTCTCTCTCTCTCTCTCTTTTTCTCTCTCTCTCTCTTTCTCTCTCTTTCTCTCTCTCTTTCTTTCTCTCTCCTCCCTCCCCCACGCTATCTTTCTTCTTTCGCTCAGCTCGATGCTCTCGTTCTAGGAACTGCTAATTGGCAAAGAGGTAGCGGGAAGTTTGAGGCTTGAGAGGTGAGGTCGAGTGATATCTTAAAAGTGTCAGAGCAGATAGAAAAGAAGGGGAGATAAATGAAGCAGGGTGTGGTGGGGAGAGCAGGGTGCGGGAGGGAAAGCAGGGTGCGGGAGGGAAAGAAGAGGGAAGTGGGAAACGTGAGCCTGGCGTCCCGTTGGCAAGGGAGAGCGTGCGCTGTCGATTCGCCACGCAATCTCCTTGTTTTTTGGACGATAGGCCGCGATGATAATTCCTTCTCACGGAAATTCTGCTCGCTCTTTCTGCTCCCCCTTCTCGCTCGTGTGTTCACTACATTATTGACGTGCGGCGTGCATTTGGAAACCCCTGACCCTTAGCCCGAAGGTCGACACTCCCGTGTTCTTTTAAAAGATGACAAATGCTATACGAAACAAAATAATTCGCTTAATGCACTGTCATTAACCTCGGTCAAAATCGGTAACCCCTAACCGCCATTTACGCAAAAGTCGGTGGGCGCCTCTTGTATCTTATTCCGATCTCCGGCAAGGTGAGATGGGTTTTCCCTGAGAAATGATTACCGATCGCCAGATGTCCTTTTAGTATTTTCACAAACATTCTGACATAAACTTTATAGCTTTGCGAGATATAACTGCAATCCATCTTCCGAGTGCACTCGCATTGAGATTTTTCTACATTCATCTTCGTCTGTTATTCAATTCAATTCAATTGTTATTCGAGGATTTTTTTCTTAAATGCATTCATTTGGGTTGTACATTATACTAATGTTAAAGTATTTTTGTAATCAAATGGTAAATATTTCGTGAATAAGGGGGGGGGGGGCGATTTACTTATTTAAACATATATTCCAGATACAGCACAAAAGGCCAATTTAGAGTGAAAGTTATGGCATAATATAAATAGGTACATAGATAAATTAATTATAGGAGAAAAAACCTAAATATAGGAAAATAAATAAAGGGAAGAAGAGAAAGAGGTGATAAACGTTTTTAATTTTCGATTGAATGCATCTTGATTCGACAGTAATGAGTAATGATAGCCAGGGAGGCGGAAAAAAAGTGAACGTTTGATTACCGAAAGCCTGGATGCACTAACATAAGATTAAAGAGGCAGGACCTAGTAAAACAAACTTTCTGTTTTATTCCGAAATATTAGCTACTCCAGGTTAGTGATCCAAATCAACAAGTACACATTTACCAAATTTAAGAGAGGAACAAAAAGTCCGGAATACGTGGCCTTTTAGCAAACTTTTATTAGAAGAAATTCAATTTATATAATATATAACTAAATAAAACCAACAAAATGAGTTCTACAAACGTCGCCAATCGTCTTTTATTTATAGGAAATATATTAGATATCGCTTTTTACGCGCGTTTCTTATCCAACATAAGCGCCTATTATCTTCGTTCTGTCGGTACCCATGTCCGTTCTCGGCTTTTTCCGAATGGATTTTCATGAAGTTTGATATTTAGGAATTATGGCAAAAACAATAAGAAAATGGCACATATGAATCACATAATCCTATCAGGGGTATCCCTTATTGAAAACAAAAAACGAACTTTTCCTCATATAAGGTATATAGGGGTAATTTGGATAGCGGGCTATTCGGATAAAGTTAAACTTTAACGCTCGCCAGAAAAATAGAAAGCGCCCCAAGAGGTCAGTCAGTATACTGTTGGATACACGGTTATGTTGTCACCTTGTGGTTAGAGTCGTGTTGAATTGGTCGTAGGAGGAGATTCTGTGGAATTTTTTAACATATAAGGGTAAACTAATATGCTACCTGCATTTTTCTATTAATATTGTAGGTAACACTTTAGGCCGTACTGCTACAAGATTTTCTTTAACTTGCAATGTTACGTCTTGGTTTGTCTCTCATGCGCTGCTTGTAGAGAACTGCGCTCTTTCAATGCATTTACAAACTGCGTCGCGATAATTTTATTCCTTGAAGTGGGGATATTTGAATATTTATAGCCGGAGCTATTCGGATGGCTTTGTGCTTAAGCACGGAGGAGAAGGATATAACATCATTATATATAGACGTTCCTTACAGAGGAGGAAATAACATATTAGTAGAAAGTGCTTGCATACTGCAAGCATATCATCTCACCTTGAAATAACACTCATTTTTCAGACAGATATTTAAACATTAAAAATATTTTTTTAATTTTAAAGATTTCACCTCCGCAGCGATTTTCGTTTTACCTTCATGTAAAAATAATAGGTTAAAACAATCCCCAAACTTTGCAATTTTAAGAATTTTAAACTTTCTCCATTATGGGGTTCTAATGCTACACATTTCTGCCCAATTTTCAAGTTGTAGCACTTCTAGAAGTGAAATAATATTTTTCTAATTGTATAAATTTAAAACATTTTTAACGACTGCCGCAATATATTTATAAGGAGAGATTCAAAGCTTTATTTGTGCAAATGCACTACTCTGTATATAACTTGAAACTATCTGCTTCCTAGCTTATTCCGTAGTACCTAAACAGTTATCTGTTTAAAATTTAAGAATTTACAATTTACACAAATTAAATTATCAAAATTTGTATAATCCCTATTTCATTTATTTACAAATCCTACCTCTAAAAAAATTTCAGCTGCGTAGCACATTCGGAAATACATAAACCATGAAATTTGGTTTAAAAATTTGCGAATTTTAGCTGCCGCATTGTTGCACTTTTTCAATATTTTCGTTTATTCTAGTAGGTTTTGCACAAAATCCTATCTAAGAAAAAAAAATTTGAATCTTCAGCTCATCTGGAAGTGCCTAAACATTAGTATCCTCATATATCATTATAGATAGACGGTCCTTACAGAGGAGAAGGATATAACATACTAGAGAAATTAATGTTTTCTCAAGGTGAGATGAAATGCTTGCAGTATGCAAGCACCTTCTACTAGTATGTTATATCCTCCTCCTCTGTAAGGAACGTCTACATATAATGATAACATATATATCATTATATATAGATGTTCCTTACATAGGAGGAGGATATAACATACGTCTATATATAATGATATATAACATATATATGATATAGAATGGGATGAAATTAAAACCAGTATCAAGGATACCTTGGATAAAGAGATTGGAAAACATGAGAAGAAAATCAGAAAACCATGGATCACGAAGGAAATGCTGTAGAAAATGAATGAGAGACGAAAATGGAAAAACGTTAACACTGAAGAAGGTAGAGCCAACTATAGGTGTATAAACAATGAGTTGAGAAGGGTAACAGATAAAGCTAGAGAAAATTGGATAAAAGGAAAATGTGATGAAATAGCACAAATGGAGAAGTTATGACGGTATGATATGATGTACGCTAGGGCACTCTAGTTAGAAGATAAGAAATCTAATGGAATTCGTGGTATGGAAATTATGAATACGGATGGGAAGATAGTCTCAGAAACAAAGGATGTAGCACAGGTATGGGAAGAATACATTAAGGAATTATACAGCAAACAGGCAGGAGCGGCAAAAATAGAACTGGAAAATGAGGAAAACATTGAAGAAGACAACTTAGGACCAAGTATTATGGAGAGCGAAGTAGAAAAAGCGATAGTGGAACTAAAGAAGGGGAAAGCCACGGGCAGTGATGGAATATAGGCTGAGATAATTAAAGTCATAGGATCAGAAGGACTACAAGCGATCACGAAATTAATTAATAAGATTTACGACACGGGAGAGTGGCCTCGGGATTTCCTAGAAGTAACAGTGATCCCTCTAAAGAAGAAGCCAAAGGCAATGCAGTTTAAAGATTACAGAACGATAAGCCTTCTGTCACACACATCGAAGATCATCACGAGGATTCTTAATAAAAGACTGGAGAAAAATGCAGAAGAAATAATAGGGGAAGATCAATTCGGTTTCAGAAAAGGACGAGGAACTAGAGATGCTATAGGAGTAGTTAGAATCATATCAGAAAGGGCAATAGAGTAGAGTCAAGATATCTGCGCATGTTTTGTAGACTGGCAGAAGGCCTTTAATAGAGTAAATTGGGTAAAGTTGATGAAGATATTAAAGGATATAGGTGTAGACTGGAAAGACAGGAGACTGATTAGGAATCTATATGTGAATCAAGTTGTAAAGGTCAGGTCGGAGAATGACTAACACCTGCGGAGTAAATATCGGTAGAGGTGTAAGACAAGGCTGCTGCCTATCGCCAACCCTATTCAATATATATGGAGAAAGTCTAATACAAGAAGCTTTAGAAGGCACAGGGGATTTCAAAATTGGAGGAAGGATTATAAGAACAGTAAAATACGCAGATGATCAAGTACTTCTAGCAAGAAAGGAAGAGGAGCTACAAAAAAATGATAAATAGACTAGTGATAACTGGTAGAAAACACGGTATGGAAATAAATACAGAAAAATCCAAGGTCATTCGAATATCGGGCAAAGAAGAGAATCTGAACATAACTATTGGGGGAAAGCCATTAGAACAAGTTTCAGAATATAAATACCTTGGAAGTATCATAACACGAGAGGCAAAATGTACGGATGAGATCAAAACTAGAATAGGAAAAGCAAAAGCGGCTTTCAGGAGAAAGAAACAACTACTTACAGGGAATATAGGGGAAGATATCCGCAAGAAGTTGATAAAATGCTACGTATGGAGTATAGCATTGTATGGGGAAGAAACATGGACGCTAAGGAAAAATGACATCACATACTTGGAAAGCTTTGAAATGTGGACTTGGAGGAGAATGCTGAAGATAAAATGGACAGATAGGATGAAAAACGATAAAGTGCTACGAAGAATAGGAGAGAAGCGAATTATTATACAGACTATCAGAAAGAGGAAGGCTAACTGGGTTGGACATTACCTGAGGAGAGAGAGTATGATTAAAGACGTGTTAGAAGGAAACTAGATGGGAAAAGGGAAAGAGGTAGGAAAAGGTTTCAGCTGATAGACGATTTGAAAGGGAAAGAGAGTTATCAAGATATGAAGAGGACAGCGGAAAATAGGAGTATATGGAGAACCAGGTTTAACCAAGAATAATCACGGACCCGTCTACGGACAGACTACCTATGACGAAGAAGTCTCATTTTATCTGTAAGTTTCTCCATCATATCTACAAAAACTGAAACTTTGAGCTCTCTAGCTCTTGTAGTTCATTTCACCTTGAAAAAACATTCATTTTTCAGACAGATATTTCATCAATAGAAATATTCTATTAATTCAAAAGATTTCACCTGCACAGTGATTTTCGTATTTCCCACGTAAAAAAATAATAGTTTAAAAAATCCCCAAATGTGGCAATTTTAAAAATTTTACACTTTCATCATTATAAGGTACTAATGCTACACATTTTAGCAAAATTCTAAAGTTGTAGAACTTCTATAAGTAAAATAATATTTTTCAAATTGTTTAAATTTAAATAATTTTTAACGGCCGCCGAAATTCATATATGGCAAAATTGAAATGTTTATTTGTGCAAATTCACTACTTTGTAAATAATTTGAAAATTATAGCTTCCTAGCTCATCCCGTAGTATCTAAACAGTTATCTATTTGTTTAAATTTTAAGAATTTTTATCTGCCAAACTAATTAAAATTTGTATAATGACTATTTCGTTTTTTTAAGAATTCTACTTATAAAAAAAATTTCAACTCCGTAGCACATGCGGAAATACATAAACCTTGAAAATTTGCTTAAAGAATTGCGGATTTTTAGCGGCCGCATTGTTGAACATTCTCATGATTTTCGTTTTTACTAGTCGGTTTTGCGAAAAATCCTACCAAAGAAAAAATTTCAAATCTCCAGCACATTTGGAAGTGCCTAAACATTATTATCCTCATGTTATCATTATATATCGACGACTCTTACAGAGGAGGAGGAGATAACATACAACATACTAGTAGAAGGTGCTTGCATACTGCAAGCATTTCATCTCACTTTGAAAAAACATTCATTTTTCAGACAGATATTTCATCATTACAAATATTCTATTAATTCTAAAGATTTCACCTCAGCGGCGATTTTCGTTTTTCCCACACGTAAAAATAATAGTTTAAAACAATCCCCATATTTTGCAATTTTTAGCATTTTACACTTTCTCCATTATGGGGTACTAAAGCTACACATTTGAGGAAAATTTTAAATTTGTAGCACTTCTAGAAATAAAATAATATTTTTCTAATTGTCTAAAATTTAAACATTTTTAACTGCCGCCGAATAATATTTATGGAAAAATTCAAATGCTTATTTGTTCAAATACACAACTTTGTAAATAACTTGAAAATTTCAGCTTCCTAGCTCATCCCGTTGTACCTAAAAAATTATTAAACTTTAATGTACAAATGGGGTTAAAACAACCCCTAAAGATTAACAATTTTAAAATTTTCGAATTTTATAGTTAGTTATGAGAAAAGTTCTATAATCTCGCAAAATTTCAGCTTCCTAAACTTGTCTACACACTAGATTGCGTTTTCCCATGCTAACTTAAGGGAGATATTCCGGGGTCTCTGGAGTCGAACCCAGGACACAGTAAGAGAAAATAACAATAATTCCTAATAGATATTGTGATTATCTAGCAACAATGAAAATTTCATTTTTCTAACTTACCGGCAAATGCCCATAATCAATTTACAAAAAAGGCGCAATGCTCTTCTTATGGGAAAAAACGCAAATTTCGGAATTTCTAAAGTCGAACTCATGTCACTTAGGTAAGAAGTCTCATTTTATCTGTAAGTTTCTCCAACATATCTACAAAAGCTAAAACTTTCAGCTCTCTAGCTCTTGTAGTTTGGGCTGGACATTAGTATCCTCCTATATGTTATCATTATATATCGACGACTCTTACAGAGGAGGATATAACATACTAGTAGTAGGTGCTTGCATACTGCAAGCATTTCATCTCACATTAAAAGAACATTCATTTTTCAGACAGAAATTTCAACATTACAAATAGTCTTTTAATTCTAAATATTTCATTTCTGCAGCGATTTTCGTTTTTCCCACGTGTAAGAATAATAGTTTAAAACAATCTCCAAATGTCGCAATTTTAAAAATTGCGAGGAGATTGTCGAATGTGAAAGAATTTGTAGAACAGACCTCATGTATAGCAAAGCGAGGGAACTATTCAAGAAAAAAGCAAGAAAGATAGGACGTAAAGGAATCATGAACAAAAGTGGTAAAATAGTATCGGAGCCAGACAATGTAAAGAATGTCTGGAAAGAATACATTGAGGTTCTGTATGACAAAGAAGGAAAGCCAAGAAATATTGAATTAAATGAAGAAGAGGATGTGGAAGAAGATCAGCTAGGACCAAGTATTCTCGAGTCTGAAGTTAAAAGAGCAATTGATGACATGAAAAGAAGGAAGGCTGTTGGGAGTGATGATATACCCGTGGACGTTCTCAAGGTTTTAGGGTCTAAAGCAGTTAAGCAACTCACAAAATTTTTTAACCGAGTATATGATACTGGCATATGGCCTGAAGATTTTTTAGATGTTGTGATGGTACCACTGGAGAAAAAGAACAATGCAAAATGTTGTAAGGATTACAGAACTATTAGTTTAATTTCTCATACAGCTAAAGTTCTAACCAGAATATTAACCAAAAGAATTGAATGTAAAATAGAAAAGGAGCTGCAGGATAATCAGTTTGGTTTTAGAAGAGGAAGGGGGACTAGAGATGCTATAGGATGTATGAGGATGATGACAGAAAGAGCGCTAGAAGTCAATAAAGGTATGTATTTTTGTTTTGTAGATTGGGAGAAAGCTTTTGACCGAGTGAAATGGGATAAAATGCTGGGTATTTTAAACAAAATAGGAATAGATTGGAAAGATAAAAGACTGCTTAAAAACCTTTACTTTGATCAAAAGATTAGAGTCAGGGTTGAAGGAGAAGAAACAGAAAGTACTTCAATAGGGAGGGGAGTGAGGCAGGGTTGTCCTATTTCACCAGCGATATTTAATATTTATGCAGAAACAATAACAGGTGAAGCGTTGATGGAAGAGAAAGGATTTAAGATAGGAGGTGAAAGTATTACCACCATTAAATACGCAGATGATCAGGGCTTAATAGCAGAAGGCGAGAAAGAGCTTCAGAGGATGACAGACAGACTAGTGGAGGTTGGCCAACAATATGGAATGAAGATCAATACAGAAAAAACAAAAGTCATGGTGGTTTCAAAGGAACATAAAGAATTAAATATAATGGTAAATGGCCAAAAATTGGAACAAGTAAGTAGTTTCAAATATCTCGGCAGTATTTTAGCACAGGATGGAAGTAGTACACAGGACATCAGAAGTAGGATTGCAATGGCAAAAGCAGCATTTAACGAGAAGAAGGAGCTTCTCACAAGCAAGAAAATAAATTTAGAAACAAGGAAGAAATTAGCAAAATGCTACATATGGAGCATAGCTCTTTATGGTGCAGAGACGTGGACGGTAAGGAGGAAGGAGGAAAAATATTTAGAAAGTTTTTAGATGTGGGTATGGAGAAGAATGATGAAAGTGAAATGGACAGAGAGGAAGAGAAACGAAGAGGTATTAGAAATGGTGGGAGAAGAAAGGACGCTAATAAAAACTATCAGGAAAATAAAAGCAAATTGGATAGGGCACATATTGAGAAGACAGTGTTTGCAAAGGACGATCTTAGAATGAAAAATTAGTGGAAGAAGAGGAAGAGGGAGAAAAAGAATAGGAATATTAGATAATATAAAGCAGGGATATAATACTTATAGAGGTATAAAAGAGGCTTCTAGGGAGAGAGAGAAATGGAGGCTGTGATTCAGTTAAAACCTGTCTTCGGACAGAAGCATGATGATGATGATGAGCTTCATTCAGAATAGCGAATTTACTGACTTCGAAGAAAAAGACGTTTTTAGAGTGGGAGATAATGAAAGAAGCATTCATAGCAAGTGATGAGCAACTTTTTCACAGCTGATTAAATAAAATAAAAATATTTTCAGTGATAAAAAATTTAAAACACTTCAATAACCCAATTATTAGAAGAGTGAGAGCTATTTATAGTGATGCGAAAGTTCAATGCACGATGATCTCTTAAACTGCGACTGATGATCCCTTCAACTCGAAGGAAGCACAGGCAATTAGCAATTATTGAAATTTGTAATAATGTCTAATAAGAGAGGTAAGTAATCACACGGAAACAGGGCTAACTTATCCTCTAAAAAAAGGTCGCAAGGAAATTTTGATTTGTTATGGGCGGGCAAATCAAATCTCGCCCATACCTATTGAATATCACTGACTGGCCCTGGCTTACACTGTACACCTTCCTAACTTGTTAAGAAATTTGTACGTCAAAAACTACTATACCAAGTAAAAGACATTAAAATAAGCGTCCATTTCTATCGTAGATTTTTAGGGAAAATAAACGTCGATTTTAGTCGTCAATTTTTAAGAAAAATAAACGTCGAAAACTATCGAACCTAATTATATCTCATAATCTCGAGCTAAATTACGATGTTAACTCTTACCCGGCCCACCAAAGCATTGGCAACTTCCAATCAAAGGATTAGCGACTACCAATGTCGCCATCCATGTAGAAACGGTTGCCCGCTCTTGTCACGTTTTCGCTGGTGCGTCCGCGACGCGCGTCGTCCCAGCCGTGCAGCTCGACCGAGCGTCTCAGCAGTGCGGCTATGGCTGTGCAGTTTGCCGGAGCATCCGGAGTGACACCGGCACTTGGTGTTCTGTTTCCGTGTACTAGTGACCTTTGACTCTTAATACTAGATATGGCCTATGTTATGGAATGTGGGACTATCAAAATCTTTAATAATGTTTTTTTTAATTCTTTGTAATTGACTTAATTACTCCCTGTGAACATTTTTCTGTTAAATCGTCCTCATTATGCAAAAAATATTTTAAATAACTCTTTTAAATATCCCGCGAAAAGGTCATCCTGGGTAGAGAGAGAGTAGTAAGGGGTACGTGACGTCATCACCTTAAGACCGGACTGAATGCACGCGGTTTTGATACTTCGTCCTGTTGCTTTTCCTGATATCGTAGCTAAAATGGAGAATATGGAAGTTATGAAGGGTTATAAGTATTGTCTGGTACCTCAGTGCTTAAATACAACGATTAAAACCCCGAGAAAATTGTTCTTCACGCTAACGAACTCCTTGGGAAGAAATAAGAAACGGAGAATATTGTGGCTGAAAGCCATGAGGAGATACACATCTGATATATCGGAACGTACAACTGCATTTGTCTGCGAATATCATTTTAATCTAAGTACTAGTTATATGTATGTACGTAATTTTATTGCTTCGTATTCCAGTTTATGACTTATGTCGGCATTACATTGACATGATGTATACATTTCTGGAGAACGATGTTGGAAGGGTAAATTATATTTTTATGTTTCAAAGATTAGTATATATATTTTAACAAAACTTCCATAATGTTATATACCTATTTTAAATACATAAGATCAAACTTACGGAAATCGTTGGGCTATGGGCTTATTAAGCAAATAATTACTGTTGCAGTGCATATATTTAAGTACCAAGTTTTTAAGCAAATACTTTTACAAATGTTACATATTAAGTTAGTTCTGTAATTTAAATATTTTTATAAATTTGTTCACATAATATCCACGATAGCATGGTATTTTGAGGGACCATTTTTTGCTAAATGAGGGCAGTCATGACACTCCACAGACGTGACTAAATATTCTTCTTCATCTACAACTACACTCACTTCATAACCTCTTTATCTTATTCTGTGTTCAGGGAAAATCTTGCATTTAACATTACATATTTTCCTTCTCGCTTCAGATTAACAAATCCAACAGCATTAGTCTTTCCACATTGACCTCAAAGGGAGAAAAAAGCCATAAAAGCAACGATGAAATTCGCGACATATACAAAAGAGTCTTGCAGTTATTTCAAACACTTCTACAGTTTTTCTTTTCACAAGTATAGGTAATAACTAAGGCAGATAGACACTTAAAACAACAAACTTCACCACAATTCCTATTGACACGACACACGGAAATTAAGTTTATTCACATTAATTTTGTATAATATTTATCATTATTTCACCTGATAATTCTGTAAAGGCAGATTATGGTGACTATTCACCGAAATCGGTCGTGTTTTACTTCATATATTTTGTGGCAATTAGCAAATGTTTAATATAAATAAAAAATACTATCTAGAATTGTTCATGTTATTTTATTGTGTAATTCCTTGAAGTCTAGGCCTCGTCCATTACCTTTTGTATACTTATCTAACTATATTTTACTTACTAGACACAGCATGGGAAACAATACATAAATAAATATTCTATAATATTAGTTAAAACTAGAGAAGTTTTATTCATTTAATATGGGAAAGCTGTTTTAAGACGTCAATCTATCTGTTTGAAATTAAAATGTTGTTTGAAAGCCCGCCTTTGGTTTGTATCGATAGATTGCAATGTTCTATCGCTATCGAAGCGCGTGAAGGTCACATGCCTCTCTCTCTGTAACTTTCTCTCTAGCCGTGTTTACGGCAGTGTGTAACTCGGGAGTTTGAGAGGCGATCGCGTGCTGCCCGCGAGTACTATTTAAGAATAAATTATTGGTACAGAACCACCCGAAGTGTCTTGCAGTAATTTCTCACAGCCTTTCCGTCGCTTAGCGTCCCAACGCAGCCCCTCCCTTTTTTTCTCTCAAACATTGGTCCTTCGAGCCGGATCTGTTCTACTACGAGCAGACAGCGGCAAAACTAGACATCCTAGTTTAGTGCGACGTGACGCTTGGAGCCGGTGAGATTTCTGTGCCTTAGAAATCCAGTGAGACATTGCTGTAAAGTGCAGTGAGGAAAATTCTGCCTCGTGGTTATAGTTTCTGGGAGGAGGAGGAACTGGAGGGGGAATTTTTCTCCTTCCCGTCTTCACATGACTTCTTTTTGCCTTCGGCGGCAGCGGAGTTTGCTGGCTCAACCCTAGAGAGACGGAGGAGGAGATTGGAGGGGGAATTTTTCTCCTTCCCTCTTCACATGACTTCTTTTTGCCTTCGGCGGAAGCTGAGTTTGCTGGCTCAACCCTAGAGAGACGGAGGAGACTGGAGGGGGAATTTTACTCCTTCCCGCCTTCGGCGGCAGCGGAGTTGGCGGCTTACCCCTAGAGAGAAGATCAGACCGATCAGCTGTGTCTTTCTACACTGCCTCCGGCATGCGCTATTTAACTGCCAGATAGAGAAGGAATTCTACTGGAGATATACACTATTGCTGGAAAGTTATGCTTCCAATTCTTTACCGGAAGTAATTGCTTTCTTTTATGCATCAAATTACTGGGAGTTCTCTATTCTATGAGAGTCATTGCTATTGCTGAAAAGTCATGCTTCCAATTCTTTATTGGAAGTAATTGCGTATTTTTCATGTTTGAAATGATGTATGTTGCTTACTGGTTTTTTGAGCTCTTATTTTTACTGCAATTAGATTTGGAACAATTCGATTTCTTATTGTATTGATCTAATCTCAGTATTACTTTGCCTCTCTTTCTGAGCTTTTTTGCTATTGGCTTTGAATATTTATCGGGCTATTTTCATTGGAAATTTCACTGGTAATTTATTTTGATTGACTTTATTTTTCTTGCATTGCTTCTCGAGTGACTTCCTTGCTTTACTGAGACTCCATGGAGGCCTTCTTGAATAAGCAAAATGCTTTGCTAGGGCGCATTGACCGATCGTATCAGAACTTCAAAAGGGAAGAAGCCACGAAAACGACAGGTGGTGCTTGCGAGGTTCGTATGGTCAACTTAGAGGGTTACTGGGGAGCGTTTATGAAACAGCATAACGCTATGTTGGATCAGAAGGACGTGGATCTTAAACATTCATATTTTGTTGACGATTATTTTGGTGAGGCTGAGGAGACATATTTACAGTGAAAGGGAGAGTTTCAGGAATTTTTGAATAATTTAGGAGCGACCAAAATAATTCAGACTGGATCGACTACGCCACCAGTTATGCGCGATTATCAAGCTAAACCTCCGCCTATCGACCTGCCTACGTTTTCTGGGGACTTCTGCGATTGGAGACCATTTAAGGAACTCTTTACTTCGTTGGTGTTTAATCGCACAGATTTATCGCAGGTAGCGAAGTTACATTACTTACAAACTCATGTCAAGGGAGAAGCTGCTGATCTGATTGGCTGTTTGCCTACAACCAATGATAATCTCGCTGGAATGAGTTACAAACTCAGTATGAGAACACTCGCCGCCTAGTTCATGCTCAAGTAGCTGCTATTTTTTCTCTTAAAGCCGTCCAATGTGAATCTTCTAACGAACTTAAGCGCTTAAAAAACGGACTTACTAAGCCTCTTAGTGCTTTAGAGGCTCTTGAGCGTCCAGTTAAACAGTGGGACGATTTGATTGTCTTTCTAGTGGTCAGTAGGTTAGACTCTCAATCTGGCAAGGAGTGGGAGACTGTGTTGGGCAAGACCATGGAACCACCTACATTGACGCAACTCAATACTTTCTTGAATACAAGGACTATGACCCTTGAGGCATTGGAGTTAAGTGAAAAGAAGGTAACTCGCCGTACTTCAACGTCACTCTCTAACTACCGGCTCTGTCGGCTCTAATGCTTACAGCGCTAAGGTACATCATGTAGCCAAAACTTCTCCACTTCCTCAAAGGTGTGCCTTGTGCACTCAACCACACTTTATACTATTTTGTGACAAATTCAGGACTAAATCGACTGAGCAGAAACGTGCTTATGTCAAATTAATCTTTGTTTTAATTGCTTGTCAAGACATCTCCTTAAAGCCTGTCTTTCTGCGAAACGCTGTCAGAAGTGTCAGGGTAAACATCATACTACGTTACATCTGGAAGATGCGGTCGACTATAATGAACCGCCTAAGGTAGACGAGCCTTCTGTCACTAGTGCTCGTCTGACTGTAACTCAGGATAACTCTTCTATTAACAAATCTACCTCAGCCAGTGTGGCTCACTTGACACGGCTAATAAAGAAAAATCCCGAAACTGCTTTTAGCTACTGCCTGGGTCTGTCTTAGGACCCAGGGGAAATCGTGTTTTGGCGCGAGCAGTCGTCGATCAACGCTCGCAGTCATCCTTTATTTCTGAGTCGCTATGTCAACGATTAAGACTAATAAAGCAATCCGTTTCAGTGCCTATTGTGGGAGTCGGAAGTCAGCATCAGACCACCAGTCAAGAACTCACTAGCTTTCGATTGGTGCCTTGGTTCCCCTCGACTTTCAACTGCCACATAGAAGCCTTTGTTTTGTCTAAGGTCTCCAGTTACCAACCGCATTCGAAGCAGAGGGAAACGGATTGGTTTCATCTGGACCATCTGAAGCTGGCTGATCCATGCTACATGCGATCAGGAGCCATTGATCTACTGCTGAGAGCCACTGTTCATCCTGAAATCGTGGAAGCTGAAGTGGGTAAAGGAGGACCACATGAACCTATAGCTACTAAAACCCAGTTGGGCTGGGTGATATCTGGAGAAACATCGGATAGGACGTCTACTTCCCTCATGCGTCCGACGGTGTTGCACTGTGCTGCTGAGATAGAGATTGATCAACTACTTCAGCGTTTCTGGCTACAGGAGGATTTATCTTTTCGTCATAAGCTTCTCAGCCCGGAAGAGCTTGCATGCGAGGAGCATTTTCAGACAACACATTCACGTAGTCTTAATGGTCGGTATACCGTACGTTTGCCTCTTAAAAATTCTGGTATATTGCCCTACTTGGGTGATTCTTACTTGCCAGCGGTAAAGATGCTGCAGCGAATGGAGAAGAGTTTTGCTGTTAATCCTGCTTTCTATGAGGCTTACAAGAAATTTATGCAGGAGTATCAAGAGCTTGGTCACATGCGTGTCGTGAAGGACGACGACTCAAGACAAGATCTTGACAGTTGTTTCTTTCTGCCTCATCATGGCGTCTTGATTGAGACTAGTACTACGATTAAACTTCGTATAGTATTTAACGGATCCTTTAGAACTAACTTGGGTACTTCTGTAAATGATTTGCTTTACATAGGCCCGAATTTGTTACCTGAATTGCCTGATCTCATCTACCGCTGGCGGAAATACAAGTACTCTTTTGTTGCTGATATCGAAAAGATGTTTCGACAAATTCTGGTGCACGATGATGATCAGCATTTGCAATTCATCATCTGGCGGGCTGACCCATCCTTGCCTATTCAAAGCTACAGATTAACTACTGCTACTTACGGTTTAAATTCCAGTCCATACTTAGCCAATAGAACTCTGAAGCAATTAGCTGAAGATGAGAAGGCTAGGAGCTAGGTGCTGAGATTCTCAGGCAATAAATTTACATGGACGATGTCCTTTCTGGTTCCCACTGCCTTGACACCGTATTCTCGAAGCAGAAAGAGATTATTAGTTTGTGCAAGGCGGGCGGCTTCTCATTGCGTAAGTGGCTTTCAAACGAGGACTCTCTTCTTCAATGGTTACCTGATGACTTCTTAGCCATGCCGAATGCCTTGATATTTGACTCAGAGTCATTCTATGTTATTATAAGCTTAAAATGGCAACCACTGGACGATTTCTTTCACTTTGACGTCAAACTAGACGCCGAGCCTCCTAACTGGACTAAACGTCTAGTTCTCTTGAGAGTTGCTAAATTTTTTGATCCTTTAGGTTGGCTCGCGCCTACACTTATCTCTGCTAAGATATTTCTTCAAATATTATGGCTTTTAAAGCTTGACTGGGATGATGAATTACCGGAACCTGGGCTTGGTATCTGGAGGGCTTGGTACGAAGAATTACCCCAGATTTCATATATTCGAGTCCCTCGATGGCTTGGGTTTAGTCCAAATGCTGACAAGCTCGAGTTGCATGGATTTGCTGATGCTTCTAAGCAAGCTTATGCTGCAGTGATTTACTTGCGCATCATCACTGGCTCTGATGTACAAGTTGGTCTTATACAGGAAAAGACGAAAGTATTGAGTATTCCACGTTTGGAGCTTTCAGCAGCTCACCTACTTGCTAAGCTAGTTTATCATCATCTACATCAAGTAGCCCAGGAAGGCCTGCGTATTCATCTTTGGTCAGACTCATTGGATGTTCTTTATTGGTTGCGTGATCACCCATCACGTTGGTCGACTTTCGTTGCCAATCGCTGTTCGGATATACACTCTTGGGTGCCGGCAGCCAGCTGGCACCATCTGCCTTCAGCAAGCAATCCTGCTGATCCTGCTTCGAGAGGCAGTGTCCTAGATGGCTCACTGAAGATGAAGAACACTGGCCATTTACTAGTATTAGAGCTTCAGGGGATGAAGAATCTGCATCTTGCAGTAATGTCCATTTCAATAATACAGCAGAGTAATTACCTACTTGGGATCTTCTATATCGTTATTCTTGTCTTAATAAGTTGCTTCGCATTGTTGGATACTGCATTCGTTTTCTTAGCACATTAGCTACTCGTATTTTTCGACTGCCAGTTGATGAAGCGAAGCATTTTTCGTTATTTTCGTATTGCTGGATGCGATTAGAAGACGCAGTCTATGTTGGCGTAACTCCTACTGCTAAGGAGTTAGAATGAGCACGTTTGCTCTGGGTATATTTAACACAGCGTTCAGCCTTTGCAACAGAGATTATTTTGCTTACTCAAGGCAAGGTTTTACCAAGGAAAAGCCCGTTGTGTAAGCTTAATCTTTTTCTAGACAACGGGTTGTTGAGAGTAGGTGGTCGAGTAAAACATTCCCTTCTCTCTTTTGATCAGAGACATCCTCTAGTTCTTCCTGGAGGAGCTCTCTTCACGACGCTTATCATCAAAGCCTGACATAAGCGTTGTTATGCACGGCGGTACTCAGCTTACCTTAACAACATTACGCTCGCAGTACTGGATCATCAGGGCCAGACAAGTAGTGAAGGCTGTCATCCATAAGTGTCTTCCTTGCTTGCGTTATAGTGCAAGCACTTCTTACCAAATTATGGGAAATTTGCCTGTGTCTCGAGTTCAACCATTTCGCCCCTTTTCGAAAGCTGGGGTAGATTATGCTGGTCCAATTTTTATTCGTCCCTCTCCTGGGCGAGGACATTCTGCTTATAAGGGCTATATAGCAGTCTTCATTTGCCTATCTCCTCGCGCTGCTCACTTAGAGGCTGTTTCGAATTATTCTACCGAAGCATTTCTGGCCGCATCTCGCCGTTTCACATCACACCGAGGTCATTGCGCTGCGCTCCACAGTGATCACGGCACTAACTTCGTCGGTGCGGATAAAGAATTGAAGACGCTGTACGCAAAATCATCTTTACATTCTCAACGAGTTGCTCACACAATGGCTGATGCAGGCATTACTTGGCGCTATAATCCTCCAGCAGCTCCTCACTTTGGAGGAATTTGGGAAGCTGCCGTCAAGTCTGTCAAACACCATCTAAAGCGAGTAATTGGTGAAACCAAGCTTAGGTACGAAGAGCTCTCTACGCTTCTCACTCAAGTTGAGGCGTGCTTAAACTCGCGCCCTCTTCTACCTCTCTCGGATGATCCCTCAGATCTACAGGCCCTTACGCCTGTACATTTCTTATTCAATCTTCCTCTTATAAAGTTCCAGAACCTGCTCTGC
This sequence comes from Tanypteryx hageni, assembly GCA_028673005.1. Taxonomy (NCBI): domain Eukaryota; kingdom Metazoa; phylum Arthropoda; class Insecta; order Odonata; family Petaluridae; genus Tanypteryx; species Tanypteryx hageni. Next base: position 114,977,739 of record CM054117.1, on the reverse strand, counting down.
GGGATGAAGACTTGTCCCTTAGCAAGCGCTGGCAGCTAATCCAGCATATGTTGCAACACTTTTGGGATAGATGGTCTGGAGAGTACTTGCAAGCTCTGTAAGCAAGGACCAAGTGGAGGGAGCGAATACAGTGTTGCCGTTTGAAAATTTAAAATCGCGCTAGATCAACCTTCAAAAGAGCTAGAAGGGAGCTAAACTCAAAATAAATGCCGTTAAATGATGCGCTAAAAACAGAAATATTTCCGTCATTACTTTCTTAAATTTATTACATACATTTATTAAGATTTTTCTATAAGTTTAAAAAGAAATTGCAAAAAAGGTGACATTATTGCGGAACACAATTTAATTCCAATTGAAATGACTTATAATCATCATAAAATTGAAGCAAAGTTGAATTTAGCAGAATGGAATTTAGTACACATCCATGCTGAATTTTGAACAAACGTCGAAAGAATCTACGAATCATTTTATTTTTTACATGTCAATAAAGACATAAATAATTCAAAAAGTCATGTAGAATACATTTATAAAATTGTTTGATATTTGTCAATAGAAAATAAAAATGTACTGAAAATACCTTATTTTACTTAAAAATATCGCATAAAAATTAAGATACACTTTCAAAAATGAAATCATCATCATCATCACTGTTTGCTTGCTCTTCAGCAGTTCCTGAAGTTCCTGCCTCAGCAAAACTTTCATTCACATCAGTTGTGCTAATTTTCCGCAAAACATTCGCAGGCAACTCATAATTGTGACAGCATCTTCCATGTCGTCGCAATCCATACTTAATGGCCAAAACTGAGTTCAGAGTTTGGAGTTTCATTCTGTTACGTAACTTTGATTTTACAATGTTCATGTGACTGAATAAGCGTTCTACATCAGCGTTAGAATGAGGCGATGAAAGCACTATTAATGCAAATTGAGAAAGATCTTCAAATGGTTTTTCACCTGTAGCATCTCTGTAATTTGTAATTTCTGCCCAAAGCCGTGTTGTTTCAGAGGTTTCAATTCATTTAAAGTGGTGTAATTTTTTCCATTGAAAATCAATGCGTGTAAGATTTCCCGAACATTTTTGCTAGATCCAGAATATCATGCTTTATGGGATTTAGGCAATGATGTGCACTTAAATACGACATTGACTGTAAGACATTAACATTTTCTGGCAAACGCTGACGAAGTTGTCTTATGAGTTCGCCCAGAAATTTCACGCAGCTAACGCGAATATTTTTTTGGTCTTCTTCTGTAAGTTTACAATCAGATATTTCCTTTCCGAATTCATAGCCCAAGTACGACTTTGGGTCTAAATTATTTTCAATTGTAGTATCAGTAGTGAATATTATTCCTGGAATGACAACTTTTGAGCTCATAGAATCAATCAGATGTAACAAGTCATTCAGCAACTTTGAAGGGTCATTCATTTCAGCTTCAAATTTCTTGTTCACCATTTGCACATCTCCAATAATGGGTTTCAAAAATAAAAGAAACAATAAATTTCTCTTATCATTCAACATTGAATGTAAGATTTCTGCTGTATAACAGCGTTCCTTTCTTCTAACAATTTCAAAATGATTCTCAAGCTCACACCATTGCTGCATAATTCTCACAATTGTCATTTCAATGGACATCCATCTTGTCTGAATATACTGAATTAACTTCAAAGGAGGAACTCCATCATTCATTAAACTATAAAGCTTCTTATATTTAGTCTGTCGAACAGGTGAATGTAAGAAGCAATTATACGTTTCTTTAATAAGAAAATGTAGGTTCCGCGGCAGATACTCATTGACAGCGTGGGACACTGCTAGTTGGAGTGAGTGATCATACACACTTGATAAGAAGCAGATGGGGAATCTCAGTCTTTAGTTTCGTATACACACCATTATTAATACCAACCATTACAGATGCATCATCAGTACCATGTGCAATAAGCCTGTGCAAATCTAATCCATTATTTCTTATCGATGTTTTTAAAGCTTCACATATTCCTTCTGCATTACATTCACTGAGCTCAATCATGTCAAGAAAAGTAACCACGAACTGATCCTTAAAATTTGAATAGTACCGAATTACAATACCCAACATTTTTGTAGCACTAATGTCATTACTTTCATCGATAATTAAACTGAACTTTCTATTTACTAAATCAGCTTTTAAGTCTTCCACAAAATGTGGTGCTATAGCATTGCATATTATTGAAGTACATTTTGTTCTTCACAGTTTGAAGTCCTTACATTCCTTGCTATCTGCAAAATGAACTTTACAAATGTCACTCAAGTGATCAACTACCCTTAATGCACTATGTACAGCTATGAAGAGTGCTACGCTACTTTCTGCCTATGCACGTCCTCCTTCACCAATTTTCTTGAATGGCAACACACTTTGATGCTGAGAACTAAAGAGCTCTTCGGCTTTCTTGTGTTTCGTTGTGCTACGATGCCTTTTAATGTCACTTAACTTGGCTGACAGCGTGCATTTACAATATTTACAAAAACATTTTAAAACATCACCATCTAATCTACAAAGTCAGTTCTTATATTTAGTGTCTCCGAGCCATTCCACACGAAAATTTTGAACATATTTTTTACTCATTTTCACAAAAGGATAAAATTACACACTATTGTTTAATCTTATAAACTATAATAGATTTTAAAATAGTCCCATGCTCAAAATATCTGAATTGTCACAAACAAAAAGGAGAAATGATCGTAAACACTCTATTAAACGTATTCAGAACAACGGATCCCACGTGGAAACGATTGGAGTTACCGCACCTATGTTTTCGGTCGGTTGCTTCTATAATTCTTGGCAGCCACAGCTTCACTCTCAGGATTTTATGCAGAAGGGGATGCTTGCGACATATCCGGAATTTTTCTGTAGAGGGGACGATATTATCATCGTTACATTTGTTTTCTCCGCAATAGAGATTTATTTAAATTAAATAACTTTACAAAATATAAATTTCAGTGAAAAACAATTTTTTTAAATAAAAATAACAGTAAAAAATAATTATATTGCAATAGGAGCCTAAGATACAGCTCAAGGTCTTCTACAATGACGACCACGACCATATGACCTTAAAGAATTCAAGTCAAAATATTCGGTGGGTAAGTTACAGTGAGTGCGCTATTTATAATCATGAAATATCTCGTCTAAAAATGAAAAAAATGCTGAAATACTATAAAATTAAACATTTTGATTTCAACTCTTTGCAAGCCGATCAATTACTTTCTGCACACATTTACCAGTGATTTTCCTTACATTATTTTTAATTGCATTATCTTCTCAGCCTTAATTCAAAAGAAATGAACCTTCGAACTTTCTGGATTTACGCCTTAGCTCTCGCTGCCTCAGGAAAGATCTTCGACAGCAAAATCAGCACTCTTCAATGAAGTCTTCACGGGGTAATTCAACTCGCAATTCACTGTCTTCCACTTCTTTTGCAAAACGCAGTCTCACTCTACTTCCACAATACGCACATAACTACACCAAAGAGATCCCTGCTCCACAGATACCTCCTTCGTAACCGGGGATGTCTCGACTTCTTCTCTCTGAAGAAATCTTTAGAATGAGGAGTGAGAACGAGAGATACGGTATGCACTGAACGCTGGGTTACTTAAAATTCCATCAAGAACAACGATACCGCTAGCGAAGAAATAACACTCCACGAAAAATGAAACAACCACTTAAACTGATGAAAATATAGGTCCAAGTCGGCCACTATGAAGATACAAAACAGAAACTAATTATGTCAGAGGTTACTCCCATAACCTACAGAAATGTTTACAGATAGTGACTTTCTGAAGACAATGAGGTATTTCTTTCTCACTGTCAAAAGCAAGCCCAGGATAGCCAGACGCCATCTGGCCGTGTAGTGTAAGGGAAACCTTTTCACTTTATAGGACCATATTTCAACAAGCGTAAACTTTGGATTGGACATTTGGGATTCTAAGGCATGCAAGACATTCGGTAGGATAATGCTCGAGAAAAATCAAGAAATGCGTCAAATTTGGCGCTAGAAATCGTGAAAAGCGCCAAAATAACGCCATCGCGCTTAAGACAGTAAGAAAGCGCTAGGCGAGCCCAAAAAGCGCTAAATCTAGCGCGAAAAGCGCTAAAACGGCAACACTGGAACCATAGCCATTAAACCTGGGGATTCGGTTCTTCTTCGTTCTGATAACTCACCCCCAGCTCGTTGGGAACTTGGCTCTAATCACTGGTGTCCACCCCGGGGACGACGGCGTCGTACGAGTAGTTGACCGTGAGGACTGCTGACTTCGTGAGAAGAAGACCAATAACTAAGCTCATATGCCTTCGATTATAGTAGGACAGATAGATACAAAGGCTCATTTTTTCCCTAGAACGATAGCTGAGCAGAATAAAACTTGCGATCAAAAGTAACCTCGCGTAAGGGGTAAACCAAGGCCTAATTTTGGAGTTTTCCCCTTGGTGTTAATACACCCCCTGCCACACACCCTTGCGGTGGCTTGCATGGTAAATTGTAGATGTAGATGTAGTGTTTTATCTCTTCTGCGAAGAGAGGCGGGCGGAATGTTTGAAATTAAAATGTTGTTTGAAAGCCCGCCTTTGGTTTGTATCGATAGATTGCATTGTTCTATCGCTATCGAAGCGCGTGAAGGTCACATGCCTCTCTCTCTGTAACTTTCTCTCTAGCCGTGTTTACGGTAGTGTGTAACTCGGGAGTTTGAGAGGCGATCGCGCGCTGCCCGCGAGTACTATTTAAGAATAAATTATTGGTACAGAACCACCCGAAGTGTCTTGCAGTAATTTCTCACAGCCTTTCCGTCGCTTAGCGTCCCAACGCAGCCCCTTTTCTTTTTTCTCTCAAACACTACCTTTTACATGTCTTCTGCGTTTCGGTCGAAATAATAGTACTATTTGAGTAACTGAAAATAAAAGCGCTACATCGAACTTGTTTTATCAATTAAATGTAATACGAACCTATCCGCCTTCACTCCATGCATCGCAACATCTGAATATTGCTCCCTACGGCTTCCAATGTGCCACAAAAACATGTACGAATCAACGTTGGGCAAATTATCAGAAACACAAACCCTTCATATGTCATTTTGCAAAACACAAAGCGAAATAAATGCAGGAAGGTGCAGTACTTCTATCAATATTTCTTCTAAGACGGAGTATACAGGAAAAAAACAGAATTATGTCTTTCAAGCTTCTACTTCTATATCGGCACAATGGCTTCTAGCACGGCTAGCATCGGCTAACATGCTTGTGGCATGGATACGTCACTAAACACTCGGAAAACTTCGGCTGCCAATCGGATGTGATCGGGTTCGACATTAACTCCGTTTTAAATTGCTTTTTTAAATAAATATCTGTTAAAAATTCAACGAAAAACTTAAAA